>OX608079.1:75575899-76175899 GCA_951509765.1 Sphenella marginata | reverse complement strand
TCATTTTATACAAAACCCCAACACCAAGCCGCCCACATACCTGTACGCATATTCATGTTTGTCAGCAAACATATACATGCATGTGGGTGTGCATGTGTCGGTTCACCTCCCCTTAAAACCGGAGGCTGAAATTTGGGGTTCAACGGTTGTCCGCGACTGGCCAACCGTCTACTTTTTCAGCGATCGTCAGCGTAAGAACACGTCCCGACCACCCCAGGAATTTCATCGTCAGCCAATATTAAAAAGGTAATATTTCAAGTGTACCCTGAACATAATTTAATTGAATAAACGGCCCACATTTATAACGAGAATTCTCGTTCTTTCTTATTTCTTTCTTCCACTAAATTACAAATCGACTGCGGTGCGTCCGAGCCACAGCCGCTCCTAGTAACCACCACAGCCGATTTGTTCATGGTCCATCTCACCGAGAAACGGATACAGCCTATACAGTCCACAACAACAACAACAAAAAACATAGAAGATTTCAACATCTAAGAGCAAATATTTGATTTTACTAACATTCATCGTTGGATAAATTCACTCAGCCACACACAGCCAAATAATCACTGCCGCAAGGAAGCTACCACAACAATAACACATACATACAACATACTCTGCCGATCACCACATCAAAGCACGTAAGTTGTATATTTCTTGCCACTTGTTTTTTGGTGTTGCTATTTTTTTTGTTAAACGAATTCGAATATTTATATTTAAAAAAGTGTCGCCCGCGAGTGTGCTCAAAACATAAGTGCGAAAAGTGAATTTGTTTAGTGAGTGCATTATTTAAAAGTTTTCAATAATTAACATTGTCATTGCTGAGGTAACATAACCTCACTTTCACATTAAATTCACTTAGCCTTTCGATTGGTAGTTTCGTCTCAGTTTTCCACAGCAATTCAACCGAAGGCTAGTTAGTTTCTTAAATAAAGTCACTTAGTTTTTTTTTAGTTAAAATTTAATATATTCGAACAAATATCCACTTAAATATTCACTTATTCGCTCGTTTTGATACACCGCGCACTTTACTTGTGTTTTCTTTTGTTTACTTTTGTTATTGCGGCAGCACATATACACACGTATACATATATATATAAACATATCCCCGATAGCGTGTGGGTGGCGAGTTAATCAAATATTATAAATTTGAATTTATTGTCGAGTTTAAATAAATTATTCAGACGATACGGCCAAGTCTGTAATAAATAAATAAAATTTAATAAGATTTTAAAGAGTCTGCTTTCATTTATTGAAAAAATTATTGAATTGGTTTGTTCGATTTTCCTGGGGTACATACGGCCTTTACCCTTTTTTAAGAATTATATTGTACGATTGAGCATTTCTCGTACCTCCAGCTATTTTTCTAGTTTTGTTTTGATTCTAATTCCTCAGAATTGAAAACATGGACAGTTTCATTAGGTTGGCTGACACGATCAGCGAATTTGAAGCTGACTATAATGAAATAGAGGATTCCGCCCACACCAAGTTTACTCTTGGCCTTCAACAAGAGGACTTGAAGTCAATGTGGAGGAAAACGAGAACGGCCCAAGATGAGTTGTTAAACTCAAATAAGTTGGAAGCGTCTGACATTGTATCAGTTAAACTAAAATTCAAAAAGGCATACGCCATATATTTACGATACATGTCAGACATGGCTACACGCCAAGCGACGTTCACAAAACCCGATTCCAAAACGGAAGAAAAGCCAGAATTTGAGCACAGTATCCGCCTGCCTCCTTGCGATACTGAAGTTTTCAAGGGCGATTACTTGTCATGGCCCACATTTCGTGGCATGTTCACTGCCATTTATATCTTAAATAAGCGCCTAACACCTGTTGAGAAACTTTTCCACCTCAACAACAAGACACAAGGTGAGGCAAAGGATATAGTGAGAAAATGTCCACTTACAAATGAAGGATTCGATATCGCTTGGAGAAACTTATGCGAGAGATACGAAAATAAACGTATACTTGTGAACTCGCAACTCCAAATTTTGTTCAACTTAAAAAAGGTAGAGAGTGAGTGTGGTAGCGCAATTAAAACATTGCAAAGCGAAATAAATAATTGCCTTTCGTCCTTGCGAAGTCATAAAATTGACACTTCCAACTGGGACGCAATTATAACATACCTGTGTTCGACTAAATTGCCGGAAAGTACGCTAGGTCTATGGGAGCAAAGCATAGACCATAAAGTGGAAATATCCAAGTGGGAGGATATGGACAAATTTTTGTCCAACCGCTTCCAGACACTTGAAACAGTGTCCGGGTTCATAGGGGCTTCTTCGAAAGCGCAGAAACCGCAGAGTATGCGACCTGCCAACGAAACTCCTGCAAAAAGACTTGGTGCATACCAAGCAAATGTCACAAAGTTATTGTGCACAAAATGTAAATCAAATTCCCACAGATTGCGAAATTGTCCCCGTTTTCTAAAATTAACGCCGGTGGAGCGAATTGATTTCGTTAAATCCATCAAGGGCTGCCTAAACTGCCTATCCCCAGGACATACAGTGTCGAAGTACAGCAGTTCGTACGACTGCAACAAATGCCACTCTCGACATCATACGCTCCTGCATGCGGAGTCTCCACAGACGCAGGCAACCAGCAGCCCGAATCAGTATAATGCTGATAATGCTGATTCTACTTCTCAACAGGCACAACAGAGACGGGAAGTTTCAAACTCAAGCTCGGGTTCTTACCGAAATGTAAAATCCTGCCATGTACATTCAAGTGCAGGTGTGCTGCTAGGGACAGCTCAAGTCACCATTCATCATAATGGTGCAGACTTCCCAGCAAGAGCACTGATAGATTCTGGCTCAGAATGCTCGTTCATGACAGAACGACTAAAACGCCGAATCAATTTACCAGCAAAAAATATGCATGCCCAAGTTTCTGGTATCACTAATGCTGTGTCGGCTCAAGTCAAGGCGGCCTCCCACATTGAACTCCGTTCACCAGTGGACCCTTGCTTTAGCCTAAAAACTTCTGTGCTAATTCTAGCCAAACTAACTGGGAATCTGCCATCCTGCCATATCGACGCAACGACTATGCAGGCATTCCCAGACTTAGTCTTGGCAGATAAGAGATTCTACGTTAATGAAGAAGTAGATCTCATACTTGGCGGAGATATATATCCGCAATTAATACGGAGCGGACTAAAAAAGAATGTACTAAGTACACTTCTGGCTCAAGAAACGGTGTTCGGTTGGATACTAACCGGGCGTGTAGACGCACCCAATCCAACCAGAAATATAGTGTCGTTGTACAATTCTTTGGGGTGGCAGGGACCTTCTTGGTTACAAGAAGACAACTCACAATGGCCAGTACAAGAACACGCATACCATAATACCATACTTCCGTGGAGGAAAAGAGGGCGCAGGCCTGCGCAATATCAAAGCAATAACTTCTGCGGGCGAGGGAAAGTGGAGTACTTATCCGACCTTCAAAAACGAGTGAAGTGGAAGCATCCAAAACAAAACATTAAGGTGGGAGATCTTGTTGTCATCAAAGAAGACAACTTGACTCCGAATGAATGGAGGCTCGGTCGAGTTACCCACGTACACCCCGGCGAAGATAACCGAGTGCGTGTAGTGGACCTCGTAACCGAAAAAGGGCAGATCAGAAGACCGTTGGTCAAATTGATTCTGCTCCCTATGGAGGGATCGGATGGCGAGAGACCCGCTGTCTCATCGTAACCATCCACTCTACCTCCAACCAAGACCCTACCATCTCCGCTATCCCAAATTTCCACCCTTCACTCGAGACCCTTCACGAGGACAACAGAAAGCCTAACGCAGAAGGTCGAACCATTCTGCCACAGAAAACCTAACTTCACTCGAAACCGAGGCCAGAGAGAACCTAACGCAGAAAGGCGAACCTTTCTGCCACTGAAAATTAATCCATCTGCCACGACAAGTTGGCAGCCGATGGACCCCCCTCGTATACATACCCCAAAATACAAAATAAATAAACATATGTATATAAATTGCCCGTGTCACTCGCCCTGGAGGACACCTACATCGCCATACCGCAATTTAATAATACCTGAAAATATAAAAATTAGTATCGTTCTACCAGAATAAAAAAGGATTTAAAAAATATCTATTCTAACTGAGGTAGGCAAACAATCGAACGATGGCAAACTTTAATTGCAAATATCTCTTGACGGAAGAAGAATATCGAGCGGCCGCCCTTAGAATATGGTAACCTAAGCCCAAACACGGCGTTTGACACCTGTCCCGACATTTTCGGATTCACTTGTGGATTGAAAAGAGTCTACATAAATTTCAATATAATACTCGTATTATATGTCGATTAATAGGTTTATATCCAATTAAATAATTTGGTTGAGAAATAAACTTCAAGGGCAAATACATACATAGCATACAATACAAAACTAAAATACATACATATTATCCCATACAAACTAAAATACATATTTAGTACTACCTTTACTTACTACTCACCACTACCACGATTCACTGCACTCCACGGATGTGCTCGAACGGAGTAGCTTCAAGCGTCTCGGGCCCGTGAATGTCCAATACATCAATAAAACTATTTGCGTTGCATGCCATTATTAAAAGGATTTTTATTTGTTAAGCCCACGGGCGCAAATTGTTGCGTTGTTCCGATTTGGAATTTGGCCTGACGCGCACACCAAAAGCTGACACTAGTGTTAAAACCAGCATGGAATCCTGTCAAGAAATAAAACGATTGAAAAATTTGAATGGAGGGATATGGTTTGTCGTTATTTAGACCAACCTACGTTCGGCAAGCGTGAGTCAATGAAGGACTGGTGATAAATGTGTTCAAAAGTTGCGTACACATATAGACAGTGCCATAGTTGAGAGTTGGCAGCAATGGAAACTGATGATAAACTACCCGAGAGAGATGACAAACGTGAGGGTGCTGGCGGTTTAACCACACCCCATTTTAAACAGCCAATATCAATTGGATTCACCAAAACACTAATCACAGGTTGCACGAGTTTTGGAAAGAAGCTGACAAATGTAAAACTCTCTGAGCTGTCACCCCTACCGTTGGGATGCCATTGATAGAAGCGCAAATAAATCCATGAAGCAATGAGTCCCGAACCAAACATTGCTGGGTAGGCAACCAGTACTGTTAGGGGTACGTTTCTAGTGGTCAATTTACCCCAACGCGTCTTAAATATCAAATGATCAGGCATTATCTGTCGCACCGCTACGCATATTCCTGCTACATAACCAGCCAGTCCATGTATATGCACATCGAAGAGTATACTGGGATTATTTGTTATCGCATAATAAAATAAGTAATATACTGTCGTAAGGACTGAAACGCCAAAAATTTGTTAATGAAAAAAAAACTTGAACATTTTGAATTGTCCCCATAGCGGTTCTAGCATCTTGCCACAGAATCCCACAGTGGTCACGTCCACGCTGGTTTTGTATTAATTCCGGCTACATATTCTACGATTTGTACATCCATTGATGTGAGATGTGGCTTTGGTATTATCATTATATATAATGTATACATTGAGGGCATCGAATTAAAATCAACCTGAAAAGAAAAAAAAAACCAAACATTAATATATGCCCAAATCTATACACGTACATATGTATATGTCCATGCAAATGTGTCTCAAAGGCATGTGCCGGCCGCCACAGCATTTGAAACACACTTTTCCAAAGTAAATTGCGCTGCCACCGAAACGATACAGTATTTCGGGCAGCGCGAATAAAACTTACCCCAATCCTGCCAATATGCCCATGCGCCGTCCAGGCGATCCACCAAATCTGCCTCCATGTGCCCATGCCGATCTAAAAAGAAAGAAAAAATAAGGTTAAACACAAAATTTTCATGCATAATTACAAATTTTACTTACCTCTGCTACTGCTGGTGACCACGCGCGCCGGAAAAAATAAGAATAATGAATTGGGTCATTTTTTCTCTGCTAGCGTAGCAGAACAATGAATTTGCCCTTTTTTGCACGTCTTCTTTTCTTACCATTGTAAGTAGACGTAAATATATATGTACGACATATTTGTCGGTCGCGAGCTCTGCTGACCACTCACTAGCAAAGCGTGAGTAAACATATGTATGTACGTGTGGTTCAATTGAACCGTCGCTCAATGCGAGCGCCATACATAGATGTAAATATGTTTGCTGATGATCACGCCAGCGCGCTAGTGATGCTACGGTTGTGGCGACGGGTACCAAAAAAACCGACATGCCGAAAAATCGTGACCGCTTACTGCGGGGGAAGGGGGGACGAAATCTACGTTCGTCCCACTCCTAGGCGGCCGTGCCGAGGCCAAAAAAAATAAAAAAAAGTCCAAGAAATAAAAAGTTTTTTTTCACTTCGGGAAAAATTTTTTTTTGGTTGCTGAATTTTTTCTTGATTTTGGGTTTGTTTTTTCGGAGGGGCAGGACTGCTTTGCCAACAAAACAACCATAACAAGCCCGAAAACCGCCCTCCACTCACACTCCCTACCCGGATCGGTACCGAATGTCACTACCGACCAAAGCGGAAATGTCGCTGTGTGCGCAGCCCTAATGAGCACCAGTGAACCATAGCAGAATAAATACATATATGTACATATGTAGGTACAAAAAAAATAGCGAAACGCACTACCGGGTGATCCCGTAGTGGCAATAAAATTTTCTTTGGATGCGTTCCAGTGGGACGGTGCCGTACGGCAACTTTTTGCAAAAATTATGTCTGCCAATCAGTTGCATTAGGCTGCAAACTTGAAAAGACATCAGTAACATAAAAATATATTCATATATATGTATAATTTCGCCAAATTATAGCGCTCTCGCCACCCACGCTTACCAGCGCCGTTCGTATAACGGCGGAAGCATCGAACCTGGTTCGGACTCACTGCCGTTCCGACCAGTACACGGGGTATCGGACTCACTGCCGTTCCGACCCTTTCGAACGAGTTGTCGTATAAACTCGAAAACTTAGACTGGCCATTCAGCCGTGCCAGCTAAAGCCTTTAACTGTCGAGAGCTTAGACTGGCCACTCAGCCGTGCCAGCTAAGTCCCAGCTCCGGGATTTACACCTGCGTAGACTGGCCACACTGCCGCGCCAGCTACGCAACCTTAACCATTAGTATGTAAGATTAGATTAAGCCTAAAATAAAAATAAAATTTTTTTTTTCCTCTTCTTCTCGTGTATGGGTCTCCATATGTATGTACATACGTAAATAATACAACTTACTGGCAAGAAATGTACAACTTTTTATTTTTTCAAAGTTTCTTCCACCTAGCTCTAGGTACGAAGCGGTGGTGCGGCCAAAACCTCAAACTTTGGGTGGTGACGGCGCCATCCGGCACTCACCATCCTAGCTCTAAGCCAGTAGTTTTAAGAGGACGTGGTCGGAAATCCTGGGGGCGGATTAAGATGTTGCGTATCGCAAGGGGGCCGGCATGTTTAGGCCCGATGCCTAAAATCTAAAAAAATGCGCCACCCTAATGTCACTTTTCATTTTATACAAAACCCCAACACCAAGCCGCCCACATACCTGTACGCATATTCATGTTTGTCAGCAAACATATACATGCATGTGGGTGTGCATGTGTCGGTTCACCTCCCCTTAAAACCGGAGGCTGAAATTTGGGGTTCAACGGTTGTCCGCGACTGGCCAACCGTCTACTTTTTCAGCGATCGTCAGCGTAAGAACACGTCCCGACCACCCCAGGAATTTCATCGTCAGCCAATATTAAAAAGGTAATATTTCAAGTGTACCCTGAACATAATTTAATTGAATAAACGGCCCACATTTATAACGAGAATTCTCGTTCTTTCTTATTTCTTTCTTCCACTAAATTACAAATCGACTGCGGTGCATCCGAGCCACGGCCGCTCCTAGTAACCACCACAGCCGATTTGTTCACCTAGTATTATAAACCTTTTTACTGCGTTCGTGGGCCAACCTCAGCTCTTGCATAATTTTGTCCCTAATTGCCTGTAGTTTATCGGAGTTCTCTTCTACTTCACAATCCACATCCTTAACTGTACCTAATCTTCGATATAATTCATATGATGCCCCATGTTGCACCATTGGCATGCCAAACAGCGCGTAATATGGTGATGTGTTAATTGCTGAATGTGTTACGCTTCTTAAGGCAAACGCTGCGTCACTGATGTGTTTGTCCCAGTTCTTTTGGTTTTCTCCTACGTAGGACCTAACTATTTGTAAAATTGATCTATTAACTCTTTCTGCGGCATTGCCTTGTGGCTAGTAGAAGGCTGTCCTTATGTGTGTTGCACCATATTTTGCCAGGAATGAAGTGAACAGTTCCGACACGAACTGTTTGCCATTGTCAGAGTGTACGTATTCTGGTACTCCAAAAACATGAAAAACATCTTTTTCGAAAAATTTAACAACTTCTGCTGAGGTTGCCTTACGCATAGGTTTCAAAAACACAAATTTCGAAAAATGGTCTAGACACACAAACACATAGACATTACCATCACACGTACGTGGGTATGGACCCATAAAATCTATAAATAAACGTTGAAAAGGGCGTTCAGTAATATGTTGCTTTCCCATCATTGGTTTATGGAAAGCATTTTGAGTTGTATTGCCTTTACAGACATCGCAATCTTTAACATAATTTTGTACGTCTGCCACAAGACCGGGCCCATAATACCTTTCGCGGATACGTGCTAGGGTCTTATGAATCCCCCCCTGACCTGCAGAGGGAGAGCAATGCGACGCTTCCACCAACCCTGAACGAAGTTCAGTCGGTACCCAGAGCTTCCAGGCATGGTCTCCTTGAAGCCCTTCCCCCTTGTCGAATTGCGTCCGTCTATAAACATACCCGTCTGATACGCACAGTTCGGGTAGTTTGTCTTTGTTTGCAGTCACGGTGTCCACAAGTTCTTGGTACTCTGTTGATTTGAAGCATGATGAGTTGACATCAACATCAAGGACTCTGTCACTTACTAGCAGCTCGTTCATGTCAGCCCTGGATAAAGTGTCCGGCACTACATTTTGGATGCCTTTACGGTGCTGGATATCAAAATTATAGGCTTACAACTTTAAGCTCCACCTTGCCAGCCGACCAGATAGGTCTTTTTGGCCCATCAACCACTTCAAGCTGGCATGGTCAGTTATCACCGTAAAGGGCAATCCCTCGATGTAAGGCCGGAACCTCTTTATACTCAGGACCGCTGCATAACATTCTAATTCCGTGATGCTGTAGTTCCGTTGTGCCTTATTTAATTTCGCTGATACATAGGCAATCGGTCGTTCGTTTCCGTCCTCGTCTAGTTGGAAGAGTACACCTCCAACTCCGTCCGTCGATGCATCACATTGCACGTAAAAGTGTTTGTTGAAATCCGGATGGATTAACACAGGTGCTGAAATCAGTTTTAGCTTTAAGCATTCGAATGATTGCAAGGCTTCGTCTGTCATTTTAAATGCCTTTATCTTGTCTTTAGTGAGACAGTCGTGCAGTGGTGCTGCAATGGTCGCGTAATCCTGTATGAATCTACGATACCAGCCTGTCATCCCTAGGAACCGTCTAAGTTGCTTCGGTGTTCGGGGTTCGGGGAAGTCTCGCATTGCTGCCACCTTATTAAGATCCGTACGGATACACCCATCGCCTACAACATAACCCAAATACCTAACTTCTTTAAAGCAGAACTTGCTCTTTTCAACGTTTATCGTCAATTTTGCATCACGAAGACATTTTGCAACACGGGACAATAAATCTAGATGGGACGAAAAATTTTCAGAACAAACAAGTAAATCATCTAAATAAACAAACACAGACTCGCGAAGCGAAGCGGGGATAACCTTGTCCATTAAACGGCACATACGCTGCGCCGCGTTGCACAGTCCAAATGGCATGACTGTAAAATGGTACAAAGGTCTACCAGGTACAGTGAAAGCAGTTTTCTCCCTGGACTTTCGCTCTAATGGTATCTGCCAAAACGCGTCTTTTAAATCTATGGCAGATATGTACCTGGTATTCTGAAGCCGACTTAGAATACCGTCGATATGTGGGAGTGGGTAGGCATCCTTGATTGTCCGATCGTTTAATTTGCGGGCGTCCAAACATAACCGATTCTTCGTTCCTTTGATGACTAATGACACGGGTGAACTCCAGCAGCTGTTGCTCTCCTCGATAACGCCCATTTCCAACATTCTGTCTAATTCTGCGAAGACCAATTTTTGAATTGCCGGCGAGATTGGGTAGTGGCGCTGTTTAACAGGGAGGTGTTCGTCGGTTACCTCAATGATATGCTCTTCTACGTCAGTTTTTCCCAACCCAAGTACTGCAAACGACGGGTACTGTGCTTTTACGCGGTCCAAAGCTGCAGTTTCTTCGGGGTTCAGTTCGTGTTGCACCGCGTCGAACGATAAGTCACCCTCGGCAGGCACGAGCTCTGACACGACGTTGGCCTTTGAGTGGATTTGGGGCCCCCTACTGACTACATTAAGCTGGAAGGCTTTCCAGAAATCGATCCCCAGATAGACCTCTTGTTGCAACCCAGGTACGATGAGGAATTCCAGCTCCCGAGTGGTACTGTCCCAAAGTACTGGAAGAGTCACTACTCCGATAACCGTTTCACCCCCATTGGCAGTCTTCACATTTTGTCCCTGAATCGGCAGAATCAGATTCTCTTTTCCCTCGAGAAGTTTATGGGCATTTTTCCCTAAGCAGCTGGCCCCGGCCCCGGAATCTAAGAGCGCGAGCACCTCTCGTCCACCGATCTCCGTTTTAGCGAACAACCTGTTATCACCCTGTACCGTGACTATTGTTGAAATTATCTTTTTCCTTAATCTTTTAAACAACTTCTGCTTTTCTCTGATTTTCCTTATCTTTTCTAAATTTCTCTTCTTCTTCTTAGCGTTCAACTCCTCACAAAATATTCTCCTTCTTGCTTCCTCATATCTCATTTTCCTCACATGCAAACTATCTCTATTTGCCTCAACTTCTTTCTTTTCTTCTACTTTTTCTTTCTTCTCTATCTCTGTATCCCTCTTCAAAATTTCTATCTTCCTACCTTCTACATACTCTCCGGGCGATCCTGGTTTGAGGCAGAGCTCCCGGACATCTCTGCCACAACAAAAAGACGAATCACCACCACATGCAAAACACCTCATAAAATGAAAATTGGACTTGCACTTTGCACGGCTTTTAGTTCTGCTAAAGTTTCTGTCTTCGTGTCAAAAGTGAGATTTGCCAAATATGGCTTTAAATTACCCTTGATTATTTTAACTAATTCTACTTCAGGGATTCGCTGTCTGAGTCTAAACGTGAGATCGTGGACCTCGGCGTAAAATTCGTCAAAGCTCTCCTGGGGCTGCTGCTTTCGCTCCATAATCTCACGGATTACCTCGTAATTCGACTCTGCCGCCTTGAACTGCGTCAAAATCTCCCTCTTTAGCCCAGGATAATGAAACGACTCATCGCCGGCGTGATCCTCCAGCACCTGCCAATACCACTTGAGAGCGGGCCCTGTCACTAAGCAATGGAAGTCGGAGAAGAGCTGTTGATAGGACAACTGATACTGGACACGCATCCTCTCTACCCTAAACACAAAACTTTCGACCGTCATCCCCTTCGCCGACCCGTCGAATTTGAGGTGCCACTTGTCGAGGTCTACCTTCTTTCTTCCAGAATAGCTGGAGTTGTTGTTGTTGGTATATGTCCTGCCTGCTGTGTTGTTGTTGTTGTTGTTGTAACGCCACGTAGCCCTGCCTAGGTAGTCCGTATCTACCCAATAATGTCATCAGGCTCTTCTAACGGAAGTCCTAGAAACCTAGCGGCTTCGATAGGGGCGGACCAGAGGGATATGGGTGTTAGAAGAGTAGGCTCAGCTGAGCAGACGAAAAGGTGGTTAGTATTATGGGGGGACAAGCCACATGCCGGACAAACATTAGGCAAGTCGGGGTTCAGTCTGGATAGGTAAGAGTTTAACCTATTACAATATCCAGACCGGAGTTGGGCCAGCATCACTCTAGTCTCCCTAGGCAGCCCGCGCTCCTCTTCGGCAACGGGTGGAGTTGTTGCCTGAAGAACGGCGTTCGCTGGAATAGAGCTGACATAGGAATTTACCGAATCGGTGTGGATAAGGGTGAGGGCCTGCCGGTGCACCTTAGGATCAAACGGCGTGGAAATCAGGTGCCGGATCTCATCGAAGTGTTTGCGTAGGTGGCTTCTTATCCTCCTGGGGGGCGGATTTTCGTTGACCAGGCGTCCGTTCGGAGACATAAGAAGACACCCAGTGGCGGTTCGAAGGGCGGTATTCTGGCAGACCTGAAGCCTCGTCCAGTGTGTGTCAGCCAGCCCCGACGACCATATAGGCGTCACGTAGCTCAGTACCGGCTGACCAATTGCTTTGTATGTAGCTAGTAACGTTTCTTTGTCTTTGCCGCAAGTGCTGCCAGCTAGCGACTTGAGGATTTTGTTACGGCTTTGGACTTTATTGACAATCACGCCCCCAGGCGTCAACATCTCACACAGCAGCTCACAGCTACTCCCCCCCCTGCCTGCTGTGTTATAGTGGTTCGCTGTAGTATCCTCGCGTTGCCCCGGTGTGGACGTATTTTGTGGAGGTGCTGATGCAACAGGTGCGCGCATTGAGGTCTCCACATGAGCGACGCGATTGCTAAGGGTGGATATATCCGCCCTTACCTTTTGCACTTCGCCCATGTCGCGGTTCATTTCGGCATTCTGCTGCATCATCACCTCCATCATTTGCGCCAGATGGTCGATCCGTTCATCCACGGTTACCGGACGCTGGTTTGCGCTTGCCGCTGTAGCTCCTGCCCTGGGGTCTGGAAACCCGCCGCCAACTGCTCCATCCTCAGCATCTGACATTGCAAGTAGCCGATCTAGTTTCCGTGAAAAATCTAAGGAATGGTCTGACGCGCCTATAGCAATCCTATCCGCAACCAAAGTTTCCGTTTGCCCAAACACCGTGGAGGTGCAAAGGTTCAAAAGGTCTACCGGGACACAATGAACTGGTAATTCGATGCCTGTATCGATTTGGTTGTACAAGGATCCTACCACCTCGTTTTCCAAACCCCTCGTGACGCTGCGCGTTATTGGCCTATTACCCCTTAATAAATCAAGCACCCTCTTCGGTATACAAAGGGAGTCCGCAGTCGGAGTACCAAAACCGAAACAACAAAAACTCAGAACTTCAAGACGAAAAAGTGTTCCTAGGTACCCAAACCCGAAAAGGATTGAAGAATGAAATTCAAACTATGTCTTTATTTGCCGGTTTAGTAAGATGTGAAATGAACAATAGGGAAAAATATACAGGCAATTTGAATTCAAGAAAATATGAAGTAATATGTATATATATATATGTATGTAAAATCAATGTATGTATGTGTATATATATGTATTATAAATAAAGACTTTAATAACTATTCAAATCAAACTTAAATATTTTCAAAGGGGTTATATATATGCAAATAAGCAAAACTCTAATGCAAAGCCCAAAAATTAGTTTCAAAAGTTTTCAAAATTTTTACTGTAGGTGTGTGTGAGTATCGGAAAGATAAAAGTGTATGTATATGTGTGTATGTGTTCAAAAGTATTTAAAAAAAAATTCAAATAGGATTCAAAATTATTTAGCCTCAAAAATTTAAGTTTTATATTGGTAATACAAAAAAAATTAACCTAATAAAAACAAATAAAAAGATTATAAAGATATAAAAATATTAAATTAACCTAATATAAAAAAATATAAAAAATTTTATAAAGATATAAAAGTTTAAAAAAAATGTAAGTGTAAAAAAAAAATTCAAAAATTGAACTGTCGTAAGTTTCTTGACAGAATTTTTATAAAGTACAAAAAATTCGTACAATTATAAAAATTAAAAAAAATAGAGTAAACTTATGAGCATAAAAAAATATACAATAAATAATAAAAATAATAAAAAAATTTTGGTAATAACAAAAAAAATTTTAAGTAAAAAAAAATTTCAAATTCAAACAACTTCCTTGCTTCAAAAAAAAAAAATTAAACCAAACAAAAATTATAAAAAAATTCCAACTTTAAATTATGTTGCATGCGACAAAAAAACAAAAACTAAAAATGTCGTCTTAAAGTACTGCCGATGACTTCTGATACCACTTTTTAAAAACGTTGGAGTTCTTAAAAGGAACTCAGAAATCACCGCCAGCACTCCCCCCACTGTCTTGTCACTTAGGCACATATCGCTCGTTGCAACAAGCGATGTTGCCTTCGTGACCCTAACTCTGTCCGTGAGAAGGAAACGTTAAGAAAGTGAAACAGAAAGAAAAAAAGGAACTAAAAATAGTTTGAAGTAAAGCAAGAGAGAGTAAGTGAGCAGATGGAAATTAGAAAAAAAAAATAGAAAGATATGAGAAAAATTTAACCATTAAACTAGTGGGCTATGCCGTTGGGCGCCATTGTTACGTAACTGCGTGGTACGGGAAAGGAAGAGTGGCGGGTTGGCATGGTGGTAGCCCAGTTGAGGCTCGCCGGCGTTGAGGCGCGGTTCTTGCCACTTCTCCTTTCCCAACAGTTGCATAGCAAAATTAGGATTCATGCCTGTGGAAAGAATGCAAAGAAAAAGGAAGAAGACAAAATAAAGGAAAGCGGGAGAAAACCTGTCCGAGTCAGGTGGAGCCTTCCCACCCCTCCTGTTCACGAGATGAGAACAGCCTTTGGACTCTACTATGACTCCACATACCGAGTAGAGTCCCCTTTTACTTGACTAATGTCCGTCTTGAGTACTTACGTTTGTCACATACCTTTCCTCAACTACCACCGCTTACCAACAGTTGCCACGAGGGCAACACCTGCACCAACAACTAACTGTCTCTAGTCAGACATATTTGTTGAATCGATTATCTAAAAAAGATTAATCCTCAACCCATAAACCTCAAAGAAATTTTCTTCAAAAAATTCATAATGAAAACTATTAACAATTTTTATTCACGTAATTAAAATACATATATGTAAAAATTCTAAATATTTTATGACCAGTCTAATGTGATCTTATTATTCCCATGTAAAAAACTATGAAAAAAATGTACGTGCTAAAGCTACTATATATATGTATGACTATGCACTCAATCTCGTAAAGTCGAAAGACAAAAAAAATGTAGATAAAAACAAATGTAGATAAAAAAAATATGTATGTATATATGAAAGTTAATTCAACTCTTAGAACAAAATTATCTTTCCCTCTCAACAAACTGATCTCAATTATACTATGAATTTGACAAAAATGTGTAAGAGTGTGTTTCTCTCTCTACTAATCTCTTAACTATATATATATGTACAGTGTGCGCATATGAATTGTTGTTTTCGTAGAAAAAATCACCTCGTACAGCAGCCAGAATTTGGTACCAAAGTCAGAGAGCTGAAAATAAGGGAAACGAAAAAAACAAACAGCATATGTATGCTATACAAAAGACAGTGGTGCAGTTATAGGTCTTTGACCGCTTGATCTTGGTCAAAGTTAATTTGACTAATTACTGTCTTTTGGGTTTTTAGTTTTGTTACGCGTCTCGGTGCATGTGCATTATTTTATGCATATGCAAAACGAAATAAATTTTGATAACGAAAAAAAAAATTTTCTATAGTAAAAAGTAGTGAATAAAAAAAGTTAGCGCGGATATTTTTTTTTTATATAATTTGTGGCTAAATAAACCTCGCGGCTTCGAAACAAAAAAAAAGTGTTTTTAAAATGATGCGTAAGTGAAAAGTGAAAAGTGACAAAAAAATCTAATAAAAAAATGAAAATGAAAAGAAGATAAAGAAAAATCGTAATTCAAAAATTTGAAACGAATGTAAGAAAAGAAAAGGGAAAGTAAAAAAAGCTAATCCAAAAAAAATGACACATAAAAAAAATATAATAAATATAATTCAATAAAAATGTTTCAACTTTTCTTATCCGAAAGAAAACTAAAGGTAAGAAAAATGTGCTTCGATTCAATAAACTTATACTAACTAAATATTAAATTACTATTATAAATAATTAAAAATAGAAAAAAATCAAGGAATTCACTATCAAAAATTCAAAGATAAAAATTCAAAAATAAATTTACAAGGTCCGAAATAAAATGTTGGGTGTTACACCCTAATATGTAATAATGGTATGTGTGATGGTGGTAGTGTTAAAAATTAAAACTACCCAGCAGTATTTGAGGTAAGGGCTTCCAAATTCAAAACAATATTCAGCACTAAAAATGTCCGGAAATTCCACTAAAACGGAAGGTGCTGAAAATTTTAGGGAATGGGAAGGGAATCTTTCAGGTATACTGAATTTTCAACAGAAGTCGCAGTGAAAGTTTCATGGCTATTGAAATTTTCGCTGAACGCGCAGCGAAGTTTTCTAGCATTTTAAATTTAAAAATTGGTGTCTGGCAGTTCTGCAGTCAGTTCTTTCTGAAAATTAATTGTTGAAGCGTCATTTCGTTGTAAGTCCGGGAAAATTTGCTAATTAAATTAAATTATAGTGAAAATAAATTATAAAAGTGCTCCATAATATAATATAATAATTAAAGTTACAAATTTTGTGAAATGAGTGGTTTAAGCAAAAGAAATTTGAGGCGTTTGGCCGCGGAAACCAGAAAAAGCGTGCATCAGGGCAATGTTTTGCGTCCGTCCGCGTCTCCCAGTGAACATTTTGATGAATCGTTAAATGAAGAAATTTCAGTATCTTAATAGGATAATTTCTGAAGAATTATGCATGGAAATGAATTACTCTGGACGAAGCAATAAAAAAGGCATACAGGACTATGAAAACCTTAACCGAGCTTTATACGGTGAGTATTTTTTAGAAGTGGGATTGTTTTCGAATAATTTTGTTGTAGTTATTATTCCAATTCTCCCATCAATAGTACCTATTTTATGGAAACAAAAAGTAACAAGAAATATACGAGGAATAAATATCATTTTTGTATTTTTTAGAATCCCTGCGAAGAGATGGTTACTCGATATCTGATTATACAAGAGATGTGCGCAACGCTTTCCAGAAGATAAAGAACAAAAAGTATAAAGCTGTTTCACTGAAAAAGAAAAATAAATGAAGTACAGTATATATAAATGCATATGCGCACTTTATATAACATTAAAACATTTTCATTTAAAATCAAAATCAATGTAAAAGACTTCTCAGGAAATGTGAATTTAATGAATTATTTACTTATTATTTACTTTATACATATATCATTTTTATGTTACTTTTTACAAATAGAACTTTTAAGTTTATTTAATGTCAAATAGATATTTTCTTTTTCCATAAAATTATAATCAAAAGCAATGTAAAAGACTGCACATGAAATGTGAATTGATTGAATTTCTTACATATGTATGTTTTACATACATATATATATATACATTTTAAGTCATCTTTAACAAATATATATTTTAAGTTTATTTAATATCAAATAAATATTTACTTTTTCCATAAAAGTATAACCTGAAACATTGGAAATAACTACTGCATTTTGGATATTTTTTCCTATTGAAACTCTTACTGAATTGGAAGGAGCTTTTTCCTGGACACATTTTCACTTACTGTTGGTTAGTTTCTTCCTATGGAAATGATCCCTGCTTATTCAGTCCTATTTTCCCTACTGAAGCGTTCACTTCTCAATCAGCAGCTTTTAGATATGTAGTTCTTTTTCGCGATCACCTCTATGTAAAAACGAAGTGGAATATTCAGGTTTGGTAACTACATTTCAATGAATTTTCAGCAGGAAAGATGTACCCTTTTCCTGCTGAGCGATACTGCTGTGTAGAGTTGGTCAGCCGCTCTTCTCGCTCTTCTGTGTGATTGTGTAAGTGTTGTGTTTTGATTTTGCTGAGGCTGTTGATATGGAATGTTGCCAAAGTGTGCTGATGTTGCTGAGACGTACTTGGTTGCGCCACTTAATGTTTCACAACACTTCGGATGTTGCTGTGGCAAAGAATAATGTTGCTACTGTGTTGTGCCGTAAAAAATGTTGAGTTCTACCCTCTTGTGTAGTGTTCGATCAAGATGTTCGGTGTTCGTGTTGGATTTGGAGACTTCCTTGTGTTTTATTGGGTGAGTCTGAGTGTGTGCGTGTGAATCTAAATTTTGGCCTGATTTCCGAACTTGGTTTTGGCCCAAATGCTGCCTTTTGACCAGGTACAAATTCCCTCCAATATCTCGAATTTATGTTGTTGTTTTCAGTAGTTTTGGCGCCCGAAAACTTTATAGATTTTTATATGTGGTTTCGTAGATTTTGTTGATGTGATGTCGTGTAAAATTCGTGTGTGGGTGTAAGTGGCAAAAATGTCGCGGCCTTCGGTAGGCTTCGTGAGCTGCAATAAAAAATTTATTTTTCTTTCGAATTTTCATAATTTCAAATTTTTTGCTGAATTGGGTTTTCTGGCCTTTTTTTTTAAAAAAAAAATTTTCTTCTTTATAAAAATGATCTGAACTCCAATACATTAATTCCTTCAAAAAAATTGTTTTCTTCTTCTTCTTTGTTTGCATACGTGCTCGTGTACATATGTATATACATATGTATACGTAGGTGCACTTGTGCATATTTTAATATTTTTGAATTTTTGGAATTAAATTTAATTTTCTCGAAATTAAAATTCCAGTAGAATCCAGAAGTAAAAACGGAAGTTTTTGCCAAAAAATATATAATTCGTGGCTTAAAAAATTTTGTGATTTTGTGATCTTGATAAAAGTGTAGGAATTTATTTACGACAACAATCTACCCTTTTGTTTGCTTTCATGCTCGTGTACATATTTACATACATATGTACACGTAAGTGCATTTATGCAGTTTTTAATCTTTAAGAATTTTTCAAGCAAAATTTTTAGAAATAAAAAACTTTACTAAAAATTTAAAAATCAAAAAAAAAAATTTAATAGGTATTTCGGGAATATTTTAGTGGATGCTGATGCCATGCAATAAACGGTCCTTTTCAGGGCCACAAAATATCTAAACCGAGAGATCAAAAATTACGAAGCAATGCTTTGTGTAAAAAAATAAAAAAAATGAATCTATACGAATAAAAAAAACCGTCTGCCAGAAAACCACAATTTACATTTACAAAAATAAACTTTAATCGAGAATACACAAAGAATAAAAAAAATCTCCAAATTCACCAAAACGTATTCGATTAAAATTTCACTAAAAATTATTTTTAATAAACTTTAATAAAAAAAGTTTTTCAACAAATTTAAAAATTTTCAAAGTGACTTGCCGGTGGCTGATGAATTCTTGTAGTGAACTTTTCACGCCTTGAGTGGCGGCTCTCCAGGCGCTTGCTAGGATCCTCGAAAGGATTCCTAGATTTCAGCAACTTCACACTTTAATTTACGCTCGCGTTTACTTAAGCGTGAACCCGCACTTTATAAAAATGTACTTTTTTTTCCCACACGCGCACCTACACTTTAAGGTGAATTCAACGCACTTTAAAAATAACTTTGATTTTTCACAACTTTTTGGCACTTGATAAGACGGCGACTTTTCAAATTTTGATCCTTCGATCAGCGGAATCTCCTTTTATACCCATTAATCTTTGCGGCATTTCCGAAACCGCAAGGCTCGAATCGCCTGCCTAACTATGGTCAAACCAATCCGCGTTCGACCCTTAAGCGGCAAGTATATGTACTTATGTATAAGCAACATTTAACCCACTCACATCAATAACCATCCGCTATGCTAATATCGTAAAAACGAATAAGGGAGTTTGGTTAGCGGTTGCCCATATCCTCAAAGGCTGTCGTTACACCCCCTATGCTCCGCACATGGGTGGATTGTGGGAGGCAGCTGTGAAGAGTTTTAAAACTCATTTTCTCAAGGTTGCGGAAAGCCACAAATTCACATTCGAAGAATTCACGACTCTACTCGCGACCACTTTCTCCAATGTCAAATGATCCAAACGATATACTCGCTCTTACCCCTGGTCATTTTCTCCGCGGCGCTCCACTACTCTCATTGCCAGAAGCCAACTCTCAAAATCTGCCAATCATCCACAAATGGCAGAAACTGCAAGTGCTACACCACCAGTTTAGTATGCGATGGAAAAACGAATACCTCAAAGAACTTCATAAGCGTACTAAGTGGAAAACCCAGCAGAAAAACATCAGGGAGGGAGATCTGGTCGTCGTAAAAGATGACCTTCTACCACCGAATGTCTGGCGACTCGGACACGTCATTCGACTCCATCCTGGCTCGGACGAAAATGTTCGAGTTGTAGATGTCCGAACTCAATACGACCCATCTGAAAATTAGGTACATTGCCCCCGGAAAATAGGATTTCGACTCTCACCTCAACCTTCTCTCCGTAGCATGTAAACGTTAGGGATAGCGCTCCGACCCTATCACTGCATCCGTGCTAACACCACAAATATTTCCCTTCTTTTCTTATCGTTACAGACGCTACGGAGACTACAACACCTGTCGGTTGTGCTGCGAACGGCACTCTCTGCGTTACTGTCCCGCATTTATGGCCATGACGCCAGAGCAGCGGTACGAGTCAGTGCGGGCTCACAAGTACTGCATTAATTGCTTGGCAACCTCACACGCCACGGCGGCATGCAACTCCCGGGACAGTTGCCACCGATTCGGCTTGGCACACCACACACTAATACATCGGCAGCAACACCACGATGTCGGGAAAGTCCCGAAAAAGAGGCAACGACGACAGGCATCGAAACCCGAAAACCAATCCATTCAGCGGCGAGTAGTCATCACCAAACCGAAGGAGAGACGGCAGAAACCCGAAAACACCCAGCGGCGCTTACGGAACCTCTTTTCCAAGGCGGTGAATACCTTGGCAGAGATGCAGGAGTTACTGCTACCGCCATCGGAGCAGGCCGGCCGCCATGTTGGAGACATGAGCTCCAATCTTATGGAGTTCGACTAAAACCCGTATCAATAAATTACACTCATAGACACTAATTGAATTACATTTACACGTTGAATTATATACATACATTACATGAATACTTACCCTATTACAAACACATTATACTCACCTTAGTTTATACTTACCTTTATCTAAAATACACTTTGCCTTAATTACTTACCCTTTGCTATACTTACCAAACACCCTGTAAAGATAATATTGTACTTACCGTTTTAAAGTCCAATAGCTCCTACCGTTTGCCCATTTTTACATACATACATACTTACACACATTCCAGTCTCCTTGCTGTGCAAGAGACCAAAATGAAGTTAAGTTAGTTTTTAGTTCGCTTACAACTGTGCATCTCGCTACTTAGCCGTTTTTAAAAGTGATATCAGTGAATTAAATTGATTATATTGTAAATGATTAAAATACCATGGCTAGAAAAAACACACCACACCTGGAAGACCTATGTAGCGAACCGCACTGACTCCACAGGGTCAGTAATGCTACCTGGCGTCACGTAGCAAGTGGCGATAATCCGGCAGATCTTGGAGCTCGTGGATGTAAACCCCACGAATTAGCTGACCTCACTGTGGTGGAAAGGCCCCGAGTGGCTATCTAAAACTCGTTCTCTATCTCAAAAAGAGATTACATATGCGAAAGAACGGCTTATAATCTGAACCCAACAGATATATTACGGCGAAACCATCTCACTACTGAAAGCCTCGAAGCCACTTAGCAAGAAAAGCTCGCCATTACCACTCAACCCGATGCTAGATAAGAAAGAAATACTACGCGTTAATGGTCGTCTCAGCTACGCCGGTCTCAGCTACAACGATCGCCATCCGATCATAATTCCCGAAACCTCAAGATTCTGCTCGCTTTTCCTAGAATTTATACACTCCCTTTTACTCCATGCTGAAAAGCAGCTTATGATCAGGATGGTGCAACAAGAATATTATGTTCCCCGGCTAAAACAAAAGATTAAGTCTTGTATTTTCCACTGCAAGACCTGTACGATCCACAAACAAAAGATGAATTCCCAGATAATGGCCGCGCTTCCAGCCGAGAGATCGACGTATAGTCTACCGTTTCACACAACAGGAGTCGATTTTGCTGGCCCCTTCCTCGTCAAAACCTCTACCCTACGACGAGCCTCGTACTCCAAAGCCTATGTCTGCGTTTTTGTCTGCATCTCAACTAAAGCCGTCCACCTCGAAGTCTGCTCAAACTTGACCACGGAGTCATTTAGAGCCGCTTTTGCTCGGTTTGCCGGCCGCCGTGGAATCCCATATAAAATCATGTCGGATAACGGAAAAAACTTTATCGGCGCTCAAAGAGCCATGCAAAAGGAAATTTCCGTTTTTCTCCAAGAAGTTGGTCAAGACATTGCGGAAAGGTACGCCCCCAAGGCCTCTCTTGGCAGTTCATCCCGCCATAGGCTCCACATGTGGGCGGTTTATGGGAAGCGGCAGTGAAAAGTTTTAAAACTCATTTAACTAAAGTCGCCGGCAACCATAAGTTCACATTTGAAGAACTCACCAGCCTTATCGTTCGGATCGAAGCAGTTCTCAACTCCAGACCCATCGCCCCCATGTCCGAGGACCCGACAGACCTGCTCGCGTTAACCCCGGGACATTTTCTACGCGGCGGCCCCCTGACCTCTCTGCCTGAACCAAACGCCGGTAAACTGAACCCTACACATAAATGGCAACTACTTAAAGTCTTACACCATCAGTTCAGCAACCGATGGAAGATCGAATATCTGCAACAACTTCATAAACGATACAAATGGAAAACGCCTCAAACAAACCTCAAAGAAGGTGATTTAGTCGTCGTTAAAGATGACCTGCTGCTACCCAATGAATGGCGTCTCGGACGCATCTCCAAGCTCCACGCAGGAGCCGATGAAAGTGTTCGAGTCGTAGACATCCGCACTCAAAACGGAATAATCTCGCGAAACATTACAAAAATTTGTTTATTGCCACCCTCCTCACTCGCCTGAAATATGATTCTCTGACCCCCCCCCTCAATATAATTTCTAATATAATAAAAAATACTTATAACGTTCTTAACATTTTTCTCTGCAGATCTTACCATGGAATTGGGAAAATGTCGCTTATGCTGCCGCCAACACTCGTTGCGCCATTGCCATGCGTTTCTGGCTATGACACCGGCAGAGCGATACGAATCGGCCCGCGTGCATCGCTACTGCATTAATTGCCTGGCCACATCCCACACTACCGGTGCGTGCAAGTCCACGGGCAGCTGTCGTCATTGTGGCAGAGCTCACCACACGCTTTTGCACCGTCCAATCGTTGCCCCATCGACCCGCAACCGACGTCCGACGCCTCCACCAACCGTGCGCCACCGGCGTGACGAGCACCGGGGAAGAGCTAGACCCCGTACGATCGAACGACCAATGGCGCGTTTGCAGAGCCGCAGCAGCAACCAACGCCATTTAAGGAAATTGGTCAACCAGGCAAAGATTACACTAGACAAGCTACAAGAGCTACTGCACGCAACAACTCCGCAGGCCGGCCGCCATGTTGAAGACATGGAAGATAACCTCATAGAATTCGATTGAGACATGCTTACCTGCTAAAATAAATACTTACATTTGCTAAAAACCATGAATTTTATACTTACCTTTTATATATGTATATATCTATACTCACCATTTGAATTTCATACTTCCCAGCTAACCAAAAGGGCAAAAAAAGACTCCTTTCGGAGCCATAAAACGCACATTTCTCAGAGCTTTACCCTCCGAAATGAGCTCCTTTCGGAGCCCAAATGGAGCGAAAAATCGTTCTACGCGGGCACCCCAAACGGAGTCATAAAAAAGAGTCCGAAATGAGTCCGATTCCGATGAATTTGGAGCGTTTTATGACTCTTTTTAAATGAACTTCGGAGCCTTTTTGGACTCTTTTCGGAGCCTTTTATTCGTCCATTCGGATTGTTTTTGGAGCCTTTTCGGGCTCATTTGGGGTCATTTTTTACTCCTTTTGGGTCATTTTGGAGGTTCCTATCGACATTTTTATGAAGCTTTATAAATAATGAAGAGGAAAGATACCTTTTTAAGTTTTATGCAGATTTATTGACACAAATCTGAAAATATAAAAATTGCTATGTTAAAATGTTTGGTCAGTCGCCTACTAGTAAGCGTCATGAAATATGTGATCTTTACCTTCTGTTAGGTAAAGTAAAAAAAACTTCCGGAAATGCTCGCAAACATTCACATATTTGAACGTTGCCGCTCATCTGCTCTCCAACGTTTATTTTCTCACAATTCTCTGTACGCCTACAACAAAAAGGGTCAGAAAACGCTCAAAATTGCTCACATAATGGAGCCTTGCAGTTCATTCGCTCTACAATATTCATTTCTTCTCTCAACGCTCCGTAAATCTTCATAATAAAGTGGTTTTTCGGTGTTTACTCCGAAAAAGCTCCAATTACGGACTCTTTTTGGATACTTTTTTCGGAGCGCTCCGACTTTGGTAAGCTGGGTTACCCTTTATATATATACATATGTACCTATACTTACCATTTGAATCCATATTTACCTTTTTGTATACACTATACTTACCTTAAAATTCAAACCACCCTAATGTAAAACTTGAAATAACTAATTGGAAAACTACCGCTTCTTTAGGTACTTACCTTTATGTATATATGTACATATCAGGCCCGTGCGCACGGGGGGGGTTTTGGGGGTTAAAACCCCCCCCCATGGCCAAATCTAAGTTGCAATCATTTTGCAAAAGTTTTCAAAATACAGTTTGTAAATCTTATATTGAATCTTGACTAATAATTTTTGACAAAATTAGTTAAAATAATTTTACGGAAGAAGAAATTGGTGAAAGTTGCAAAGAATGAGGTTGGCCAATACATAAGTCCGGCACTTTGAATTGCACTTGGAGTTTCCGATATTAGAAAGTTGTGTAGCGTATGGTCATTTTACTGATGAAAACAGTGAGCAGTTTCAATTAACAAAGTGAATGAACTGCAAGGCTCAATTATATGAAAGATTTCGAGTGTTTTCTGACCCTTTTTGTTGTAGGCGTAAAGAGAATTGTGAGAAAATGAACGTTGGAGAGCAGATGAGCGACAACTTTAAATTTTTTGAATGTTTTCAAACATTTTCTGAGGTTTTTTTTTTATTTTTCATGGACGTTTATCAATAGTCTGGCTTTGGTTTATTAATCGTCGAGATCTAAAACTGCTCAGCTACAGAGAAACCTCATCAGCTAAGTAAGGTAGATAAAAAATAGATGACACAATTAATAAATAATTAGTTGACAGCAGGCCCGTGCGCACGGGGGGTTTTGGGGGTTCACCCCCCCCCCCCCCCCCCCCCATGGCCAAATCTAAGTTGCAATCATTTTGCAAAAGTTTTCAAAATACAGTTTGTAAATCTTATATTGAATCTTGACTAATAATTTTTAACAAAATTAGTTAAAATAATTTTACGGAAGAAGAAATTGGTGAAAGTTGCAAAGAATAAGGTTGGCCAATACATAAGTCCGGCACTTTGAATTGCACTTGGAGTTTCCGATATTAGAAAGTTGTGTAGCGTATGGGCATTTTTTTTTTAATTTTACTGATGAAAACAGTGAGCAGTTTCAATCAACAGAGCGAATGAACTGCAAGGCTCAATTATATGAAAGATTTCGAGTGTTTTCTGACCCTTTTTGTTGTAGGCGTAAAGAGAATTGTGTGAAAATGAACGTTGGAGAGCAGATGAGTGACACCGTTCAAATATTTGAATGTTTTCAAACATTTTCTGAGGCTTTTTTTATTTCACCTAACAGAAGGTAAAGATCGCATTTTTCATGGACGTTTATCAATAGTCTGGCTGTGGTTTGTTAATCGTCGAGATCTAAAACTGCTCAGCTACAGAGAAAACCTCATCAGCTAAGTAAGGTAGATAAAAAATAGATGACACAATTAATAAATAATTAGTTGACAGCGAATAGTTATTGTAAAGAATAAAGATAAGAATCAAAGGATATGAAAGCAAATTGTTGATATGTATTTAGGATAGAAAGAATTGACTTTTTTATGCTGCATAGTGAGTCTGAAATATCAAACGTACCAGAATGAGAGTTATAATCTTGACACAAACAACGAAAAGGCTCATTTAATTCAAAATTAGTTCGACACTGTTTCAAGATAAGTGGTTTAAAATGTCTTGATGGACGAGAACGTACATTGAAGTTCACTTCGCTCAAAAGAAACGGGCTTGTGATTGAACCATTTAGTAATTTAATCATGAAAACAATTCCAAGCATTTCCCTCCGACTAGAAAGGCTGTGAAGATTAATTAGTTTTAAGCGACTACGATGGCAAATTATACAAGGGATCCCAGTGAAGATCCCTTAAGGCAAATATTAGAAATGGTTTTTGAACTGATTCTAAGCGATCCACGAGGACCTGGTAACGTGGGTTCCAAATTATACAACCGTCTAATGTAGTAAAGAGTTTTAGTTACATAAATTCTTTAGACCATCGTTAAACAAATGCTAGAAAGCCTCTAGCTTTATTGACTGTTAAGTTAATGTGGCAGTTAAAACCGAGTTTTTAGTCCATAGTAACCCCAAGGTCAACAAAATCATACATTTGCTCAAGACTATAACTGTTAATTGTATAGGAAGCTGGCTGTGATATTCCTCTCGAAAAACCCATGTACTTACATTTCTTTAGATTAAGCGGCATATAATTTAAATCGCACCAAGTAACTAGTGTATTTAGATCTGATTGAAGCTTCTTCGAATGACAAAGCTTTACATCGTCGGCATACATTAAAATTTTCGAAAATTATATTACTGTAGAAATATCATTTATAAACAACAAGAACAGAATCGGGCCAAGATGGCTTCCTTGAGGAACTCCTGAGGAGACATAAATAACATCGGATTCACAATTTTTAAACACTACTTTTTGTGCTCTGTCGCTAAGGCAAGAAGAGATCTACCGATTGAGATCCGGCTTGAAACCCAACTGATCCAGTTTATGAATAAGTAAAGAGTGACACACTTTATCGAAAGCTTTACTGAAATCAAAGTAAATTCAAGTAAGTTTGTAACGGTGGACTTTCCCTTACAGAACCCGTGTTGACAGTCGGAAATCAAGGTAGAGATAGGATTCGTAAGCTGATTGGTAACAATAGCTTCACACACTTTTGGGATGGCAGAAAGCTTTGCTATGCCACGATAGTTCTCTATAGAAGCCTTGCTTCCGCTTTTATGAAGCGGTAGAAGAAACGACTCTTTCCATGCTTTTGGAAAAACACCACACTTTAGTGACAGATTGAACAAATTGGTAAGGGGTTGGTAAATATTGTTAGCACACTTTTTCAAGAAGCATGTAGGAATCCTATCAGGACACCATTTAAAAGATTCCTTCAAAGTTTTCAGATAAATAAGAACATCATTGGCGCATATAGTTGGACAATTAATTAAATTGTTCCCATGTAGCTCATAGGGATAATTTAGAAAGTCAGAATTGGTGACGGCAGAATAGTTAGAAGGGAAAAATTGCGCAAAGAAATTATGACCCAAAAGAAGTAAAAAACGACCCCAAATAAGCTTCAGAAAAACACCAATAAAAGGCTCCGAAAAGAGCCCAAAAACCCTCTGAATGGATGAATAAAAGAAAAGCACCAATTAAAGGGATCCGAAAGGCGTCTGAAAAGCCTCCAAAACCGCTCAGAATGGAGGAATAAAAGGCTCCGAAAAAGGTTCAGAAAAGCACCAATAAAAGGCTCCGCAGTTCATTTAAAAAAAGTCAAAAAAAGCTTCAAATTCATCGAAATCGGACTAATTTCGGACTCTTTTTTATGACTCCGTTGGAGTTCCCGCGTAGAGCGATTTTTCGCTCCATTTGTGCTCCGAAAGAAGCTCATTTTGGAGAGTAAAGCTCTGAGAAATGAGCGTTTTATGGTCCGAAAGGAGTCTTTTTTTGCACTTTTAGTTAGCTGATATACGCCATCACATCACCAATTCTCTATCAAATACAGAAACATGTGTACAACCAAAAAAATTTTCTTGGGTATAGTTTTAGGTATCAGAGTATGCAGTTTCAGAAAAGTTAAAGAACATTTAAATTTATGATGTATGGGTCTAGGTATCTGTTTCAGCAAATATGTTTATCTTAGTGGAAAATGTATGCGAATTCAAATCTAAATTAAAACCCCCCCCAAGGCCAATTCCTGCGCACGGCCCTGGTACATATGTATGCATATTCACTGCATAGCTTGGCGGGCGGTCATCAGCGGCCGCTAGAACCAGTCTATGTTGAGCGCGCGAGCATTGAACCGGCTATTTTGTTTATTAAAAGTTAAAACCCTTACATTGCTACAGTTAAAATAATATAGTTATACAGACATACTAAAATTGAGATTACACTTACTTACAAACTAAGTTAAAAATCGGCTGTTAAAATTAATAAAAGATATTCGAACCTATTATACACCATTTTATAGTGACCTATTAAATAATAAATAAATACTTACGCTAAGTTAAAATTAAAACTAAAGTGCCGGTGTTAGAGTTTCTTTCGAACAAGGTTACTCAAGTGCAAAACCGCGTAAGTAGCCCCTCCGCCATTTACCGATAGTGCCTCTGTACGAACAGTGCAAAGTGAACCTTTATTCATGGTCCTTCGAGTTAATATATGTAATTAACTTAATAAATAATACAATTTTACTTTTATTACAATAGCACTAATTTGTGTAATTTGCTTTGTTATGTTTCAATTTCACACATTCCAAGGCAAACATCTGACTTCGAAAAACTTATAGCTCATCCTCTTCTTCTTACGATTCAAGCGGGAACGTAATTGTAATGCAGAATAGGGGTGATTAAATCTTTATATAGAGATTTTGACGGATATGAGGGCGTGGAAAGGCACAATAATTTTTTGGGAAAAAAGAATATGCTTTTACAAAAGTATAAGCAATCGGTTTCCCAAAATGAAAATAAAAAATGTAGAAATGCGAAAACAATCACCCCTATTCTGCATTACCATTACGTTCCCGCTCTACGCTCCGCTCGGATCGAAAATATGCATTCTGAGCTAAGCTTGAATCGAAAGGAGAAGAGGAAGAGCTATAAGTTTTTCGAAGTCAGCTGTTTGCCTTGGAATGTGTGAAATTGAAACATAACAAAGCAAATTACACAAATTGGTGCTATTGTAATAAAAGTAAAATTGTATTATTTATTAACTTAATTACATATATTAACTAATTACATATGTATGTATTGAGTATTATTAAATAAATTAAAAGAATTTTAGCTGTCATCGGAGGACCAACAAAATCAAGAGGACACTGTTGGTGGATGTTACCACATCTTCAGTAGGTAGCTGGCATTTTCAATAGAGTTGGTGCTAGAAGAGTCTGCTTCGTCGACCAGGTACACAGATGGTTGGTGTCGCATCGTGGGGCCACACCATACGCCGAGCAAACATTAGACATGCCAAAGTTAAGTCTGCCCACAGGTGGAACTTTTTTGGATGGAGACATTGGCCGCCCCGGAACTGACAAAGGAGTTTGTGTGGGTGTTGTGGAGTGGCTGCCGGTGAACGTTTGGCATAATGACAAAGGAATTTAGGAGTCAAAGCCATTACCTTAGTTTTAATGGTGCTAGTTAGATTGGTGTTTTGAATGCTAGTCCAATTTTCGGTAATTGTTACAGCCGTTGCCGAGTGCTAATGCGTGCCCAAAAATGTCGGGAGGGGTATCAAGGGACGCAATTCGGTCCCAATAACAAGAATGTGCCTACGGAAAACAATTATTTTTTAGTAGTTTGTGAGATATTTGCAGTCAAAGATCACCGTTTTCTGTAATTTTCATGTGGTTGTTGTAATAACAGATTAAGGCCTCCGAAATAATGTAAATATTAGATCTCCGGAGGCGGATTCACATTCCTGGGATCGAAACGCGTCTTTTGATACCCTTCCCTACATTTTTGGACAAATCTTAGCACTCGGCACCGGTCGCAAACAATTACCCTGCAAACATATCAAAAAACATCATTATAGCACAAAAACAAAATATAGAGAGCGTTTAACAACTTTTATATACGAGTTTTACTTATATTTTACGAGTTTTAACAAAATATCGCGCAAATTAATCTAATATTGTTTACAAAATAAAAAATAAGCAGCTATCCGCCAACAAAATTGCAACGTAGAAAAACGGGCTACGATAGAATTGTAAGTTTCGAAGTTGAACGTAGAGGAATTGAAACGCAGAATACCAAAGTTGCCAAGCGGAGAAAATTTCGATGCAAGTCGAAGTGCAGAATAGGGGTGAATGTTAAAAACTGATATGTCAAGTATTATAAGTACAAGTATTCTTAGGTAGGGAGGGCTTTCACAATTTCTTTAACAAAAACTGTCTGTAAAAGGCTTTCCCTTCCTAAGAATACTTGTACTTATAAGACTTGACATATCCCTTTTTAACATGGTTTCCGCATTTCTACCTTTTTCATTTTCATTTTGAGAAACCCATTGCTTATACATTTGTAAAAGCATATTCTTTCTATCCAAAAAAATATTGTCTCTGTCCACACCCTCATATTTATCAAAATCTTTATGAAAAGAGTTATAATGTCTCTTAATATTATATTCCCGGTTCCCATACATTGCATTTGCCCAAAGGCATCTGGAATCATAAAAAATGCTTAGCAGTCATTTTAGACGCGCATAAATATTTTCGTATAATTTAGGCATCAACACGATTGCGTTGTTACTTCCTTGCTGTCGGTTAAGCAACTGACGCGACAGTTTTGTTCTTAGCACCACTTTAGCGAAGTTACTCTTCCGTTTACCGATACACTCTCACATTTTGCCGACATCTGGCCTAGAACACTGGTGGGCAAAGATGACTTGATACGAAACTCTTTCCCGCTCTCTCATTTCGGTCCTCGATTATGCAGTGTTGCCTACTTTTTTATGTGTGCGCTAGTTGGCAATACTACACAATCGAGGACCATCTGACATTAGATACATAAACAATGAGGAGCCAGAAAGCAAAAAACGCACCAAATTTGGGAAAATCAAACTAGTGAACATTTCGATAAACTTAAAATATCACACGATTGAGAAAAAATACGTAAAGTATGAAATAGTACAATCTAAGGAAATAGCTGCAGAAAATATATGTAGAAAATGATATTTTTTTCACGCATTTGAGTGGTTTACAGGTATAAAAAAAGCTTACAAGATACAAACAATACACCTTTTCTTTTTGTATTATTTGCAAATATTTATTTTAATTATAATTATTGTTATTTGAAATCGTGTTATTTCCATTACCATGTTCTATTTCATTACGAAATGTACATCATTCAGGATTTTACCTTATTTTAAGATATCTTGGGAATTTTAACTTTATATTATGAATTATTTATTATTTCATATATTTTATTTTAAATATATCTTGTCTCATTTTATACATTCCGAGCAAGAAAAATTCAAAAATGAATTCGATAGCACCTTCTTGCACACCTCTTGGTCTGTGAGAATTGAAAAACTCCTAAAAAGCTACTCAAAATGCCCATATTTTGTTTTCACCATACTGGCATCATTGGAAAATGTTATAAAAAATGACCACTTTTTGAGCGCTCTCAGAGAGCGCGAAGTTTCGTATCTAGTCATCTTTGCTGGTGGGCAAATGAAATGTAAGCATGTATTGGTAACCGCGAGCGTAAAGTGGCTACCATCGGACAAATAACATTTGCAGTCAGTTAATTAACAAACAACAGCGAAGGAACATCGTGCTCCGCTTCATTGTTTTCCCAGCAAACACAGCCTCTAATGTTAGAGAAATACTGCAGTTTTATGTACATTAGAATTCTAATGTAGTTCTCTAATGTGTCTCTAATCGAAAATCACGTTAGAGGACGATTAGAGAAACACTCGAATAGCGAAGATGCGTTTATTGTCAAGTATTGTATTTATAAACTAAGGTATAAAAACTTTGAATTTTATTCCCTTTAGATATTTAAGCTTAAACATGTCAAACATATTTAAAGCAATAAATTTATCGAAATAGAATTAAACAAGAACAATTGGATCTCATTTCATTTCAGTTAGAAATTTCTCATTAGAATCCCATTAGAATTTCACGTTAGAATTCGAGTCGATAACTAACCTTTTTCTCGATATCGAGAACTAAGTTCCCTTTTTGTCGAGAATGCTATAATTCGCGACAGTTTCACAAATCGTTCTCTAACCATCTACCTTAGAGAATAACATTAGAATTCGAGTCGTTTTCTAATCGTCCTCTAACCTTAATGTTTGCTGGGTTATGATACTATTTATGCGCGTACCTACATATATGCGTTTGTTCAAAATGAATGACAAATATTGATTTTTTCTGATATGAAATTCATCTGTTCCAACAAAGAAGCAGGTTAACTAGAAGAAATTTATCGAATGCAATTTTAATTAGAAACTGTCACAAAAGTATTGAATTAATGTAGGCATTCAAAATAATTAAAATAAAAAAATTAATTTTTTGGGGCGCCCAGAAACAACACCGTTTTGACGAAAAGCTTTATGTAAGTGAATATATTTCAAAGCGAAGGTGTTTTTGGACGCCGATGCAAGCCTTATTTTTAAGCATGATTTCTCTAGAACTTTACAATTTCAACTTTATCTTAAAATCTTGTGAAAAACCTTAATAATAGCTGGATTTGATCTCAGAAAGTAGTAAAAATGTTTGGAAAATAGTTGAAATGTCCGAACAGAAAGTTCAAAGTTTTTTATTTTCCTTGTAATTTAAAATTAATTCTATACTTCTGTGACAGTTATGTTATACATTTCAAATGGGGCAAAAATATACTAGGGCATAAAAAAACATCCTACTACCTATGTTACCTCGTTGCTGTCTGCAGTGCGACTGGCAGGTAAATCAATTCATTATCCCACAGTGCAAAATTGATTTTTTCGTTCTCAATAGCGACTGAAATAAGAGCGTAAGAATACGTGTGCTGAGAGTAATTGCTCATGTGAGTCAAAACGCCCATGTGTGGCCTAGAAATCCAACGAAGAATTACTTTGCAAATAAATGCTACTTTGGACTGAGTAGGCAAGGAAAAGTAAAGTCCTCTCTCGACGAACGAAAATCACACTTTACAAGTCACTCATCGCTCCCGTCCTGCTATATGGTGCAGAGGCTTGGACACTAACAACATCTGACGAGATGTTCTGCGAGAGAAAAGTTCTGCGAAAGATTTGTGGGCCTCTACGCTTTGGCAACGGCGAGTACCGAAGAAGATTTAATGTTGAGTTGTATGAGCTTTACGCAGACGTCGACATGGTACAGCGCATTAAAAGACAGCGGCTTCGCTGGCTAGGCCACGTCGTGCAAATGAACAAAGACGCTCCAGCCCGGAAGGTATACTTATCGGCTTTCGCCGGTGGAAGCAGAGGAAGAGAAAGACCACCACTCCGATAAAAGGACCAAGCGGAGACCGACCTGCGATCCCGTGGGGTCTCCAATTGGCGCAACGAAGAAATGACTGGTGAGCAAAGAAGAAGATGGCCATTTAAAGAAGAAGAATTGGAATTGAAAAATTTCATTAACGTTTTATTGAACTTACAGTAAAGGTGTGTTGAAAACTGATTGATAAAACCAAAATTCAGACCGCGAAAGTAAAAACGGGTCAGTAGCCATCTTGTCCCTGGTTCAACAGAAATACAACATAAAGGTGTGTGCTTCTATAAAGAAACGGAATATGTTGCATGCTAACCTCATGGAACGTATACAAAGCTGCTCGGAACAAAGCAACTATAATGATAAGCAGGGAAAAAACACGGTTTTATCATCGTAAGCTTGATCCCGCCCTGCCTTCGAAAAGTTTATGGAAAAACATAACCCCCCCCCCCCCCAAAATGTGCAAGTTAGTAAAAAAAGTAATTTTCAGCTCTTGAAATTATATTTAGTTTGTCGAACGGGTACGGGGTACAAGAGGGTGGGGTTTAAGCAAAAACCCGGTATATGTCTGGTTTAATACTTCAAATTAATTTCCCTTTTGTCGCATTTTTTCGTTTCGCTATCCATATGCACTATGTTATAACAAGCCTATACGAACCTTAGATGTTATTCAACAGAAAATCTATGGAGCGAAGGAAAATGACGGATAAAGCGATGGCTAGGCGATATTGTGACCAGACGAATTGTTCGTCTGAGCTATCGTTCGCCATACATTATGAGGCCCAAATGCCCGTAAGTTTTGCAATTATCAACAGATTTTGAAATTTTAACCGGTTTTAGACAGAAAAAACTACAATTTTTAAATGACGTGCATAATTTTTGAGAGGTTATTGGATATTTGTGTGTACTCTCCAAGTAAACACAATATTTCATATTTTTTGTATTTATTAACTTTTAACAGCTTTCAGAACATATTTAATAAATGTTATAATATCTATGTATATAAAAAATAAGTTAGTACAAGGTTTGGCCAAATCAACTGGTAAATAATCTTTCTGCTTATATTCTGCAAAGAGTCGCAAAAGACATAATTTTAGACATTAATCACATGAAAATTTTATTTTACTTCCAAAAATGTTTAATAAAAAACGTAAAATGATTCAAACTTTTGATTACCGCCAAAAATGAGCAATGAATTACACAGCATTTAGCGTAAAATTCAAGCGTACATAGAAAAATGTTTAAACTCGTTCATCGAGCTCTCTTCAACAAGGTCTCTCTCTCAGTTTTCTACGTCAAATCAGTGCAGCCGCGTGTGTTAAAGCTAATAAAAATTTGTGCTCAAAAGCAAATAAAGAAATAAAAAATTTATTTATCTAATAGTTTTAAATTTAACAGCCCTTTTTTTAAATTAAGTGTAAGTTATTAAACAATATGTTTAACTGTAATATATGTGAAGAAAAATTTGCAAACAACCGCAATTACCATCGCCATTTATCCGCCCATAAAGACGCAGACGTGGGGAAAGTTTCAGATCGCCATTCGGGCGTCCGTCTTGGATCAAGCGGCTCGCTATATAAACGTGCACTTAAATTAACACCTCCCGTGGAACGGGTTGTGCGTTGGGTTTGGGACCCACCACGTAAAACAACGTACCAATGAAATCCAAAAAAGCCTCGGATATGAGAACCCCCTTTTTAGATGACGACACACGCAAACGAAACAAGGACTATGATTTAAGGGCATGCACCTGGAATGTCCGGTCTCTCAATGGGGAAGGTGCCGCTGCCCGGTTGGTTGAGGCCCTGAGGAAGGCTAAACGCTGACATCACCGCCATACAGGAGAAGCGAAGTTTTCAACCTTTCCCTTTCCACCTTTGTTATTCCTGAAAGATGGAAACAATCAAAGGTGGTCCCACTACTAAAGCCTGGAAAGCCAGCTGCCGTAGGGGAGTCATATCGCGAGATATCTCTCCTCTCGCCAGTAGTGAAAGTGTTGGAATCCACCTTGTTGCCGTACTTCACCACAAACCTGCGGCTCGCCGAACATCAGCATGGATTTCGCAAAAATCACAGCACCATCACCGCGCTGAACGCCATAACCACTCAGATAGGGGACGGACTAAACCAAAAGCGTCCAAACCACAGGACAGTGCTAGTTGCGCTTGACTTGGGCAAAGCTTTTGATACGGTCAACCATGCGCAACTAATGAAAGACCTTGAAGATTCGTCCCTTCCTCCCTGTCTTAAACGTTGGACTGACAACTATTTGAGTGGTCGTCAATCGTCGGTTGAGTTCAGAGGTGTCCTATCCCCGTTCCTGTTCAACTATTATGTATCGAAACTTCCCCCCCCCACCAGAGGGTGTCTCGATCGTCTCTTACGCCGACGATTGTACGATTCTGGCAAAAGGCCCCTCCGTAGAAGAACTCTGCTCTCGAATTAACTCATACCTCCCAGCCGTGTCCGAATTCTTCGCCGGGAGAAACCTGGCATTGTCACCGAATAAGTCCTCCGCCACCCTATTTACGACGTGGACAACGCAAGTGAACATGGAATTAGACGTCTACGTTGATAGTGTCAAGCTACCAACTGTCTCACACCCCAAAATCTTAGGGGTGACGTTTGATAACATGTTCAAATACGGCGCTCATGTAACCTCAATTGCCAATAAAGTCCAAAGCCGTAACAAAATCCTCAAGTCCCTTGCTGGCAGCACTTGGGGTAAAGACAAAGAAACGTTACTAGCTACATATAAAGCAATTGGCCAGCCGGTACTGAGCTACGCGACGCCTATATGGTCGCCGGGGCTAGCTGACACACACTGGACGAGGCTACAGGTCTGCAAAACACCGCCCTTCGTACCGCCACTGGGTGTCTTCTTATGTCTCCTGAGCATCACTTACATAATGAAGCGAAAATGCTCGCCGTTAAAGAGCATAGCGAGATGTTGACCAGGCAATTCCTGTTCAACTGTTGCAAACCGCAGCATCCGAACGGACGCCTGATCAACGAGGATCCGCCCCCCAGGAGCATAAGGAGCCATCTACGCAAACACTACGATGAGATCCGGCACCTGATTTCCACGCCGTTTGATCCTAAGGTGCACCGGCAGGCCCTCACCCTCATCCACACAAATTCGGTAAATTCCTATGTTGGCTCTCTCCCGGTGAACGCCGTTCTTCAGGCAACAACACCACCCGTTGCCGAAGAGGAGCGCGAGCTGCCTAGGGAGACTAGGGTGATGCTGGCCCAACACCGGTCTGGATATTGTAATAGGTTAAACTCTTACCTATCCAGACTGAACCCCGACTTGCCTAATGTTTGTCCGGCATGCGGCTTGTCCCCCCATACTACTAACCATCTTTTTGTCTGCTCATCCGAGCCTACTCTTCTAACACCCATATCCCTCTGGTCCTCCCCTGTTGAAGCCGCTAGGTTTCTAGGACTTCCGTTAGAAGAGTTCGATGACAATATTGGGTAAGGTTGATACTGACTACCTAGGCAGGGCAAAGTAGTGTTACAACAACAACAACAAGAGAAGCGATGGACGGGGCAAGGTAATATGAACAAACCACCTTCTAACATTTACTGAAGTGGGCATGTCGACAAGCGCAGATTTGGCGTGGGATTTGTGGTGGCAGAGAGACTCCGTAATCGAGTACTGTCGTTCACACCCGTGAATGAGCGTCTCGCTACAATCCGCGTAAAAGTACGATTATTTAACATCTCGTTTATCTGCGCCCATGCTCCGACGGAAGAGAAAGACGACGTGGAAAAGTATGCATTCTACGAGCGCCTGGAGGAAACGCCAGGGTGGGCAAAGAGGGTGTATTTGGACCCACAGTCGGGAAGTTCAGTCTGCACTACCAGACTTCGCCAAATGCGTACAGGCTGATCGACTTCGCCGGTTTTCCGAAACATGGGCATAGCCAGCACCAGGTTTATGCACAAGAAGACCCATCAGGCTACATGGCTGTCTCCCGATCGAAAAACGCGAAACCAGATCGACCACATTGTGATAGACGGACGGCATGCTTCTAGCGTTTCAGATGTTCGCACAATAAGAGATCCAAACATCGACTCCGATCACTACCTAGTAGCTTTTAAGATTCGTACCCGCCTCTGTACGACAAAACAGGTGCAACAGAAAACGCAAGGAAAGCTGGACGTCGAAAAGCTGCAATCGCAACAGACCGCCAATGATTTTGCTGACCGACTCTCACACGTGCTCTCTGAGAGCACAATTCAACCCAGTGGAATGCATGAGCAGTGGGAGCACATCACAGGAGCACTCCGTACCGCAGCCGAAGAAGTAATTGGATTCCGGCGAACGAGAAGAAACAACTGGTACGATGATGAAGAGTGCCGAGCTGCAACGAAAAGAAAGAACGAAGCCTACAAGGCAACACTAAGATCGGGTGCAACAAGGAGTGTGTGTGAACACTACCGCGAGTTGAAAAGGGAAGCGAGGTGACTTTTCCGGGCAAAAAAAAGAGAGGCAGAAAAGCGTGAAATCAATGAGATATGGAGGGATCACTTCTCTGACCTTTTAAATGGAGAAATTGCACAAGAAACCAGAGAAGAGCTCGAAACCGAACCCACAATCGAAGACGACGAAATTGACGTCCCAGAACCCGACTATAATGAGGTGCGAATAGCAATATCCCGGTTAAAAAACAATAAAGAAGCGGGCGCTGATGGTTTGCCTGCTGAGCTATTCAAGCAAGGCGGCGAGGAGATGGTAAGGCGTATGCATCAGCTTCTGTGCAGATTATGGTAGGATGAATGCATGCCCGAAGATTGGAATCTAAGTGTTCTGTGCCCAATCCACAAGAAAGGTGATCCTTCAAACTGCACCAACTATCGCGGAATCAGCCTTTTGAATATCGCATATAAGGTCTTGTCAAGCGTATTGTGCGAACGATTGAAGCCTGACGTGAACAGACTGATTGGACCTTATCAGTGTGGCTTCAGACCTGGAAAATCTACCATCGATCACATTTTTACAATACGTCAAATCCTGGAGAAAACCCGTGAGAAAAGAATCGACACACACCACCTCTTTGTTGATTTTAAAGCCGCTTTCGATAGCACGAAAAGGAGCTGCCTATATGCCGCTATGTCTGAATTTGGTTTCCCCGCAAAACTTATACGGCTTTGCAAAATTACATTGAGCAACACCACCAGCTCATTCAGAATTGGGAAGGATCTCTCCGAGCCGCTTGAAACTAAACGAGGTTTCAGACAAGGTGACCCCCTATCGTGCGATTTTTTTTAATTTGATGTTGGAGAAAATAACACAATCTGCAGAACTTAACCGCGCTGGAACAATATTCTATAAAAGCGTGCAACTGTTAGCATATGCTGACGACATTGACATTATCTGCCTTAACAACCGCGCCGTAACCTCTGCCTACTCCAAACTAGAAAAAGAAGCGGAAAAATGGGTTTGGTTGTGAACGAAGGCAAAACGAAGTACATGCTGTCATCAAGCAAAAAGTCAGCGCATTCGCGCCTTGGCACCCACGCCACTGCTTGCAGCAAAAAGTTCGAAATAGTGAAGGACTTCGTTTACCTTGTATCCAGCATAAACTCCAACAATAATGTCAGCCTAGAAAATTCGTTGGAATTGCTCTTGCAAATAAATGCTACTTTAGACTGAGTAGTGTGTGAGTAATGTGTTCAATTATTTAATAAAGAGAGAGAGCGACCAAAAGGCGTTGACAGTTGATTTACACGTTTTCTTAATTAAAATTCAACAAAAAATCACCTATATTAACTTGCGTAAAATTAGACAAAACAGTCGGTAACCTGTTGCCAGCGATTATCGTTATAAAATTACAATAAAAAGTTTAGAATGTAGGCAGCATTTTGAAATAGAAAAGCACAAGAATACGTTAGCTCAAATTCATGTTTACCACATAATGGTTACTTCCGGGATCAACAGTGTTCGCAAAAAACGACCAAACTCCAAAACAAAACAATGAAGGTAGAAACTGTCGTGGCATTGCAAAGCTTTCTGCCATCCCAAAATTGTTTGAAGCTATTGTTACAAATCAGCTAACGAATCTTATCTCTATCTTGATTTCTGACTGTCAACACGGGTTCTGTAAGGGAAAGTCCACCGTTACGAATTTACTTGAGTTTACAAGTCATGTTACAAATGGTTTTAGAAAAAATTTGCACACCGACGTTATTTATACTGACTTTAGCAAAGCTTTTGACAAAGTGTGTCACTCTTTACTTATTTATAAACTTGATAAGTTGGGGTTCCAGCCGGATATCTTCTTACCTTAGTGACAGGACACAAAGAGTAGTGTTTAAAAATTGTTTGTCCGATGTCATTTATGTCTCTTCAGGAGTTCCTCAAGGAAGCCATCTTGACCCGATTCTGGTCTTGTTGTTTATAAATGATATTTCTACAGTAATCAAATTTTCAAAAATGTTAATGTATGCTGACGATGTAAAGCTTTTCATGTCAATTGGGACTTTTTAAGATAGAAATAGGCTTCAATCAGATCTAGATTCACTAGTTACTTGGTGCGATTTAAATTATATGCCGCTTAATCTTAAAAAATGTAAATACATGCGTTTTTCGCGTGGAACCTTGCAGCCGGCTTCCTATACAATGCAAAATTATAATCTTGAGGAAGTTAACAAATCGTGGTATCTGTTTACCACTGCAACCGAGTGCTGAAAAGCCGAGTCCAAAAATTGCCGGGAGAGGCATCAAGAGACGCGGCCAGTACCCATAAATAATAATCCGATTCCAAGATCAATTTTTTTGAGTAGTTTTCAAGATATTTGCAAACGAATGAAACAAGGTGTGTACCAAGAAGACGGGATTTTTAAATCGTGGACAATGGTCGGCAACTCTAAGCCACATAAAAACTATAGACAACGGCTCCGCTTAGTTCTTCGGATTTTTGCAAATATCTTTCAAAATGATAACAATATTTATTCCCGTAGCCCGTTTTTCATTTGAACCGAAAGGTGTCTTTGGTACTCCTCCCAACATTTTTTAGAACTTGATGATAGTAGGAAACAGTGACCCAAATGGTTGCTATATTAATATATATGTATGTACATCTGCAAGCTTGTTCTTTGCGGTCAAGGTCTTTAAAGAAGTAGACTCCAAAGTAGCACTTGTTGGCAAAAGTAAGCTTATTAGATAGTTGTGGCCCAAATATTGAACGTGGGCCAGTAAGAGTAAATACGTTGGTTTATACTTTTTGGAAGTAAGAATTCCTACAAAAACAAAATATTTCATTTGTCAATTCTGCCTTGTTTAATTTGCATTGTATACACCTAAGCGCTATTTCGGTTCGAAGCTTTATGTACCAACCTATAAAAATTCCCTGAGGTGTAACCAGCTCCCATACAAAATTTTTAAGGCGTTTTCCATAATATTTCGAAGTGCAAAACTTCGGCTCAATCAATAGTTATCTGAGGTCAATGTTTAGGTTTTAATAAATTTGGTTTGCGCTTGCAGTAGTAACGGCAGTAGTGATATTTTCAAGTCAAAACGGTTTTTTTTTTGGAAAAAAAAATTGGACCCCCCCCGAAAATATTTCCTGGATACGCGCCTGTTCAGCTATATCTCTCAAATGGTATTGGTCGTGTTGAAGATTTGTGTTTTAAATTAACAGTGAGCTTTCTTCTATCCTGCTGTGGGCACAACAAAATGCTTTATGCTTGAATGCTTCTAAGTTCTTCGTTATGCCCATATCTAGAAATGTGGTTATGGAAGATATTCCAAAATTGCAAATTGGGTCATCGGACCTCCAAATGGTTGACAAGACAAAAAACCTAGGCTTCCTGATAAACAGTAAACTAATGGTTCAATTATGCTTGCATAGCATAGCAAGACATTGCATGGGATCTGTCATTTCCGATATCTGTTGAATTGGTTTTACATGTATTCGATTATACAACGCATGGCAACCCAGAGCATGGCATAGAAGTCTGTTGAATTTTGATCTCTATGTAACTTAACATACGTACTGTCAAAGCTTTTGCTTATTATTCTTATAAATTTTAGTAAAAAACAAATAAAAGCGTTGTAATGGAAGAAGAAAAGCTGAAAGAATGTGTGCGAGCTCATGAAATTCTGTATGTTTCGCGAATATCTGATTTTGAGGGGCTGTGCGTTGTGCGAAGTATAATCAACATTTTCTTTTACGTGCTGTGTACTGCTATGCTATGCCCTGCTATGCAAGCTTAACTGAACCATAAGTTGCACGGACCAAGTGAATAAGGTAGTTAGTAATGTATATGTTATTTTACGAGATTGTGGCTCTCTGCTTGTTTCACACCCCAAGAAACACTTAGAAAACAAGCGATGCAACTAATTTTACCGCATTTTACCTATGTACTCTGAGTTAGTTTATAGCAAATTAGATTCCACTTCGACACAAAAGCTAAATGTGGCATTCAATAATGTTTCGAGGTATGTTTATGGAATAGGCCGCTATGAACATATCGCCCACTAAATCAAAAAGAGTCACAACTCAAAATCCGAGTAACTTTCAGTTAATTGCTTCTGGATCGCACAAAAGTGATTGGATTTTTAAAAACTTGACATCACTGTGCTCTTCAAAGAGTAACGATAATAGTCAAAAAGAAAAATATTGTATGTATTGGCTGCACTACTTTTTATTAGGCAATCTATGCCAAGAAAGCGACCTAAAAAAATTTTAAGTTGTGACTGTTTTTGATTTAGGGTGCGATATATCGCCATTTAGAGATAAAATCTTAGGATGCAGTATAATGAATTACTTAGCTGCAAGAAATTGCATATTCATGTTTCAATTGTTAGAGTGGAAGACTCCTAAATATTTATATGATAAGCTGCAGCTAACCACGTCATAGAGACACAATATGTTAGTTATACCCAGACACAAATCTCTTACATCTGAACGAATGTTTTTCATAAGCGCTGTAAGACTTTGGAACTCTATCCCAGAAAGTGTTAAGATTGGACTGAATAGGAACAAATTAAGGACAAAGCTACATCAACACTTTAGTGACCTTTGAATTCAATAAATCTCTGTGCAAACCCTTCTCTAGGTCTATTCACCATGTTTTTCTTTTCTTTATAAAAATATATGAATTATTTATCTATTACTTATGTAAATATATGCATTTAAGCACTTATCATATTGTAGTGTGACGAACAGGCTGTTGACTTCAGAATATTTCGTCACAATAAACAAACACCAGTGACCTAGATAAATCATGAACTCAGCGGGAGTTCAACTTCACTAGCACATGCCGCATATTTGGTTACATATGACAGCACTTGATCGCAAAATGCTGACGCTAGACATTTCTACATATTATACATATTTACACATTAGGAAAGTAGTTTGTAAGTATTAGTGTTTCAGCTTATACGTGTAAGTCAATAATTTGTATAAAAAGAGAAAGAATTTTTAATAAACACTCACTTTTGGATCACACGCTAAACTCCAGTGTTACTTCACTTACATGGCGATCCTGCCAATTAGACAATTGAATAACGTACAGCAACGCATATAAACACAAAAAAAAATTCCTTTTCTTTAAATTCTTGTACACCAAGAAATGAATAATTGGCAAGAAATCCATCAGGCACTAAACGAGGAAAAAATAAAAGCAGATAAAGCATACAAATGCATAAACAAGACTAAAACAAAAGTTTAATTATAATAAAAGTAGTTATAGTAAGGAGATAAATATAGGAGATTTAGTATTAGTTAGAGAAGAGGCCTCCCATAAGTTAGATAGTAGATATAAAGGAAAATATAAAGTTAAAAGTATAGATATAAAGTTAAAAGTATAGATATAAATAATAATTTTACATTAGTACCACATAACATAGGCGATAGTAATAAACAAATAATAATTCATAAAAAAAAAAACAAAACACAAAATGTTTGTAAACACTTCCCTACTAGACAGTTGAGCCTTCTATAAATACTTACAAAAGCATTTTCATTAATGACGAATGCCCTTAATAATGTGTTCAATTTTGTTCAGGCCGTGTGAAGAATTTGAACACTTCCCCTCATGGATCTGAGTTGATATCTCGTTTTTACTAATGGTATTGTATTAAATGAAAAAATATATCTTCTTTGCTCTAACAAAGCCTCAAACTATTCATTCAAATGCTTACAAATCACTTTGAAAAATCAACCAAACTGCTCAATATTTACATCTTCAACACCTTAGAACTAAAATTCAATGTACTGAATAATAACCTCATTCCTAATGCTCAAAGTACTTAAAAATGGCCTTACAAACTATTCATTCGAACTACTTATATATGGCCTTACAAACTATTCACAGCAAATGCTCAATAGGGGGAGGGTTTCGGCCAAAGTGTCAGTAAATAAAAATTACCTGTAAATACACACATACTTCTTTTTTTACATATTACATTTTTATACTTTTATTTATTTGAAATTTTTCTAAATTTTAAACCATTCATTGGTTTACACAATTTTTAAAACTTTTTGGTAATAAACTCCAAACCTTTCAATTACCTAAAAAAATTCTCAATTTTTTGCGGTTTAGATTTAAAACTTAACTGGGATAAACAAAAATACAAGAAAAGTCGTATACACAGTGAATATGTGTACTTTTCGCACAAAATTCATGAGTGCGCCGTAGCTCAGTAGGTAGAGCATTGCGCACTGATTTGGGGCACGTCGGTTCGAGTCCTAACATTTTTTAAAAAAAATAAAAAATTGTTAACAACATTTGCGGTTTAAAAATTAAATAATTTTTACTACGCACATTTCTATGCAAACCGGCGTAAATTTAATTCTAAACCAAATCTGATTTGGTCATACACCTAGACCAGTATGTCTGTATATAGATACTACGCTTATAAGTTTGTATGGAAGATAATGCACTTGGTCGGCTAGAAAAAAATTGCCAAAAATCGAGTAATTCTTCTAGCGGCTTGAGATTGGTATCTTTGTTCACTTCAATTAAACGGGCTACAAAACTGCATACTCGAAAAAAATCTAAAAATGTTTACTAAAAAGTTAGACATTTTGATGAAAGTTTCTCGAGTTTTCTTGAATTTTCATGAGTTTTCCACAAAGTTCTTAACTTTGAGTTGCAGTATTTGTATTGTGTTTTTACACATACTTTCATACAAAAATAATCAGTGACCCTTTTTAATAATTAAAAAAATGTTTAAAGTAAAAAAACTCCGGGCCTAAAAATGTTCCTAAGCGAAAATCATCGGGTTACGTTGATCCCCAGGTCGCTAGCATGTTTTGTTGACTTAATTAAACATATAACATGTGACGCAGAAAACAATTACGGTATTACTAGAATCCTGCTCGGATACGTTAGGCACCGTACGTGCTTCTGACAATTACTACAATGCATGTTAGTTACACGTAGTCTGCTTTACGCATGTCGATTTCCTGATCGATGCCACGGATCTCCAACGCATTACTTTTGAATTACTTGTGCAGGTCTCTGGTACTTACATACGTTGGTAATTCTATACAACGAAACTACTGATACTCGTCAAAATTGTGCACCCTAATGTGATTACAGCAACCATATACAAATAGCTCTTGACAGGAACAACAAATCGAATCTCCGGATTATTGATGCCGAGGTAAAAACTCGTCTTTTAATACCTGTCCCCACATTTTTGAAGGAGTACTAGTAGTTGCCTGCTGCCGTATAGAATAAGCCTTACCTTATTCCACCTATGGACCTATGGAGTTAAGTTCCGTGGCGAAATGGTCCCACAATTCTGCCCTGGTCCTCCTTATGGCACCAAAATTCCCCATTCCTCGGGCGACGTCTGGATTATTTTCCGTAAGCGAAACAAGCTTTTGAAATTGCTGTGGCGTCGTTCGTTTCATTTTGAAAACTTCTTTTGGTAATTCTTTACGACCGTACGTAACTGCTAATACACCTCCAAAAATATCGAGAGAAGTACCAAAAGACGCGTTTTGACCTCTGTAACAAGAATCCGAAACCGGAAAAGAAATATTTTAGTTCAGTGAAAAGTTATTAACAAAAAACCAAAAAATGACCCAGGTCAAATCCTGATATAGGGGCCCGATCCATGTTTTTTATGTGCAGAACACCTTTTCGCATTGGCGGCCTTCGGCCGCGCTTCAAAAAACAACCCTGGGCTACGCCATTCTGAACTTTGATTGCAAATATCTCGCAAACTACTGAAAATATTGGTTTTCCGGATCGGATTCTTGTTACAGAGGTCAAAACGCGTCTGTTGATACCTCTCTCGATATTTTTGGAGGTGTATTATCAGTTACGTACGGTCGTAAAGAATTACCCTTCTTTTATTCAACAAAATAAATCAAATTATTAAAATGAGTCACTTACTTTTACGTGTTTTTATTCTTTTTTACACCAATTTTTTGTAAAATTCAAAATAACATTGAAAAACGTCCTTACGACTTGCATGCGCGAACAAAAGGTACTGGTGCAGTTTACGGGGCCCACCCAAAACTAGACCAAAAAAGCCGAGTGGGGTGTCAAAAGACGCGTATTCACGTCTAGATTTAGAATCTGAAATGAGATTTTTGTTTTTTTCAACCGTTCAAAAGTTGAAGTTAAAGTTCACAATTTTCTGTCATTTTCATGTGGTTGTTGTAATGGCACATTAGGCTGAGCCAAAAAAGTGAAAAGTGGCACGCGGAAGGACATCAGAAAGGTGTTCTGCATATAAAAAACATGGATCACGCCCCGAGTTGGAAAGTTTTACCATCATAACTTTTGAACATTCGAAAAAAACAAAAATCTCATTTCAGATTCTAAATCTAGACGTGAATACGCGTCTTTTGACATCCCAATCGACTTTTTTGGTCTAGTTTTGAGTGGGCCCCATAAACTGCACCATTACCGAACAAAATAAGCATTCGTCAAATTTTGACAGATTTGGCGAAGCGAATCTGATTTTTTCGCTACTGGCAATTCGAGAAATTCATTTTCGTCACTCATTCGCTTGACAATATGCGTAAAAATATGTAAACTATATGTTTAATTAAGCTTAACAGTAATATATTTGAAAACATATGAATAAGCGCAACATTAGCAATAGAAATTTGATATGTATGTACTTATGACTATGAATATTTGTAATATTTTTTAATTTATGAAGATATTAAACTTCCCCTCAACTTTATTTGATATGTTTACAAAACAATGTTTTAATAGCTGTATTCTGTAAGTCTGTCTCATCTCAAGTCACTAAATTTGAGATTTTTCATTAGAGACAATTTTTGTGACTTTCGCTGATTTCGGTATTCTGTAAGAGAAAATCACAAAAAGTTCACCATTGATGTGTGGTAAAAACAGATATGCATAAATCTGAAGTACAGCATTTGACAGTGCTCAAATAAATGGTGCAATAGCACAGGTAGTAAGTGTCTCGGGGTACAACGTGAGCGGTGCAGGTTCGAACCCAGGATCGTGGACAATTTATTATTTTTGTTTTTTCTTTTTTTATTCATTAATTATTATTTTTTTAAATATTTATAAATGATTTCAAACTTAAAAATTTTTTTTTAACTTATTTAATTTTTAACCCTATATTTTCTTGTTTGTGACCTGCCAACAACCAGCTGACAAATTAGTAACTCTTTTTTTGAGACTTGAGATGTGAGACAGCTTACTGAATACCAAATTGTCCCAAAATTGAAATTAACCACAAATGCCTATAAACCTCTTTATTCAGTAATCCCATCAGAACCAAGATGCGTAAGTACTCATAATACCATGAACACTTTGACAGAAGCGAAGAAGTGCATATCTTAAAATACCGCAAAGGCTTAACTTAACCACATTTTTCGATTAATATATCGATACATAGCTCTGTCCAAATGAACCGGTATCCCTTTATATATCCCGTTGACTAACTGAAACCTGTTTCCCTCTCCGCTTTCGAATGATACCAATATTGTGCGTAAATTTGAAGGTCTCACGACAACCAAATTTTGGCCGATACATCAGTTATCGATAATTATATCGATATATAGCATTGTCCAAGTTAGACCTGAGTCCTTTCCCTTTCGTTTGATACCCATATTGTACGTATATTTTAAGGTTTTACGATTATCATATCCTAATATTCACATTTATTATACTAATAATAAGCCTTGTAGTATTATTAACATAAATAGTTATAAATGAATATATTGTCATAAATCTATATGTTTTTGAATGCTTGATGTCCAGAGGAATCGATAGATACCAAATTCATTGGCTGGGTAGTTCTCTTATTAGAGCGGCCGGAGTTTTATCTTGGCCAGATAAAATAAATGGCCGGACTTAATTATTATTCCAGGAGTCATAAATATAAATGGCCGGATTTAATTTTTTTACCCGGATTAAAACAAAAAAAGTGCGGATTTAATTATTATCTTCTTTCAAATACAACAGTAGTCCGAAATTTACTCTCGTTCATGGCCAAATAATGAAATTAGTCAAAGAAAGTTAATCGTACTGGAAACTCCAAACAACACTTTGAACGCAAAGATGCTGGTCTAGGTGTATATGTAGCCCCAAAAAGTTTTAAATCTAAGCTAAAACTTTTAGCCGTTGTACACGGCTTGTTTTTCTTGTTTTTTTTTTTTTTAATCTTGTTCAGGATTTCTTCAGGAGCTAATTCAAAAGTAGAGTGGGTGTTGAGTAAAGCCAGCCTCTTCTGCCCCATTGTACTTCTTAGATACGTTTTTAACCTTCGAAGGAAAGAGAAAGACCGTTCGACTGACCGATATCGATGTACCATAGGGAAAAAAGACACGGAATAATGAACGTGCTTAGTCGCTCCTCCTTTGGGATTTGAAAACATTTGTCTTTTTTAGGGCTTTTCGCTGTTCAAAAGAAATCCAAAAACTATTTATAAAACTTATGAAATGCTTAAGAAAAATTCTTGTGTCAGAATCTCTTCTTCTTTTCTTTTGCTAATTTCTGGAAAAGTTTTACAAAAAAGCTACCTGCGCAACTCTGGCTTTGGCAAGAAATAAATAGTTGTCGCTTTCTTTCGTTTCGGAAAAATAAAAACAAAAAATATAATAAAATAACATTGAAATTCATATAAAAAGCGGCAAATTGCAATTATTCAACGGAACGTCAACATTTTCTCGGCTATCTATACAATTTCATGGTCAAGAAATAATTGAAAATATTTGTGAGCATTTTCTTTTCAACAGCATACCGGGCTTTTACTTTTAAACTTTTTCAATCCTTGTTTGCCAAATTAGCGTCACTTTTTATTATCACCTGACAAGTATAAGTACAATCTAATTGCTACTTTCTCTGATAATTCAATACGACTGCGTTGTGTACTGCTTGGTAATTTTTATACCCAGCGTACTAGTACTAGTATTATAACTTTGTTGGGATAACGGTTGGTTGTACAGGTATAAAGGAATCGAGGTAGATATAGACTTCCATATATCAAAATGATCAGGATCGAAAAAAAATTTGATTGAGCCATGTCCGTCCGTCCGTCTGTCCGTTAACGCGATAACTTGAGCAAATAATGAGATATCTTCACCAAATTCGGCATGCGTACTTATTTGGGTTCAGAATAGATTGGTATTGAAAATGGGTAAAATCGGACCATAACCACGCCCCTTTTTCGATATAAAACGGGTTAATTCAATATCAGCTACAATGATAAAATTTGCAGTACGTATTGATTTAGATGGTCTAAGGCCGATTTTATCAAATTTTTTGAAAAGGGGCGTGGCACCGCCCACATATATTTGAAGAAATTTTCAAATTTTTACTCTTAATAACTTCAGAACAGTTTATGCTAGTATAACGAAATTTTGTAGAGGGCATGTTGTTGTTTTAACAACAAAAATCACTCCCCGAAGGTTTTGGGGAGTGTTGTCGAAATAACAGTCCTTGGCCGGATATGAATCCGGTACGCTCCGGAGTCCCTTGCGGTACTGCCCGACTGTCGTGGGAGCGATTTGGTATGACCAGTGCAACCTTCTAGGTCATGTCATCCCTCCTTCCGAAAGGAAAGAGAAGATGGGTAATGAGAGGTGGGAGGCATCATATCCGTAGATCAACCATCGAGTTACACATCATTACCTTTGTGCATATTGGTCGCCTCTTACGACCGGTATGCCTACCGCGGGCATATTCTAAGCCCCAACCCGCAGGGGTAGAGGGCATACTATTCTTGTGTTAAATTCAGATATAGAAAATAAACGAAATCGTTTGGCGACCACGCCTACTTTTTCATAAAAGTTATATTGAAAGGAGAAGAAATATTGAAAAGTCCATATCTAATTAACTGATACCGCTGTAATAATATAATTTGGTACATACATCAATTTTCATATTCTTTACATTATTTTTGCAAAATTTTGGGAAGTGGGCGTGGCACCGCCCACTTATGAGTCAAGCAATTTTCACATTCGACTGCTAATAACTTCAGAACGTTGTGAGATAGGTTTACGAAACAAGGTACCAGGCATGTTATGTTTATGTAGAGTACTACCACAGAAAATAAGAAAAATCGGTGAACGACCACGAACCTTTTTGGACTAAAGTTCCCTAAACGAGAGTTAGGAAACCGGAATATGCAATATCTGTTTAACTGATAAAGATATAATGCCTAAATTTAGTACACTCATTCACCTGATGATGTTATTAGTGATGTTTAAAGGTTTTTTGGTAATATTTTGGAAAATGGGCGTGGCACCACCCACAAGTGAATAAACAAAATATCAACATTTCACTATTAACAAGCCACTGTGAAAGTATCATAAAGATCTGCAATGAAAACTGATCTTCAAATAGGGACAAACAACATAATTAAATCCGTGGGCGTGCCACCACCCACTTTTTTAAAATTACGTAAATATTGATTAATGGACACATATATCCGTATATCAAAAATTTCAGAAAATACGTTAAAAGTTATGGGCATGGCACGCCTTCTTTTCCAAAGTTATATATAGGACATGGTATAACCCTTGAAAATATCGATTCAGTACTTTTGGCTCATGTAAGGGGTTAAAGCTATTTAAGCAAGGGGCGTGGCCGCGCCCACCAAATTCGCTATTGTTTAGGCTCGGAATAGATTGGTTTTTAAAATGGGCGAAATCGGATGTAAACCACGCCCCCTTTTTCTAAAAACTAACGCTGGGTATTTAATGTTCGGTTCACCCGAACTTAGACTTCCTTACTTGTTTTGGTCAAGCTTATGGCATCCGTGACTACAATAACGAGAGACACTAATTTTTACAATTTTTGCCCGCTGTATTCATAACTCGAAAAGCAGTTAATTTGAATTTCAACAGACTTGAGTTCGAATCACTCTTGCTGTTGTTAATATGCTATGTAGTTGAGATGCTAAGTTGATCTTATGCAGAGCAAGTCTGATAGTTTTGCGCGAATTTCTTAAAGCGCCAAATGATTGAACCGTTGCAGGAATTTAGTTGTGACCTCTCACACTTGCTCTGATAATTGATTAGCGAATACCAATAACTTTTTTCAGTGTAATTTATTATTTAATTTTATTCTTTCGTATTTTCATTATTGTTTTTAATGCTAATTTCTTAACAGGGGGTTTAAAAGTGGCACGTTGCCACGGTTCAGGCAACCACCCGGAGTTGGCATGGCGTAGCCGAGGGTTATTTTTTTAGCGCGAGGCCTAAGGCCGCCTACGTGGAAAGGTGTTCTGCACATACAAAACATGGATCGGGCCCCTAAATCAGGGTTTGACCCAGGTCATTTTTTCACTGAAATAAAATATTTATTTTCGGATTCTTATTACAGAGGTCAAAACGCGCCTTTTGATACCTCTCCTGATATTTTTGGACGTGTATTAGCAGTTACGTACGGTCGTAAAGAATTACCAAAAAAAAAATAAAACCCATTTCTCATAACACATTATTAATCTTATCGATCCAGTATCTGCCGGATTGTATAAGGCCATAAAGCGACTTGTTTAATTTACATACGCGTTCAGGGTATACCTTGTCTTTAAACCCTTCTGGTTGGCTCATAAACACTTCCTCTTTCAGTTCGCCATTTAAATATGCCGTAAAAATATCGATATGATTTACTTATAACTTATACTTTGCAGCGAAAGCAAGTATCAGACGAACAGAGGAAAATCTTGATACCGGTGCATAGGTTTCATAAAAATCCCTTGAGCTACCAGCCTTGCTTTATATTTTTCTATGTTGCCATCAGCATCATGCTTCCTAGCGAACACCCACTTGCTTCCAGTGACGTTTTTATTCACGGGCCGGTCGACTAACGTCCAAGCATTGTTTTTTAGCAATGAGTCATATTCCGTGGCTTTTCTCCACTCGTCAACTTCACTTCCAGTTACAGCTTCGGAAACCGATTTCGGATTTTCATACATCATACTACATATCTCTGAGTTATCAGTTACATATTTCTTTCTGGGACTGCCCACTTTTCCTTCGCGATAAATGCACGGCCTTCCCCTCTTACGCTTTCCACCGACTAATTCACCGCCATCGCTACTTTCTTCCAAATTTTCACTCTTTTTGCTAGCTTCTGTCCACAAATTATGGGGAAGATTCGCAGCCGACAGCATGCAACGTGCCATCTCTACAACTGTTCGGTTTACCCTTTCAGCAATCCCATTTTGCTGAGGGGTGTATATCACTGTTGTCTCCTGTATTATGACATTTCTCTACAAAACTCTTTAAAGTTCGAATTTACATATTCTCTTCCGTTGTTCGTCCGTAAACATCTTAATTTTCGCCCTGTTTGTTTTTGAGCTCTTAGCACAAACTCTTTAAAATATTTAAACGCGTATGATTTTTGCTTTAAAAAGTTTAGTTTGATTTAAGCTAATTTATTTTGTATTAAAAACCGATGATGTGATAAAAAAGACTTTGTCTTACAGTCACAGCCACTTTCTTTAATAATAAATAAATAAAAAAAATAAATAAAAACCGTATTTCAACATACCTGAAAAAATCATCCACGAAGGTAATAAAATATTTGAAGCCACCCTGAGACATTGTACGCATTGTCCCGCAAATATCGCTGTGCACAATTTCTAAAACGTCTGTGCTTCTTACATTTCCATATCGCGGAAAAGGGGTTTTCGTTATTTTGCATAGAGCACAGGTTTCGCAATCAAAGTAAATACATTTATTTATATCTAACCCGCGAACCATACCTTCTTATTTAATAAATTTATATCTGCTTTGTTCAAATGGCCAAGTCGCTGATGCCATTTCAATAAATCATTATTATCAAACGCTGCTGAATTTACATGTTCATAATTTTTATTTGCGAAAAGTTTTACAATAAACAGGCCTTTGCTATCTCTCACAATTGCAGTGCTTTTGGAAAATTTACTGTGTTTTTGTTGCTTATTGTTTTGCTTACTGAAAGAAAATTTTATTTTACATTCGGTACATACAACACTTCGCGTAATTCAATTGAGGTGTATTTTGAGCGCAAATGAATAATACCAATATCTGTTGCCTCCACGATATCACCTGATGCTACCATTATTCGTTGTGAGTAACCTTTGATTGAGTGAGAAAGATTTTTGTCTTTGCACATATGGGAGGAAGTGCCGCTATCCAAAATCCATGTATTACTTTTGTCGATGTTTTCGTTGCTCAGCTGGAATACACTCATGACTGCTGATTGTTGTGATTGTTGGCATTCTAATCTGCACTTCGCTTTTATGTGTCCCCTCTTGCCGCACCTAAAACATTTGATGTAATTGGTGTTGCGCGTGTAGTTGTTGTTGACCTTCTTGCGCTCACTGCTATTTGAATCTTCATTATCGGTTTGCTTGTTACGATTACTTGCAGTCGGTCGCTGTTCGTCTTTCCAATACTTGTAAGCGCCAAATACCTTCTCATTGTTGCCTTCATACCTTTCACCTTGACGGTGCTCCTCTTCCAAAACTTTGACCTTCAAATTATGGAGTGTCGGTAGTTCGTCTCTTCTCTCTATCGCTACAACAAAACTGTCCATCTCTTCTGGTAGACTACATAGCAATAAAATACTTAGCAAGTCGTCTGGTCATCAATTTCTTTTAAGCTGTCTCTTATCGATGAATATTGGTTCAATTGAAAAATAATTTTCTCTGCCATGTTAAATTTAAATTTATCCAATCCTTTGAGAAGATATAATAATATAATAATAATAGTTCCCATCGGATTACCCACCAAATCCCGCGTCGTTGAAAGGCTTTGGTTTGTTAATCGTCGAGATCTAAAACTGCTCAACTACAGAAAAAAACCTCATCAGCTAAGTAAAGTAAATATGAGATAGATTACATAATTAGCAACTAATTAGTTAACAGAAGAAAGTTATTGTTAAAAATAAGACTCAAAGAATAAGAAAACAATTTGTTACTAAGTATTTAGGAGAGAAAGAATTGACTTTTTTATGCTACAGAGTGAGTCCCAAATATCAAATGCACCAGAATGGGAGTTATAATCTTGACACAAACAACGAAAAGGCTCATTTAATTCAAAATTTGTTCGGCACTGTTTCAAGATAAGTGGTTTAAAATGCCTTGATGGACGAGAGGGCACATTGAAGTTCATTCGCTCAGAAGAAACGGGCTCGAGATTGAACCATTTAGTAATTTGACCATAAAAACAATTCGAAGCATTTCTCTTCGGCTAGAAAGGATGTGAAGATTAATTAGTTTTAAGCGACTCGTATACGGTGGTAAATTATACAAGGGATCCCAATGAAAATCTCTTAACGCAAACAGTAAAAATTGTTTTTGAACTGATTCAAGACGATCTACCGTAACCGTATTCAAGAATTGGTCCGACTAATGTAGTAAAAAGAGCTTTAGTTACATAAGGGTAGCTAAATTCTTTAGACCACCGTTTAACGAATGCAAGAACACCTTTAGCCTTATTGACTTTTACGTTAATATGGCTGTTAAAACTGAGCTTGTAGTCCATAGTGACCCCCAGGTCAACAAAATCAGACACTTCCTCACACTTCACACACACTTTCACACAGTTCACACTTCCTAATTTTGTATTGTATAGGAAGCCGGCTGCAAAGTTCCACGCTAAAAACGCATGTATGTATTGTGCCCGCGACTTCGTATGCGTATAATAAATTTTTTTTTTCTCTCTTTTTCCGCCCGTAATTTTTGAAGATATACATATAATTGAAAATTTTTTTAGATATTTAAATTAAGCGAATCGCATATAACAGAATCCATTGGCACCATTCGTTTGATACCCATATTGTACTAACACATTTTTTTTGCAAATATTAGTCGATAACTTCAAGATATCTCCCAACCATTTGGGATATTTCAATTGATCACATCGCATATTACAGCACTCATTGACACCTTTTGTTTGACATCCATATTGTACTAAGACATTTTTGGTCACCCCTGGTCCACATATTGGGCGATAACTCTAAAACCGGTTGAGATATCGAAAAACGGCCACAAACATACGGACAGACAGACAGACACACAAAATTAAAAAAATGGTTGATTTGGATTCTACTCGTTTAATAATGCTTCTGTAGCATTACATAAGCACATCGCCCTTTTACTTTAATTGTCATGTGCACATAAAAAATGTATAAACAAATATGAATGTATAGAAACAACATTCTACCCAAATTAGTTACATTGAACTCATCGGGAGTTTATACAAAGACTGCACACGCCGCACATAACGAGGATCTTGTTACACTTGTGCGGACGGTCAAAGACACCGCCAAAGACAGTCGCAGTGACCAACTGATCACAGCGTCAGTTTGTCAATGCGACTGACATATTTATTTATATCTTTATTGCAACCATATGTTGACTTAGCATATTTTAGAATTATGCATTTTAGTTTGTATGTATTAGTAATATATACATACTCAGTAGGCCACCGAAGGTGGAAATCATGAATACTTTCAGCCTTACTCTTCACCAGCGGAGCATAACATCTTCCATGACTTTTCCCCATGACTAACGCACGGCGATGGCCGCCTTCGCATGAATGACTTTGTATAGTACAAAAAGGAATTGAGAACAAGGTCGTTCGGAAATAATCGTGCGTACATGCTAACATAGCTGCCTTTTTTCATTTGGTTGTTATGATACATACGTTAGGTGGAAGGAAGGTAAGATAGTGAGTATACGAACCAGCTCAGTATATAACTCCTTCATACCTGAAAATAGCAGCAGACCTCACTTCTCAGCTGCCAGTTTCATGCACTCGTCAGTAGCTCTGACCACACGCGTAATTTTTTTATAACATTAGCGCTTACGACCCTTTTTATCACTGAAATCAGGTTTAAAAAAATCAGCAAAATTATATTTTTGGAGCGGTATTTTTCGCAATCATAATTGTTACTGCTTTTGTATCCGACATCTTCCTAAAGATGCTGAATTCGTAGCTGCTCACAGCCTTACTTTGTCATCTGATAACTTCGGCTTCTCCTACTTTAAACTGCTATAGTAAGGTGGAAAATGCGATACTCAAAAATGTCATGACCAGCTAACACATTTTAGCAGCACCTGCGATGAACCTAACAAAATCATGCATGCTGGAATGAATAACACAAGTAGGACCTAACGAAAATTCCTGGTGGGTAGGTATATATATTTTAGTTCGTAAATAACTTGTAAGTATTAGTGTAATAATTTAGAATAAAAGAAAGTGATTTTCAATAAACAAATTCAATTGATTCTATACCCTAAACAACGGCTCATTCATTTAGCCTGGTAATAGATTTCAATTCTCTACACTTCCCCCAATAAATTTTTTGTTGATATCTGCCATGTACAGACATCGACCTGTTACAATTTTATTATATGTAGAGATATGTAGAGATTAAGCGGCATATAATTTAAATCGCACCAAGTAACTAGTGAATCTAGATCTGATTGAAGCCTATTTCTATCTTCAAAAGTCCCAAATGACATGAGAAGCTTTACATCGTCAGCATACATTACCATTTTTGAAAATTTGATTACTGTAGAAATATCATTTATAAACAACAAGAACAGAATCGGGCCAAGATGGCTTCCTTGAGGAACTCCTGAAGAGACATAAATGACATCGGATAAACAATTTTTAAACAATACTCTTTGTGTCCTATCACTAAGGTAAGAAGAGATCCAGCGATTGAGTCCCGGCGGGAACCACAACTGATCAAGTTAATGAATAAGTAACGAGTGACACACTTCGTCAAAAGCTTTGCTATAATCAGTATAAATAACGTCGGTGTAGGTAGAGATAGGACTCGTTAGCTGATTTGTAACATTAGCTTCAAACAATTTCGGAATTTCAGAAAGCTTTGCAACTTGGAACAAGAAATGATTCCTTCCACGCTGATGGAAAAACACCACACTTTAGTGATAGTTTCAATAAATTTGTGAGGGGCTGATAAATATGGTTCGCACACTTTTTCAAGAAACACGAGGGAATCCTATCAGGACCGTATTTATGAGAATCTTTTAATGTTTTAAGGTAAATTAGAACATCTTTGGCACATATAGTTGGAGAACTAATTACATTTTTCCCATGCAGATTATAAGGATAATTTTGAAAGTCGGAATGGGTGACGCAAGAATAGTTTGAAGTGAAAAATTGCGCAAAGAAATTTGCGATATCATGATGATGATATAATGTCTTGATGGTGCATGGCTGAGGGAAATCCCGCTATTTTACATTTAGAGTTTACGAAACCATAAAACAACTTTGGATTGAGAACAAGGTCTCGTTTAGTTTTAGAAATGTAAGATTTATAGCACTTTTTATTTAAATCGATGTACTTCTGACGTAGAATGGAATACAGTAAGTAATGTTTATTTAATCCGCATTTCTTATATATTTTGAAAGATCTCATTTTTCTGTTTTTCAGCTTCTTAAGTTAATTAGTAAACCAAGCTTGCGTTCGAAGATCATATATTACTTTACGTTTAGGAATGTACTTCTCATAACGGCAGTGAATAGTTGGATTGAAAATTGTAACGTTTAGATCGATATCACCACTAAATTCAGGCCAAGTTAATTTAGACAGTTCTTTATTTAGTTTTTTATAGTTGGCTTTGGAAAAGTTAAAGTCAAAGCAACTACTCGAGTAACATTGTTCACTTAGGCCATTACTTATGGTTTCGTAGACTATTTCCATAGAAAGATGTTGTTGTTGTAGTTGTTGTTTTAACAACAAATTCACTCCCCGAAGGTTTTGGGGAGTGTTGTCGAAATAACAGTCCTTGGCCGGATATGAATCCAGTACGCTCCGGTACTCCCTTGCGGTACTGCCCGACTGTCGTGGGAGCGATTTGCGACCAGTGCAACCTTCTAGGTCATGTCATCCCTCCTTCCGAAAGGAAACAGAAGATGGGTAATGAGAGGTGGGAGGCATCATATCCGTAGATCAGCCATCGAGCTGCACATCATTACCTTTGTGCATATTGGTCGCCTCTTACGACCGGTATGCCTACCGCGGGCATATTCTAAGCCCCAACCCGCAGGGGCCCCATAGAAAGATGGTAGAGGTCTACTGGTAAAACCATCGGATTGCAACGACTTACAGAAAATTTGTTTTTATCATCAACTAAAACTAAATCTAAGACTTTGATATTCGTTACAAAAAAAATCAGAGTTGAAAACATGAGGTTTTAGCCAAGTTTCAGTAAAAGCAATTACGTTATAGTAACAACAGAAAGATTTTAGATAAAGATCGTTTTGTTTGGTATTTAAACCTCTGACATTTTGATAAAAGATAGTCATGATCTTAGTACTCAGTATTTTGGCTCAACGTTATCACGAGAGATTGTTGCTTCATTTTGAACATTTCTATTTGGTCTGTATTCAAACTCCCGCACAAACGCACCGGAGGGCCAAAAAGAACTATCCAAAAGAGCGTCGAAATCTGAAATTAAACTTTTAAACAGTCAAGATACGATCTTTTACCTTAGACGAAATATGGTACATCAAATCTTCTTCTGTAGGGTCAGGATGGAACCTAGACAGAAAAATAGATTTTTTTGCGAGGGACCACAACCAGCTTCCTAACACTTGATTCAGACTCCATTTCAATTGCGGGAGGATCCGGATTTCTTTTAGTGGATGTCTTTAGAGGGTTCTTGGACGTTGCCGGAACAGAAGTACTTGGAATTGGGGACGCCAAGTCTTTCAATTCGACGGCTTGTGGCAAGTTCGGCGCTAATAAAGGAGCAAGCCGATCATCCGTACGCCTGCGCTCGTCATCGCGATCGATAGAATTTTCCAATTGAAGCGGTTTGTCAAGAATTTCGAACTTTTAAAAATGCTTTCATATTATTTTAATTTTTTGGTCAGCAAAGAAAAGTCTTTGCTGATCTCGGAAAACCCGTTTCTAATATGACGAAAGACTTTACAAAGATAAACTTCCGTCGATCTACATTTTGAACAAAAACAGCGCAGACCTTTTCCATCATTAATCAGATAAGCTGTTCTACCAGGTAAGCCAGTGCACTTTGCATGGACAAGTGGATCACACAGCCAGCATGCTACAAAGCGCTCCGACTCGCTTTTTATCTGGCAATTTTCAAAAGTGCACGACATTATATCTTTAATAATTATGAAAAATTTATCAAAGTTATATAATGTTAAAATTAAGTAGTTAAAAAAGCTATAAAAACAACCCTGACAGTTTTAAAGGCACTGTACTCAGCGAACAGTTTTAAGCACACTGTACTTGACGTTTAACAAACCACGAAAACAGCTGTAACGAAAAGGAGTGAGAAAAGCTAGTCAGCGCACAACAACAATAACGATGGCTTACACATAAGGTGATTAACGTCTTTTGGTCAACAATTTGCCATTTTAACATTACGTCAGCCGCAGCCCCAGCATCGCATGAATCTTGTATAACATGCCAGTAGTCTTGGGTTATTAAATGACTCCTCATGTGGACCGTCCAAGTCGAATAATTTTCACCATCGAGCTTTTCAATTTGAATGTAAGGTGAACTCATCTTACTTCACGCAATATTTGTTAAAACTCACAACGATATTTTATTAAATTTATAATTTTTTTGTAATTGGCACATGCTGGGCCCATAACCCTTGTGAAACTTAAGCGCAGTTCCGGGCAAAGAAAAGACGCCTGTGTAATTCAAGAGTGTTTAATGAAGTGCAATATTATAAAAAAGGTTACAAACATATAATTCAATGTTCATATATGTATATATGATAATGGTGAAATAAAGATAATAAAAGGAAAGAAGTGATAGCATAAGGGTTGCATTTTATTCAACAATAAGCAACACCGGCTACGCCATCCCCAGTATTTTTGTGAAGAAGGCATTCCGGATCCGTCGGAGTGGTCCAGGTGTCAATACGCGTCTTTTGATACCCCAAATACGGCAAATAAAATAATAGTTGGCACCTATTCAGTTTCCATACGGTGCTGCTCGGCCATTGGACTCTTGTGGCTAAAGTAATGTATTACACATTCCATACGCAACTACAGATTATTTTTATCACTGATAGTAAAACAATTTGAAAACCGACCATTACACTATTGTCCATTTTTTATTAATTCCCTTAAAAATGTTTGGGAAAAGGTCTCCCAAAATAATTTTTAGCTTCTCCCATATTTTTAACGTTCAGAATACCTACTTTTTCTCCTAAGTGCTTATTCGAAGTTCGTTTGTGATACTGGGGATGGGATAAAATTCTCTATAAATGTGGCTTCATGATTGTGGGACTCAGAAATTTGAGAAATCTCCAAAGGAATTTGTGTTCAGAATCGCTATGAAAAAGTAATAAAAAATAAGGTTCCTGTACCAGCGATTTCGTTATCAATAGAATTTACACTGGTTATAATTACAACCAAACAGATGGCAAGATCAAACATTTCGGTGAGCAATAAACTATTAAGTGGTTATAAGTAGCCCATCACTAGCCATTTTGTAGTAACGGATCTTTTGGAGAATAACTACATAAATAGTGGGTTGAACATGACACTATTAGCGTGTTCCAGTTTGCTGACCTGGGTCGGATCACGGTCATAATTTAACAGGAACGATGCGGGTCAGCTGCATGAGAGTTGTTTGTGTAAATAAGTGTGTATACATATGCAAGTTTGTGCTACTAAGCAAATAAGGGTTGGCTGTCAAAAAATCTGCTACAAAAAATCTACTACTACTGGTCCGAAATTGACCCAGAAAAATATCAAGATCACAGCGTTGTTGTTGCATTTACATGCAAAATTTTATACAGGTCTGGGTTTGTGTTTAACTGGAACACGCCATATATTACTTAGTACCAGCCCTTTTGATGAGAGGAAAATTTTACGGTAGGTTTTATACTAACACAAGCTATATAAATTTGAAAGAAAAAATTTAAATTTGGAATAAAAATTGCAAAAATTCGCCTGCGGCGCTTTTTACGATATACGTCCATCAACATCTGCCAATAAGTTGTTTTCATATCGAAGAAATTAAGCAACTTTTAATTTCAAATATTTGGCTGTATGGCTTTTTCCAAGAATTGTCCATCAGATAAGAAAACGCATTGATAAAACTTTACATTGCACGACCACTGCTAAAACACGCCTAAAAATGTCGGAGCAGGTATCGAAAGACGCGTCTTGACCTCGGTAACAATAATCGGTTAATTTGCAATTAAAGTTGTAAATTTTCTGTCATTGTCATGTGTTTGTTGATGACCCAGATATAAGGTGCTAGGAGAACGTCAAAAGGGTGTTCTATGCAGAAAAACTTCGGATCGGGTTATTTATTAGAAGCGCGGACATAAAAAACATGGATCCGACGCCCAAATCAGAACTTGACTCGGGTCATTTTTCGATTTTTCGATAATAACTTTTCAAACAAAACATGTATTTTCGCCCTTCATATTATTGTTACGGAGCTTAAAACGCGTCTTTTGATACCTCTCCCGACATTTTTGGACATATATTAGTACTCGGCCCCGGTTGACGTGCAATGTAAATTTTTACCGTTATTGGCAAATCTGTATGTTTATCTAAACATATCTGGCACCTCCTATTACTCGCTGGTGATTGAACTAATAGCACACCGGCATATTTTTTTACAAGTGATTTGCTACAAATGAATGGCAGTTTATTTGAAGATTTTTGTTTCCGCTTAAAATATTTTAGACGGATAAAATATATAAAATAAGGTTAATTGTTTCCGACCGTTGCGAGTGCTAATACGCGTCCAAAAATATCAGGAGGGATATCAAAAGACGCGTTTCGGTCCAAGCAATACGAATCCGGTCCGGAGCACAATTATTTTCAGCAGTTTGCGAGATATTTTCAATTAAATTTCACAATTTTCTGTCATTTTCATGTGGTTGTTGTAATCACAGATTAGGCCGTCCGCAACAAGTGAAAAAGTGTATCCGACGCAGAAATACTGGGGATCGCGTAGCCGGTGTTGGGCCGGCTGAGGGCTATTTTTTTGAAGCGGGGTCGAAGGGAGCCAACGCGCAAGGTTGTTCTGCATAAAAAAAACATGGTTCATGCCCCCCTTTGGGAAATTGAACCAGGTAATTTTTTCGGTGTTTGCAAATATTTTCCAAAATATTGAAAATATGGGATCTCCGGAGGCGAATTCAAGTTGCTTGGACCGAAACGAGTCTTTTAGAATCCTTCCCGACATTTTTTGACACGTATTAGCCCTCGGCCCGGGCCGGAAACAATTACCAAAATAAGCAGTGTGGATGATACATTGGCTTTAGGGGGAATATTTTCAAGGATGCACCGGGTCTAGGAGGCGTAGAGCGGGTCGCACCGAGCACAAACCCAAAGACAGAACTTGAGCTACATTTCGAGAGAAAATCGTGTTTAAATTTGCAAAATTTTATGTAAGGAAGCTTCAAAATTTACCCTATTTGCTTATGATTATTCACTTTAAAGAAGTAAATACACTTCGCACTGAATGATATGTTATACCGCACCGCATATTTTAAATATTTTAGCCTTCTAAAATATATAACACGGAAAAAAATTTTCAAATAAACTGTTGTTGTTTTTATTGTTGTAAGCAGTGTCAATAAACTGTCTTCTATTTTGGCTGAATCACTTACGAACAACAATGGCGGTTTAGTACTAGTGAAATCGTCAGCGATTAATAGGAGGTGCCAGACATGTGTAAATGGATATGCAGATATTTTAATAACTGAAGTTGAGGACTGAGAAAGGTTTTTAAAAGACAAACATGACATGACAGGTATTTTCAGTGTAATAGCTCCTGAAATACATCCAACTTCAAGTGCAAATACTCGTCCAAAAATGTCGGAAAAGGTATCCAAAGATGCGTTTTGACGTCAGTATCAATAATGCGATGGGTGGAAATAAATATTTTGTTTCATGGAAAAGTTATTAGCGAAGTACCAAAAATTCACCAAGGTCCGATACCAAATGTGCGGTCTCTGGCAGCGCTTATAACAGATATTTCTTAGCCAGTCGCGATCGCTAGTATTTATCCGCCTTTTGCAGTTTTGATAATACTTTCCATCGAACGTCAACTCTTAATACACGCCCAAAAATGTCGGGAGAGGTATCAAAGACTGGTTTTGACCTCCGTAACAATAATCCGAAGGGGTGAAATAAATATTTTTTTTAGTATAGTATATTTTTTTAGTCGTGATTTGTTGGTCCGATCAATGTTTTTTATGTGCAGAGCACCTTTGTTACCGAGGTCAAGACGCATTGTTCCATACCTCTACCGGGAACGTTGGACGTGTATTAAGAGTTGACGTTCGAAAGTATTACCAAAGTTTTTAACGTTAATTGCAAATATATCTTGACCGAAATAAAATGTCGGATTTCCCCCTTTGGATTGTTGTCACAAAACGAGTGTTTCGATACCCCTCCCGGAATTCTTGGACTTGTTTTAGCATTTGAAGTTCAATGTATAGTATTACCTAATTTTGATAATAAGTCGACTTCTGAGAATGGGTTTGTGACCTGTTGGACATTTATTGTAAAAAGCGCAGCAGGTGCTGTTTCTACTTTTGTGTGTTTTCGTTATTTATAACAACTTTTTAGGTTATTGTATGCACATATAAGACCACTTTTGAGAGGTAGTTGTCACTTCTTAATGGGTTAGTGTTGTTTTATGTTATTGTATGCATATATGACTTCTTTTGCCGTTAGGTGTAACTTCTTTATGGGTTAGGGTTCCCCGACAGTGCTGTTACTACTTTTGTATATTTTTGTTATTTTTAACCACTTTTTAGGTTGTTCTATGCATATAAGACTACTTTTGAGGTTAGTTGTTTTTGTCTATGAAGAACCTACCGAATAAGCTCTAAATTACACAAGTATACAAAAACACTGGCCCAAATAGAAATTACATGTTAGTTGCACCTTCTTTATGGGCTATTGCTATTTATAACCACTTTTTAGGTTATTGTTTGCATATATGAGTACTATTGATGTTAGTTGTAACTCATCACAAGCATAGTAGTTATTTATAGGGTAATTCTTTACGATCGTACGTAACTGCTAATACACCTCCAAAAATACGGAGAGAGGTGTCAAAAGACGCGTTTTGACCTTTGTAACAAGAATCCTAACTCGGAAAACATATATTTTTGATAGTTTGCGAGATATTTTCAATCAAAGTTCAGAATTTTCTGTCATTTTCATGTGGTTGTTTTAATCACAAATTACACTGTGAGAAAAATATGCAAAAATGTGCGTACCGTGCCACGGTTCAGGCAACCACCCGGAGTTGGAATGGCGCGGCCGAAGGACTCCAACGCGGAGAGGTGTTCCGCACATAAAAAACATGGATCGGGCCCCTAAATCAGGATTTGACCTGGGTCATTTTTTGGTTTTTTGTTAATAACTTTTCACTAAAACAAACAAATTAAAATCATTGATACTGAGGTCAAAACGTGCCTTTTGACCCCCCTATCATATTTTTAGATAATTTATTAGTAGTTACGTGCCAAAGGAAACAAATACCAAACATTCAAAGGTATGGTGCATTCTCTAAAACCGAACCTCGATTTTCTTTTAAAATATAACTTGTTTCAAAGTTTGGTCTTTGGTTATTGTTCTGTGCAATCCTTTACAGCCATGGCATACTCATATAGGTAATATCGGCGCTGTCAACTAGAAATCGCCTTCGCTAAAACGTCAAAACAGGCATTCGCAAACACAAAATATGCACTTACACACATTTTCAACCTTTCCCTGTCCACCTTTGTTATTCCTGAAAGATGGAGACAAGCTAAGGTGGTCCCACTACTAAAGCCTGGCAAGCCAGCTGCCGTAGGGGATTCATATCGCCCGATATCTCTTCTCTCGCCAGTAGTGAAGGTGTTGGAATCTATCTTGGTGCCGTACTTCACCGCAAACCTGCTGCTCGCCGAACATCAGCATGGATTTCGCAAAAATCACAGGTGCTGAACGCCATAACCACTCAGATAGGGGACGGATTAAACCAAAAGCGTCCAAACCACAGGACAGTGCTAGTTGCGCTTGACCTGGCCAAAGCTTTTGACACGGTCAACCATGCGCAACTAATGAAAGACCTTGAAGACTCGTCCCTTCCTCCCTGTCTTAAACGTTGGACTGCCAACTACCTGAGTGGTCGTCAATCGTCGGTTGAGTTCAGAGGCGCCAGATCAAAACCCAGAATAGTTAAACAAGGGGTGCAACAGCGTGGTGTCCTATCCCCGTTTCTGTTTAACTATTATGTATGGAATTAGACGTCTACGTTGATAGTGTCAAGCTACCAACTGTCTCACACCCTAAAATCTTAGGGGTGACGTTGGATAACATGTTCAAATACGGCGCTCATGTCACCGCGATTGCCAATAAAGTCCAAAGCCGTAACAAAATCCTCAAGTCGCTAGCTGGCAGCACTTGGGGTAAAGACAAAGAAACGTTACTCGCTACATATTTATTTATTTATTTATTTATTAATTTGTTTTAAGTCGACACAAACAAAGAGGTCGACTAAGGACAGATACTATTAAAATTGCACATAACTTAAAAACTAACAATATGAATTAAAGTATTACATGAGATGTTTGGAGAGGCAGTGTCTCCCATCCACCCACACATACGGTCGATTATTCACGGAATGTTGTCATCAGAGCTAGTTGGTTATTAACTGGAATGATTAGAGTGGCCGTGATTGCTGTTGGCGCGGCCTAGCAGCAAATTACATTTAAAGTTTTTTTAATTTCTTGATATGTGGCAACTGTATGTATTGTCCTAAATTATTGTAAACTCTGTATAAGTGGCAACTCATTTCCAATATTGCACAAATATGACAGTCCCAATGTTCGAAAGAATATAGCGGGCATTCGTGGCTGGCATATTGGAGCAAGAAGGTTGCAATCACACAAATGTGTAAGTAGAAATTTTCCATTTTATTTAGCAATTCATTTACCGTTCCATTTTATGTACCTCTAAATAGGAAATAAAACAATTTCATCTCCATTCTTTATACTACACAAATCGTAAGCTGCATTTTATTTGCGAGAGGTTTTGTGAGTCCAACCACGGATCAACAGCTTTTCTTTCACATTTTATTTTGGAGGAGTACATGTATTTTGGAAAGGTGCATACCTACATACATATACGTTTGGCGGCAAGAAGCAATTGTTTGGCGGAATAATATAAGGCACGGTAATATAAAAAAGACTGGCGGCGAAAGTGAAGCAGATATTTGGGTGCATTAAGTGACAAAACTGCTGCGCGTAGTCTTTGAAAAGACAGCAACAAATCGGTGCAAGGCAATTGCGGCAACGGAATCATTCCAGAAGTTTCGGCAGGATAAAGTACATATTAGCAGGTTGGCTAGCGGAAGTTAAAGTCAGGTGAGTGCCTTGGGGAAAATGTATGGGGTTGGTTGTCAGTGTAAAATTGTGTGCACGAATAACGGACACGAATAACGGGAGCTACTGATCATAAGCACCCAAGAGCAATGACGGCTTTGGTATACATACATGTGTACATGAGCACCGATGAACATTAGGGTGCCCCGAAAACATACGAATGGTGGTGAAAAATAATGATATACATATGCTGTGCCAAACTTACGCCTTTTCTCTATTGGAATAAATCAAGTTCGCAATAATATGCATGAAAAGTAGCCGTTGCTACAAATCGAGTGCGCATACCTAGCAAAATAAAATTTATTGCGAATGATCAACGTACACCTAAAAGTATATGGCTTAAGAGCAAACGTTATACGTATTGTTAAATTTTTGATATTAAATAAAGAAATTTGAGATTATTTGTATGCCGCGCGGCAGTCAATCTGCACCTCAACTAACTTATTGTATTTATGTTGCTCAAGCGGTTCTAAGTAGCAGTAAGTCAATCGTATTTTGTGACTACAGATCTGTGGTTTTACTCATGTTGATTTATTGGTCCCTGCGTCTCTTAATAAAACTAAGTCCAAGGTTGTTGGTGGATGAGTTATTGTGTGCGGATGCAAACGCCGATCTGCGCCTCAACGAATTTAATTTTTTCATATTGTCCCTGCGGTTCCACCAGTTGTTTTTTTTGCGCTGTAAACTATCGACCCAATAGCTAGTTGTTGTCCTGCTCATCATTAGGGCTGCTCGAATGCAAACAGGCTTGCAAATTATTAGTGTGGATGCAAAACGTCGATACGGTGGGAAGTTATATTGACCCTGCGTGTCCTCAGCGAATTATTAGTCGTCTGCTTCTTACAAATCTGCATACCGGTCATAGCAAATTTCTGAAATTCGGTATCGAATAGGGTTTAGGCCTCAGCAAACAAATTTGGTTAAGAATTGGCAGTTGAATACGTACATAATGCCGAACTTGAGATCTGGAGGTAGGACCAATGCAACTGAGGAGTGGTTGGCCGACTTAAACACGACGATTCAGCAACAACCAGCGGGAATGGGTGAAGCTCAACCACTAACGATGGAGACTAGACTAGATATGATGCAGCAGCAGATGCTGAATCTACAGGCGGAACTACGGCAGAGTCAGCAACAGCATGAATTGCTAGCAGCGGCTTCTAGACCACCAAGTAACATGAATGTCGAAAGCGTAAACGGGTCATTGGCAGGGGTGTTAAGCGATCTAAACCGGACATTAGCAAATAGCAGAGCAACGCATGGGCGCAAGTTATACGATTTGCCTGAATTCGATGGGCGGCATGAAGACTGGCCTATGTTTAAAGAAGCGTTTTCGATGACCACCGAGGAGTACCAGTACAATGATAGGCAAAACATGATGCGCCTGCAAAAGGCCATTAAAGGTCGGGCAAGGGAGGTGGTAGAGTGCTTGCTAATCCATAGCAGCAACGTGTCCCGCGTTATTAGTACCCTTGCGGATAGGTTCGGTAGGCCAGAGCAACTGGTGAAAAGCCAAATTGTAAAAATACAGGGTGTAGCTCCTATCGCGGAAAATCGTATCGATCAAATCGTCCCGTTCGCTACGAAAGTACAAAATTTATCATCATTTCTGCAGTCTGCTAACTGCGATCACCATCTGTCGAACCTTATGATGAACTATTATCGAAGTTGCCAGTTCAAAGGCGGATTGATTGGGCAAGGCATGCCTTGACGATAGTACCTAGACCGACCATATGTCATTTCAGCGAATGGTTGCAAGAGCTTTCAAAGTTGGTGGCGAGTGCTATGGTAAACACTAATGCAGACTCCAGACAAAGCGGCAGAGCCGATGGTCGTACGCGTTTTTTTCACGCGCAGGATATTAACAGTGGCAATCGGGATCTGAGCGTATGTGTTCTTTGTAAAGGAAGACACAGTATAAATCGGTGTAAGAGGTTCGTTGACATGCAGGTGGGTCAGCGATGGCGTGTAGTCCGTCAAAACAAACTATGTTTCAACTGTTTGAAAAGCGATCATAGGAGCGGCGATTGTACTGAACAACACAGATGCGATGTAGACAGGTGTACGCGCAAGCAGCATGAACTACTACATTTTCGCCAGCAAGGAGCTACAGACAGTCGGCGTCAAACGGAAACTGCAACACGGCAACAGGTCCTCACTAACACCATCGTTGACAAACCGGGTTTGAAACTTTTGTACAAAATCCTGCCAGTGCGGTTGTACGCCAACGGTCGAGTCATAAGCACCTTTGCGCTCTTCGATGATGGATCAGCAATCTCCGTGATGAATAACGAATTGGCCGGTCGTCTAGGTCTCAAAGGACAGAAGGAAAACTTAACGCTACAATGGTTTGGTGGTACCACAGTTACGGAGCAGTCAGGCAGGGTCGACGTGGAAATATCCGGTGTTGGGAAATACAACAAAAGGTTTTCGTTGCGGAACGTTAGAACGGTAGCCAATCTTCAACTGCCGGCGCAAACACTCCAGCGGTCAGAGCTGCATTACAGACATCGTCACTTGCCAATCAAGGAGTACGTTGGCGCGGCTCCAGAGCTATTGGTGGGGTTGGACAACGCGCATCTGAGCGTTTCAAAGAAAACTGTTGACGATGGATGTAATGGCTATTCGGTGACGCTTACGAAACTGGGATGGATCGTCTACGGAGGCGATGACCGGGCCATTGGAGATAGGCGACATTTTGTGAACTCCGCTAAGATGGATGGCAGTGCTGAGCGGCTCGAACGTTTGGTGAGTGACTACATAATCAACGAAGAGCTAGGAGTTCGTGATACTGTGGAGGTTGTCGAAGCTGCAGATATTGCTAAAGCAAAAACTTTATTAGAAGAAACAACAGTAAGAAAGGGTTCACACTTTGAGACAGGGTTTCTCTGGAAGCATTCAGATGTAGCCCTACCAGATAGTCGTAAAATGGCAGAGAACCGAATGTTAGCCCTGGAAAAGAAGTTTAAGCGTGATAACAACTTTAAGTCTGCATACGTCAAAGTAATTGAGGAATATGAAGCCAAAGGTTATGCGAGGAAGCTGACAACGGAGGAGATCATGGCTGGAGGTGAACGTAGCTGGTACCTCCCACACTTTGGAGTTTGGAACGCGAACAAACCGGGAAAGATGCGACTTGTATTCGATGCTGCGGCAAAGGTCAACGGTGTATCACTGAACTCAGCACTATTAAGCGGGCCGGATCTAAACCAACCACTCGCAACTATTTTATTGAAATTTCGAGAAAGGCCAGTTGGAGTATGCGCCGATATAGTGGAGATGTTCCACCAAGTCAAGATACGTTTACAGGATCAAGCAGCACAACGCTTCATATGGAGAACGGACTCTAAACAGGCATTTGTGGTATACGGTATGAACGTGATGACGTTCGGGGTTACTTGCTCACCGAGCTCGGCCCAGTTCGTGAAAAATAAAAATGCAGAGGAGTTTAAAGAACAATTTCCAGAGGCGGCGAATGCAATAATCAACAACCACTATGTAGACGATTTCGTACACTGTTTCTCTTCCGCTGACGAGGCAATCCGAATAACGAAGCAGGTAGCTTGGATTCATAAACAAGGAGGGTTTGACTTGAAGCGGATCGTATCCAACTCCGAACAGCTCACGAAACAAATGAATAATGAAGAAACGCGTTCGCCTTGCTTGAATCTTGACAGAGATAATGTTGGTATGGGCTACATTGGGATACGCGTAACGACGATTTAAGATTTGTTCTCTCGTTTGCAAAGGTCGATCCAATCGTGCTGGCTGGGACGAGGAGACCCACAAAACGCGAACTACTGAGTGTCACAATGTCGGTGTTCGATCCGTTCGGTATGGCGGCGGAGTACACTATGGAAGCAAAGCTTCTGCTGCAGGCGACTTGGCGCGCTGGTATAGACTGGGATGAACCTATTCCTAATGAACTGCAAGAAGCATGGGTGAGATGGTTGACTGCGATCAAACGCCTGGAAGAAGTAAGCGTGCCGCGGTGTTACGGATTAGGGTTCCATCAGTCACCAGTCGAATTACACGTATTTGCGGACGCAAGCGAGGTAGCTTATGCAGCTGTAGCGTACTGGAGGTTCCCACAAGGTACAAAAACTGCAAATACCATATTCATCTCAGGAAAGGCCAAATGCGCGCCATTGAAGCTGACATCAGTCCCCCGACTGGAGCTGCAGGCAGCAGTGTTGGCTAGACGTCTTCGGAAGAGCATCCTTCAATGTCATGGTAAAGTCCCTGTAAGAGTCGTGATGTGGAGCGACTCGAAAACTGTCCTAGCTTGGGTGAAGTCTGACTATCGGCGCTATAAACCATACGTGGCGCATCGTGTTAACGAAATTCTAGAGGCTAGTAATGTAAACGAGTGGCGATGGGTTCCAAGCGCATTAAATCCAGCGGATTGGGGAACGCGTCCGAAGGCGGATAGAAGGAGCTCGACATGGATTAGTGGGCACCCATTCCTGTTGCAAGATGAAATCTTATGGCCGTCCAACGAGGTTAACCCGAACACGCAAGATGAGCTAAGAGCGAATTTTTCAGTCCTGACACTAAAAATTAATAATGACATGTTCACCAAATTTTCATCGTTGATCCGTTTAACAAGAGTCGTAGGTTGGATACTGCGGTTCCATAACAATTGCCGAAGAGACGCAAGCGAGAGGTGTTCTGGAGGGCTCAGTGCTTCGGAAATAAAGAGCGCAGAAAAGGTTATAATTCGCGCGGTACAAAGACAAAGCTTCGCGGACGAATACTGTGCACTGATCACCGAGAAACTGGTGGAACGCAGCAGCGCTTTGAGGACTCTAACACCGGCGTTAGATGAAGAAGGAGTGATACGAGTAGGTGGGCGCATAGACGCAGCAGTAGCCATTCCAACGCATTCACGTCGACCGATAATCCTGCCTAAACGTCACCATGTTACCGAGCTTGTAGTGGAGTATTACCACCAAATCTGGAAGCATCAAAACGAAAGTACAATAGTTGCAGAAATCCGGCGGCGATACTGGATCAGAACCGAGGTGCGACGTGCAATGAAAAGATGTCCAGTTTGTATAAAAGAAAAGGCTACGCCAAACCCTCCGCAGATGGGTCAACTTCCACCGGATAGGCTCACACCTTTCGTACGGCCATTCACTTACGTGGGCCTCGATTACGTGGGCCCGTTTACAGTCGCGATTGGCAGAAGAAGTGAAAAGAGATGGATCGCGCTATTTACGTGCCTTACTGTGCGGGCGGTGCATCTGGAGATCGCAAGGGACCTGACAACGGATACTTGTCTTATGTGTATACGAAACTTCATGAACCGCAGGGGAACACCGGTGCGCATCCGATCGGACAACGGTACAAACTTCATTGGAGCTGATAAAGAGTTGAGGCGGCAGAGAATCGACTTTGATAACGGCATTATATCTAATGCTCTGGCAAACAAGAACATCAAGTGGGTTTTCAATTGCCCGTTGAATCCTCACGCTGGCGGCTGTTGGGAAAGACTCGTCCGTAGTATAAAACGTGCAATGGGGCATGCCCTCAACAACGAAAACATCCAAGAGCACGGTTTGTACAGCCTCATGTGCGAAGAGAACATAGTTAACGCACGACCATTGACGCACATACCGTTGAACGAACACACTGACGAACCGCTAACCCCTAATCATTTTCTCCTAGGTACTTCCAACTCCGAGCAAACGCCGCACCCGCAAGAAGAAAAGATGATTGCGACAAGAAAAATGTGGTACAAGGTGCAACAAATACAGCACAGGTTTTGGCGGAAGTGGATAGATGAGTATCTGCCAGACCTAATGAGGCGAACCAAATGGTACGGGGTGCAGAATCCTCTAGCCGTAGGCGATGTAGTCCTTCTCTGCGACACCAACGTTCATCGCTCCAAGTGGCCGATGGGGCGCATCATACAAGTGTTTCCTAGTAAAGATGGGCAAGTAAGAGCCGCGCTAGTGCAAACGAAGGACGGCGTTTACAAACGAGCAGCCTGTATATTGGCCAGGTTAGATTTGGTGAATCTGGGCAGATCCACGGAGGCGGGGATGTTGGCGCGGCCTAGCAGCAAATGACATTTAAATTTTTTTTAATTTCTTGATATGTGGCAACTGTATGTATTGTCCTAAATTATTGTAAACTCTGTATAAGTGGCAACTCATTTCCAATATTGCACAAATATGGCAGTCCCAATGTTCGAAAGAATATAGCGGGCATTCGTGGCTGGCATATTGGAGCAAGAAGGTTGCAATCACACAAATGTGTAAGTAGAAATTTTCCATTTTATTTAGCAATTCATTTACCGTTCCATTTTATGTACCTCTAAATAGGAAATAAAACAATTTCATCTCCATTCTTTATACTACACAAATCGTAAGCTGCATTTTATTTGCGAGAGGTTTTGTGAGTCCAGCCACGGATCAACAATTGCTGTCCATCTTATAAAACGATCGGTTCATCCATAAGGATGGTCTTGAAAATCATTGACTGTTCCATCATCACCGGGTGGTTGAAGAGGCCGAGTCTCCAATCCACCCTGGAATACGGTCGAGTAATAATTTGTGTAAGAGTGTTCGTTGATATTGTGTGAGAAGCTGGTGGAATGGACGCGATTCCACGCAGCGTTCGGGGCAACAACGGAATATTTATCATTTAATATTGTGCCTTGAAATCTTGAATTATCCAGAGGATGGTTGAAGAGGCCGAGTCTCCAATCCACCCTGACATACGGTGGAATATTTATTTATGTAAAGTCGAGTACCAGAGCGATATGAGATTTGCTGGCGGAATGGACGTGATTCCGCGCAGCGGACAATTTAATTAATTAATTGTATACGTTGATATATGTGTGCTGCCGGTGGAATGGACGCGATTCCACGCAGCACTCAGAGCAACGACGGGTGGAGGACTTACATGATATTAGTCAGCGTTAAGCAGGAATGCAAGTATTAAATTTTGAAGCGAGGCAAAAGAACATTCGAAACTAATGCAGCTATATAATTCGTTGTAAAATGAACACCAAAGGTTTAGAGGGTGGTTTTTGCAAAGTTTTGTCGACAAAGGGGTAATTGAAAAGGCACATAGTGCCTGGACGACCTAGCGGGTACAGCAAAACTCAGTCGACTAACAAGATCAGAGGAATCGGATTCACCAACAATCAGCTTATGGAGGAACATTACACCTAGTAAAATCCTACGATTTTCCAGAGAAGGTAAATTTAAGAGGAGAGGCCTACTTCTATAAGGGGGCAGGTGAGTAGTTGGATTCCAGTTAAGACCCCGCAAAGCAAAAATCAAGAATTGCTTTTGTACTGACTCAATCCGCTGTATATGGACTTGATACAAGGGACACCAGACACACGAGCAATACTCAAGTATTGGACGAACCAGCGATGTGTATAGAACTTTCGTGAGGTACGGGTCGTCAAATTCTTTAGCCCATCGTTTAACAACACCAAGCACACCCATGGCTTTGTTAGCAATAGATGAAATATGCATATTAAAACTTAGTTTAGGGTCAAAAATAACACCTAAATCAGCTACAACAGATATGCGTTCCATAAGAGAGTCGTTTAGTACGTAGGAGACCAAAACCGGCTTTACTCGATGAAAAGTCATTAGCTTACATTTCGAGCTATTCAATATTAATAAATTTACTGCACACCAGCAGCGAAATGACTCCAAATCGGCCTGAAAGAGATCTCCACGGGAAGGTACAGTAGGCGAATAGGTGAAACAAAGTTTCACATCATCCGCATACATAAGAGTTCGAGAATGAGAGATGATTTGGGGTAGGTCATTTATGAACAGGGTAAAGAGTAAGGGGCCAAAATGACTACCCTGGGGGACACCGGAAGTTACGTCAATGGACTTAGACAAAGTATTTTTAAACAACACCTGTTGAGTCCTGTTTGTAAGATAATTTGCAAGCCATAATAATAACTGATTTGGAAAACCCAGTAAATCGAGTTTATGGATTAAAAGCTCATGGTTGACAGAGTCGAAAGCTTTGCTGAAATCGGTATAGACCACATCCGTTTGGTTACCTTTCAAGAAACCGTCCATAACAAAGGAGGAGAACTCAAGCAAGTTAGTTGAGGTAGATAGTCGAGGTACAAACCATGCTGACACGGTGATAATAAACACCTACACCGATATTGCAGCTGGCGAGTTATTATGTGTTCTAAAGTTTTAGGAATAGCTGAGAGCTTAGCCTATGCCCCTATAATTCTCAATATTTGACCTGCTACCTTTTTCATGTAAAGGTATAATAAAAGATTGCTTCCAGATTGTAGGGAACGCAGCAGATTCAAGAGATAGTTTAAACAGTTTAAAAATTGGGTCAGATAAATGTATAGCACAGCAGTTCAACACGCAACTGGGAACACCATATGGACCAGGGGAAAATGAAGGTTTCAGTGCAAGATGACTTTGTAGGACAGAATGTTTATCCAAAACAGGCATGCGAATGCTATTATAGCTATTTAAATTGTAAGGGTAGGGACTGGACTGGAACTTATTAGATGTGTAGGTCGACATAAAGAATTCTGCAAATAATTCAGAAATATCCTGATCCGAACTAGCACTCTTGGATCCAAAGGCGAAGGAAGATGGAAATCCGGTAGTTTTCCTTTTCGAATTGACAAAATTTTAGAACTTTTTCGGGTTGGTAAAGAATTGGGTTTTACAGCCCACTAAATAACTTTTGTAGCATTGTTGGTTGAGCAACTGAAAGTTGGAGCGCGCCACCAAATATTTAGAATACTCAGCAGATGCACCTGTTCTTTGAAAACGCTTGTAAAACTTGGACTTAATATTGCTGAGTCTCACCAGCTATTTAGACCACCAGGGCGGCTTTGCCATACCAACGCTAATGAAGCGAAAAGGGACACAGCTGTCGAAGAAACCATTTAGGGAACTGTAGAAAACTGAGGTTGCCGACTCAATGTCATTACAAGTATAGAGCTCCGTCCAGTCATGGGTGGCAAGCAGGGTTCGGAAATGTTCACTCTCGTTCGCTCTTATTCGTGCTGCTGAACAATGAAAAATATATATTTGCATTCCTGTTCGCCAATACGAACGCATAAAAAAATCCTCATCGCTCGTATACCCGAACACATGCTCGAATGTTCACATATACCAGATGTATATACATGTTGCTTGCCATCACTGCATATACCAGCTGTATGTACATGTTGCTTGCCATCACTGCATATACCAGCTGTATGTACATGTTGCTTGCCATCACTGTATATACCCGATGTATGCACATGGATATGTACATCGATATGTACATGTGCCTGAATAATCGTTTTGTTGTTCATGTTCTAAACTGAACAAGATTGTTGTGTGCAGAATGTTGGAGTAGTAAATGTACATATGTGCTTCGATTGAATGCATATGCATGTACATATCTTGAGTGGCATATTAGGTATACCGAGCGCGTGGGATTTATTCAAGGACGTATAGGGATACGTTCGAGATTACTTCGGGACTATTTCGGGATTGGTTTCGGGATCATTTCTGGACTTTTTGGAGAATATTTTTATCAAATTTTCGGGATAATTTTGGCACTTTTTCGGGATTTTTTTTGGACTCATTTCGAGATTGTTTTTGGGACTATTTGGAATATTTATGAGACTTTTTCGGGTTTTCTTTCCAACCATTTTGGGACTATTTTGGGCCAATTCCAAATGTGGTCTGCATTATTTTAAGATTTTTTGAGACGATGTTAAGGAACGCAACTTACCGCAAATATGTATATTGCACTAAATACCGCTACGTAAAATGATCGCAACGCATGTTTATTTTAACAGGCAAAAATTCTACCCATATGTATGTACACATGTAATTACTATGTGAACGTGTGTGCATGCAGGCAAATTAGTGGCATTTCTCTTGCTATTGTTCTGCTAACTAAACTCGTTATCTCACACACACAAATAAGTAACCAAAACAATAACAAGGGAAAACTGTTCAAAAACTGCATACCTATGTATACATCTTTATGTTCGTGTGTATATGCAAAGCAGGCAAAGGGTAAGGGATGACAGATGCAGGCAATTTTTAAATATTTGTATCTAAGTGGTACATTTTTTCATTTATGGTACGTTATTGGCACTATTACCATAGTTAAATCGTACGTTAGAGGGATTTCGTCATTCGCCACTAATTTGCCTGCATGCACACACGTTCACATAGTAATTACATGTGTGCCTGTCGAAATAAACATGCGTTGAGATCATTTTACGTAGCGGTACTTAGTGCAATAGGTATATTTGCGTCTCAAAAAATCTTAAAATAATGCAAAACACATTTGGTCGGAAAGAAAACCCGAAAAAGTCTCATAAATATTCCAAATAGTCCCAAAAACAATCCCGAAATGAGTCCAAAAAAAATCCCGAAAAAGTGCCAAAATTATCCCGAAAATTTTATAAAAATATTCTCCAAAAAGTCCCGAAATGATCCCGAAACCAATCCCGAAATAGTCCCGAAGTAATCTCGAACGTATCCCTATACGTCCTTGAATAAATCCCACGCGCTCGGTATACCTAATATGCCACTCAAGATATGTACATGCATATGCATTCAATCGAAGCACATATGTACATTTACTACTCCAACATTCTGCACACAACAATCTTGTTCAGTTTAGAACATGAACAACAAAACGATTATTCAGGCACATGTACATATCCATGTGCATACATCGGGTATATACAGTGATGGCAAGCAACATGTACATACAGCTGGTATATGCAGTGATGGCAAGCAACATGTATATACATCTGGTATATGTGAACATTCGAGCATGTGTTCGGGTATACGAGCGATGGGTATTTTTTTATGCGTTCGTATTGGCGAACAGGAATGTAAATTTGCTTTTTTAATGTTCAGGTTCGCGTGTAAGAAACTATAAGTATATACTTGAATAATTATAAACGAATAATTCCGAACCCTGGTGGCAAGTAACTCGTTGAGCATGACGAAGTTTGCTTTATAGAACCATCGCGTGCGTGATGGCTGTCTACCTTCGCTAGTAATAAGCCCCCTGGGTTGCCTAGTGTCCAAAGCAATCTCAAGTGTAGGATGAAGGGTATCTTCAGGAACAGATAACGGAGTAATGCGATTAAGAGCGACCCCTACAGAGTCGTCCACGAACACCAAGTCAAGTATTTTAGTTTTACAATTTTGTACGTTGTTAATTTGTACAAGAGAAGTGTCAGAAAGGTCAGTAGCGCGATTCACTAACTTTTTTAACGTAATTTGTCAACGATAAATTAACTTAACAATAATTTTAACAATTTTGCGATTCACTAACTGTTTTAACACAATTTGTCAACGATAAATTAACGTAACAATAATTTTAACAATCTATGCTATTCACTAACTTTTTGTCAACTCTAAATTCGATAACTTATCGTTGTCAATCTGAAAATTGACATTTCATCAGAGATTCTTTTTACTCTGTTAAAGTTTTGTTTACTTTTTGTGATTTGGGTTGATATATTCATATTTTAGTGAAAAACACATAAAAATATTATGGCTTTTGAATTCGTAGCCTATAATATGACACGGAGTGCAGCTGTAAGGAGCGTAAGAGTGGATCGAAGGTTACTTAGGGACATAGATGATCCCTTTGACCTAGATCCATCGGAATTCAGGAAGTTATATAGGGTGGGTCCTGAAATTGCGGCAAGTGTCGCAAGTGGAACGTCAAGCAGCGAAGGAAGTGTTTAGTGCGGCACCGGCTCCATTCGTTGGGGGTACGATAGGCGCAATTGATTGTACGCACATTGCTATATTGGCTCCACCATTCATACCACTCCTTAAACGTTCAAATGGTAAAGTATACTTCTAACAAACATTCTAGCTCTATATAATTTGCCGATTTTTGGATTTCAGATTTGTGACCCAAACTTGAAAATATTAAATGTGAATGCCAAGTTTCCCGGGGCGCGCCATGACGCATATATATGGAGCTCATGTGTGGCACGGCAAGTCATGCAAAGGGAGCATGAAAATGGAAACCGCAACATGTTTTTGATTGGTAATATTATTTAACTTTACAATGCACATAAATTTAAAGTTTGAACTTGCAGGTGATTCTGGATATCCCTTGGAACCGTGGCTTATGACGCCACTACCAAGCCAACCAGAGGGTACTCCCAAGTTCCGGTATATTGAGGCGACATGCAAAGCACGAAACCCAATAGAACGGCTATTTGGGGTTCTTAAAGGTACTTGGCGATGTTTGTCGCGACAACGGGTTCTTTTGTATGAGCCCGGGTTCGCGGGAAGGGGTGTAAACGCCTGCGCCACCTTACATAATGTACGTTTAGTCGAGCGGTCAGACGAACTTGACAACATTGCTATAGTCTTGGACACGCAGAGCAATGATATTTACACCGATTCAAGCTCAGTATCTTCCGCAGGAAAACGTGTCCAAGAGAGATTAATTTCAAATTTTTTTACTTGAATTTTTGTAAAAAAATGTTGCTATTTATTTTCTTTATTAGTTTATTTTATACAAGTTACATTCCAATTAGAATTAGCAATTGTAGCTATTAGTTTATTAATTCATTAAACAATTAGGAATTGTTCAACTAATTGCCATTAGATAATTGAAATTTTTATTCCAATGGTAAATCTAATTGCAATTAGTTGCCATTAGCAAAAAAAATTTTGGTACCTTTACAATTAGAAATGTAATTGACTTCTGCCTATGCTATTAGATATTCAATTAGCTCGAATTAGAGTAAAAAAGTTTCAGTTATCTAATGGAAATTAGTTGAACAATTTGTATCTTGTATTTTGAATCAGAGAATTACATTTAAACACGACTTAGGGCCACTTTCATAAAAGCCGGTAGCCGCTAACCGGAGTTTAATTGACGTATTTTGTATGATTAGCTGTCAAATTAATCATCGATTAGGCTTAACCGGCTTATATGAAAGTGGCCCTTAATGGCCGCCATTGTATATATTTGAGCCATACTAATTAAGTTAAGCCAGTTTGTTGTCCTACGATTACCAAACAAAATAAAACGTACTACTTTTATTGATTGAAAACTTCTATTTTTTTTATTTTCTTGTGCAATTTTATTTAAAGATAATAAGGCACATATTCAGACCATTAAAACATTTTTATTAAAAACTACAAGTACAAGAAAAATCATAAAAAATACACCTCTTCATCCTAATAATGATAAGAGAAAACATTACATTTACTTATACTAATTACAAAAAAGAAAACATTACAACTTCATGTTTACATATTAAATTTAACATTAAGAGCTTTCGTTCTCTTATTATTACTAGCTTGAACAGGTGTAGAAACTTAAAAAATCTTAAAAAACTATCAAAACGATAACATGGAAAACTTAAAACAATTCAACATTTTATAAAGAAAAATATAAAATGACTAGAAAACTTAAACTAACATTTTGAACAGGTACAAAAGGAAAAAAATTAATTCAATTCATCAAAATGGTTCAAAAGACTATAAATCCATCTTTAAAACTATCGCTATCGTCACATATAAAGCCATCTTCAAGAAAATCTTACTTACTTACTTAAACTTACTTTTGTTAAAATTAATTGAATGGATCAATACAAAGCAAAAACAAACAATCTAAGATGGCTTTATAGTTGACGTTAACGATACATATATAAAACTTAACATATTAAGGGCCACTTTCATAAAAGCCGGTAACCGCTAACCAGAGTTTAATTGACGTATTTTGTATGGTTAGCTGTCAAATTAATCGCCGATCAGGCTTAACCGGCTTTTATGAAAGTGGCCCTAATACTAAGATACATTAAAGCTATTATGACTTAACTTAATTATTTTCTAGTATTGCATTAGAAAGCCTACTGAAAATCTCAGTGCAGATTCTGACTGCTTCACCAAAAAACGTTGTGGCTTTTGACTGGCTTTCGGTCGACCTCGCAATACTGTCGTTTGACCGGGCAATGTTGTTGATTGCCTCGGCCATCGCAAAGGTCGCCTCAATCCTCCTCTCGTCGTTTTCCGCAAGCTTTTTTTGCGTTTCTGCCATCATCTAGAGGATAAGAAATAAATAAGAAAAGTTAAATTTTATAATTATAATCAATTTTAGTATAGTAAGTATATAGTTTCTTACCCTCATTGTATCGGCCTGCTTTTCAGCGATCGCCAAAAATCGCTTCTCAGCAGCGTTCTCTGCCACATCCTCATTCTTTCTTTTGGAGCCCCTGCGAGGTGTTGCTGCAGGAGTTCGAGGTGTGGTTGCAGGCGTGATCAAGGCGTATCTTCGCCTATCGGCAGCAGATGGTGTAGCTGGTGGGTCTCGAACCTCGGAGTGCGGCTGCAGCTCGCTACTGGCACCATCTTCTAGATACTCCTCTTCCACGATCAAATTCAGGTGCTATAAGTTTATAAGAGAATGAAAGGATGAGTAAAAATAATAATCAATATACATAGGTGCAAAACTACAAACTCACCTCTTCCAACGCCAAGCTATCCAAGCAGTCTGGTGCGCCTTCAATATAGCTGTCTCCGATGAGCTCCACAATGCGCATCTCTGTCTCTGTAAGAGGTGCTACAGAGATGCTCCTATTCCCCGTCTGGGACTGCTGGTTATTGCGGTCACGCACACGGTTACTTGTGCGGCTTTTTAAATCTCGCCAGACCTGCAAAAAAAAGAAAAATTAACAACAAAGTTACACACGATGCACCATTCCATAGAATTGGTGGTAATTGTTTCGTCTAGGAGACGACTGCTAAAAGGTTTCAAACAATGTGTAAGCAGTTGTCTCCTAAAGGAAACGGTAATTCTTTACGACCGTGGTTTTTTGTTAATAACTTTTCACTGAAATTTACAACCGTGGTTTTTTGTTAATAACTTTTCACTGAAATTTACAACCGTGGTTTTTTGTTAATAACTTTTCACTGAAATAAAATATTTGCTTTCCGGGTTCGGATTCTTGTTACAGAGGCCAAAACGCGTCTTTTGATACCTCTTCGATATTATTTGGAGGTGTATTAGCAGCTACGTACGGTCGTAAACAATTACCGAATTGGTTAGCAACATTTTGTTCACTTTTGTACTTACCGTAACCCATTGCTCCACACTTTTCGCAGCTCCTCCAATGGCGTTCAGCTTCTCCGCCATCTCCTTCCACTTCTTCTGGTTTTCCAGCTTGCCGTGCATCCGCTGGAATCGTCCTGACGCCAAACCAGGAGTTTCTCCCAGCAGATCCACCATTCCCCTTATTTGTTCTGCTGTTGCCCGACTCCTTTTGGTTGCTGCAGCACTTGTTGACGCCATTCTGAAAAAACAAAGAAAAATAAAGGGCAGTAAGAGAATAAAAATATAAAAATATCAAAAATACTTCCCTTTGCTGAAATATCTGCTAAAAAATTGCGCGAACAATTGTTTTTCTTCTATTCCTCTTTGAACTTTTCGTAAATTTTGACATTTCAGTACCAGTGATGCCCCATTTTCTCAAATTTAAACCACAGATAACAAGTGTTGTTAAATCCGAGTTAGTGAATCGCACAATTGTTAAATTAAACAGTATACGTTAATGTTAAATATCTCTATTGCGGGATTGTTAAAAGTTAGTGAATCGCGCTACAGGTGAGAAAATCATGCTGTGTGGTAGGGGTTAAAATGTTTGAGTCACTTGAGCCGACCCAACTCACTACGGGTAAATTAAAATCACCAAGAACTAAAAGGCGATCTTTGTCCCGTAACTGAGAATACAGACTTCTAATAACGGAGCTATGTCGATTATAAACAGGAACCAGGCAATGAAAGCTTCACAGCGATAACTTCAATATCAGGCACATTGGCCAAGCTAACCAACTCAGATGGAAGAAGTGAGTCGACAGGTATGAAGACGCCACCTGCCCTAGTTTCACGATCGCGCCGATAAACGACGTAATTGCTGCAGAAAATTTCAAAATTAAAGTTGTTTGGCTTTGACCAGGTCTCAGTAAAAGCTATTGCACGATTACCCACCCCTGTTGAAGCCGCTAGGTTTCTAGGACTTCCGTTAGCGCATGCTTTACAAAGCTTGACAGTTTAGAGAAAATTAAAATTAAAAAAATCGAATCAGCTGCTGAGTTTATATTACCTGCAGCCGGATTCCAGTCATCGCTATCGCCTAATTGCTAAAATTCGCCAAAATGCCAAAGCAAATGAACTCTCAAAAAATTAGGAGATTTCGCTAATTTGCGATCCTGAAACGCAAGTCGCCTAGCTAAAATGTAGTACGGTTATTTTTTCGCTTGATGGCGCTGGGATAGCACCGTCATCTGTCAATTTAGTTGTGATTCCTTACATGCTATAAATCACCAAAAATAGCCCGAAATAGACAAATGCTACTAGATGTAAACCCCATACTTTGGGCGCCGAGAACACTGAAAAATTTAATTACAGACAATTTCAGAAATGTTTCTTAGCATCTCCAAGCCACGAGTGTCCTAAAAGTTATATATATAAGAGGTGAAAACGCTTCTTTGATACTCCTTTCCACATTTTTGGGACGTGGTTTAGCAGTTGTTTCCTAAAGGAAACAATTACCAATTTCTATTTTTCTTATAAATGGCATATATTTTATGTCAATGAGTGTTTTTTTGACATAAAAAAACTTAATTCTAACATTTTATCATATATTTTGTATTTTAGCAACAGATTTTTTTGGTTGCCAAAATTAGCATGCTTTAGGAGAAAAATTGAGATTTTGCGAGATGGCTAAAATTCCAGAATCGCAAACTTAGCTAAATTAGTCGCCAAAAACAGCTGATGACGTTATCTGGTTCATTCGTGTTCATCGCTTAAATGTGCCAAAAAAAATGAATCAAAATGAATCAAAATGAACCAAAAATGGAGATTTTAGGAGATTGTCATTCACTGGAGTCGCAAAAGTCGCCAAAAGTTGCCAAAATGTATTAAGAGATTTTTGGCCATCGAGATTAAGCTTTAGCGATGACGGGAATCCGGCTGCTGTATACATATGCCATGCCTACATGTTCAAAAAAAAAATATTTAAATTCGTCGGATGGCGCACATTCGCAAATGTTTCTCGTATCAGCGCAATCGCACGAAGCCGCAAAGTGTTATGCAGTCTTAGTAGGTTCGATTCAGAAGATCGATTTCGTCTCGTATACTATCGACTTCCGTGCAAGATGGGGGCCTCCTTTGCTGATACTAACTCCGAATAAGTAAGAAGTATTGTTTAATCATTGTTCTAACCTCCATCAAGTGATATAAATATCCAGTTATTAATTGAATAATATCGAAACATTAGTATTCTGAAACAGTTCTATGTTTTATACTTTTCTTTTCAGGTGGTGAAAGATTGTGTTTTTATTGAAAACATACGTAGTTCGTAGCAAAGGCAATATATATATCTATGTGTTGTATATGCTTATAATTTGGTGAGTTATGAACACAAGCGCAAGCTTTGGTAATTTACTACATTTTGATTGGTATATTAAGCAGTATAAATATTTTTGCAGAATATTTCGCTGATTTCGTGACTAAAATTATATCCTCCAAAGTCTTGGCATGGTACGCTACCTGAGGTGTGCTTGATAAAGAACTAGTCCAGTGTTAATTTACAGTATTGCAGGTAAAGTTGGCCATATTGTGATTAAAGTGCGTATTACAATTTTAAGGTCTAAGCAATTTTAAAAATTTTCTGGTAATTGTTTACGACCGGCTAAAGCACGTTCAAAAATTTCGGCAGAAGTATCATATATAGCAAAAAATCGATATAATTAATGCAAATGACAGGGCTGGGCAGTGGGGCAAAGGCCCTCAAGGCAAAAGAATTTAAAACAGAAAGAATGCGGAATAAATATTTCCATAGAGTTTCATCAGCTCCACTGATAACATGAGAACCCCTCCCTACAAGACGCTGCTGACCGATGAATCAGAATTTTCATATTGCTACTGCAAAACTGGGGGCTGATGACCCCTTTAGCGCATCCTTACAAATGACGGCTCAGATGTAAGTTAGCTGTCTTGTAGGGCTACTTCCAACCTATCGAGGTAGCAAAGTGTGCCAAAATATAAAAAGAATTAACGTTGAAAAACTCGATTTAAACTTTGTTGTAGCGGTCGATTAATTCTGATTAAGTTTTATTTGTTAATTAAAACACGCGTTTTGGTTTCTCTCTTAACCGGAAGTGTCCTTCCTCTTCTTTTCTTTATTCTTCTTTCTTTTTAACATTCAAGGTTGTATTCCTGATGTTTCAACCGCAGGGTTGTTACAATATAAAATGATCTGGGTAATACTTTACGGCTTACGTCAAGTGTTAATACACGTCCAAAAATCTTGAGAGAGGTATCAAAAGACGCGTCTTGACCTCCGTAACAATAATCCGAAGGGGGAAAAGCAATAATTTGTTTCTGTGAAAAGTTATTAGTGAAAATTGACCCGGGTTAGCTCCCAAATTCGGGGCCCGATCCACGTTTTTTATGTGCAGAACACCTTTACGCGTCTTTTGATACCTCTCTCAATATTTTTGGACGTGTATTAACACTTGACGTAAGCCGTAAAGTATTACCATGATCTGTTTTTGTATTACAGGGCTGTTACAAAGTAGGTATCTTACAACGTCTTTAAATTTTATAACAGAATTTTACTAGTCGGTCAATTTCTAATACCAATGTAATGCATTTCATATACCAAACTTAACAAAATGTTAGAAACCTATAGGTTTGCTACCAGCTTGTAATTTTTGCCAAGTTGCCATATAAAAAACATGGATCGGGCCCCTAAATCAGGATTTGACCTGGGTCATTTTTGGTTTTTTGTTAATAACTTCACTCATATATGTAATACTCCTATATTGCTAGAAAGCACACAGTACATTCCCCCATATCAGAGTGCAGAAATATGAAAAATAGAAAGAGATATCCGATAATGGAATGTACCTAAAATGACAACTTCACTTTAAAAAATACATGGGCGGACCAAGCCTTCATAGAAAAATCGTTTATATTTACATGTTGAAGAAATTATTTAAAAATTTTTAAAAGCAAAAAATATTTATAAACCAAAATATATGATGGTGAGGCTATACTTTGTGTGCAAAAAAAATACAGATAAAGAAGAACATCATCATATGTATATTCCAATTTTTTAAAAAGCTAATAAACACATTTTCCAAACCAGATTACCCAAACATGCAGAGCTTCTCAAATGTTCTCATAGGCCACTTTATATTTACATGTTGAAGAAATTATTTAAAAATTTTTAAAATCAAAAAATATTTATAAACCAAAATATATGATGGTAAGGCTATACTTTGTGTGCAAAAAAAATACAGATAAAGAAGAACATCTTCATATGTATATTCCAATTTTTTAAAAAGCTAATAAACACATTTTCCAAACCAGATTACCCAAAAATGCAGAGCTTCCCAAATGTTCTCATACAGTGGTGGTCTTATAAACGAAACGACTATGCAGCATATGATTTTCGTAATATATTTCTAAAATATATTTCGCCACATGAAAACTATTAATTAGAAGTTACAAAGTAACAAGTCATGTTTGAGTTTAATATAAAAAATAATTGAAATTTTAATTAATTTTTTAAGAAAATCAACTTAAGTCAAAAAGCATCGAATTCAGTTTGGTCACATAATTAGAAACGACAACGAAAATATAAAAATACCTGCATAAAGCTAAACAAAATTGACAATATTTTTAATATTTTGTTGGATAACCCTTATTTTTGACAAAATTGATCATTCTTCTTCAATTAAATGTTGGCATTTTTGCACTGATATGCTGTACCAGCTTTCCTGCACTAATTGAAACAACTCGTCCTTATTTCTCGGTTTTTTGTCCTTCAGATCTCGTTTCACAATTGCCCATAAGTTCTCAATTGAGTTGAGATCAGGACTTTGCGGTGGCCAGTTAAAAACTTCAATATTTTGATCCGAAAGCCAGCTCTTCACTAACCATGAAGTATGCTTTGGGTCATTATCGTGCTGAAAAATGTAATGGACTGGCATATTTTAAAGGAATAGGGCTCCATTACATTCTTCACAATGCATTTGTTTTGGTATTGGTCCATTATTCCTTGTATTTGTATTTGTATTTGTATTTATTGAGTAATTTTCCTAGCACAACAATTTTACAAAAATTTTATTATAGTGCTAGTCAGGAATAACATTTTTAAGACTAGTTTAAATAGATATATCAATAATCATTAAAGGAAGAAAGAATATAGGAAATGGTCATTGTGTACACAATGGAAAGGAAAAAAGAATAACAAATATTAGAATACATTGAGTAGTAAGAAAAAAAATAAAATAAATAAATGAATACGCACAATTGGACCTAAACCACGCTGCGAAAATGCTCCCCAAACCATAATAGACCCGCCACCGTGTTTTACCAAGGGATTGCTACCCAAACATCCAAAATACTGGAATAGAGTACTCTGGAGTGACGAATCCAAATTTAATTTATTCTAATCCGATGGGAAAATGTATGTGAGGCGCCCTCCAAACATGGCATTAAACCCCAAGTCCCAAAACCTTCGGGGAGTGATTTTTGTTGCTACAACAACAACAGCGACTTGATAATTTTGTTACGGCTTTGGACTTTATTGGCAATTGCGGTTACATGAGCGCCGTATTTGAACATGTTATCAAACGTCAACCCTAAGATTTTGGGCTGTGAGACAGTTGGTAGCTTGACACTATCAACGTAGACGTCTAATTCCATGTTCACTTGCGTTGTCCACGTCGTGAATAGGGTGGCCGAGGACTTATTCGGTGACAATGCCAGGTTTCGGTATAAATGCAGAATAGCTCCAACTCCCAAATTAAAAAAAAATGGTGAGGATTGATAGATATCATTGAGGTGAGTATAAATATAAATTTTTTTTTTGGTGCAAACAACAACAAAAGTTATTAAGGGTCAAAGTTTATTTAAAGCTTGTGGTAGTAGTGGTCCAAAAGGGGAAAGTGGGGCATCAAAAGACGCGTATTGACGAGTAGATTAAGAATCCGAAAGCGGAAGAGATACCTCTCGAGATTTTTGGACGTGTATTAACACTTGACGTTGGATGGAAAGTATTACCTAATGATCATATAAAACATATGTATATCAAATGAAAGGTAATTTATATACCTATCAAACAACATACATTTTTTTGAAATTTTGATTTGAAGGAATGCTTTATATGAACTTTGACCTTCTATAACTTTTGTTGTTGTTGTTTGCAACAAAAAAATTTTTAAGGAATTTATACTCACCTCAACGATATCTATCAATCCTCACCATTTTTTTTTTTTTAATTTGGGAGTTGGAGCTATTCTGCATTTGTTCCCAGGTTTCTCCCGGCGAAGAATTCGGACACGGCTGGGAGGTATGAATTTATGCGAGAGCAGAGTTCTTCAACTGAGGGGCCTGTTGCCGGAATCGTAGGGTTTTGATCTGGCGCCTCTGAATTCAACCGACGGTTGACGACCACTCAGGTAGTTGGCAGTCCAACGTTTAAGACAGGGGGGAAGGGGCGAGTTTTCAAGGTCTTTCATTAGTTGTGCATGGTTGACCGTGTCAAAAGCTTTGGCCAGGTCAAGCGAAACTAGTACTGTCCTGTGGTTTGGACGCTTTTGGTTTAATCCGTCCCCTATCTGAGTGGTTATGGCGTTCAGCGCGGTGGTGGTGCTGTGGTTTTTGCGAAATCCACGCTGATGTTCGGCGAACCGCAGGTTTGCAGTGAAATACGGTACGGATACACCTTCACTACTGGCGAGAGGAGTGACATCGGGCGATATGACTCCCCTACGGCAGCTGGCTTGCCAGGCTTTAGTAGTGGGACCACCTTTGTCTGTCTCCATCTTTCAGGAATGACAAAGGTGGACAGGGAAAGGTTGAAAATGTGTGTAAGGTATCTTATGACTTCGTCGCCGAGGTGTTTCAGCATCAGCATGGAAATGTCATCAGGGCCAATATACTTGGTGTGAAGAAAATCATTGACTTCGGAGCCCTACCACAAAACTTGTGTAAATCAACAAAGGTGATCAAAAAAAAAATCATTTGTACAGAACAACAACCTGTGCATTGTGAAACAATAACAACTTGCGCCATTACCCATCTTATTTAAATTGCATTGCTGATTGCGGCGCCATCTGTGTGTGGACGTTTTTCTTTTAGAATACTATTGATTGTTTAAGGTGACCAGTAGCGCGATTCACTAACTTTTTTAACGTAATTTGTCAACGATAAATTAACTTAACAATAATTTAAACAATTTTGTGATTCACTAACTGTTTTAACACAATTTGTCCACGATAAATTAACGTAACAATAATTTTAACCATCTATGCTATTCACTAACTTTTTGTCAACTCTTCAATCGTTAATTTATCGTAGTCGATCTGTAAATTGATATTTTATCACGTTATCCGTTGGTGTCGTTGAAATATTGGTTAAAATAAAAATAAATTAAAAACAAATTTTTTGAGCAAGAAGTATTTCTATATTTAAAAAAAAATATATTATAGAAAAAATGTCTCCTAGTTATTGGTATCGAACTTGCGACGTCTATTTTGTTATCCAGACGCTTGTCAGCTGCGCTGCTGCGACACCAACGGCGGCGCTGGAAAATGCTGCACTTAACATTTAAGCGACGTTCTAGTCAATTTCGACTGAGATGCCACATGTCATCATTTTAAACAATTAGCTGCACGTTATTGTTAAATCCGAGTTAGTGAATCGCACAATTGTTAAATTAAGCAGTATACGTTAATGATAAATATCTCTATTGCGAAATTGTTAAAAGTTAGTGAATCGCGCTACAGGTGTACCTTTAAAACCGCAGTAAATATTTAACGTAGAACGAAATTTTTTGATACTTTTAAAAGTTGTGATGTCGCCTACTCCTCTTGCCTCTGCTGGACAGAAACGTCGCCAGTCTATGTCAGGCAAAAGCTCACCTACTGCAAAAGCTGCAAAACTTTATGAGGGTGTCACTCTTGCTGCTGTATATGGCAAAATTAAAGAGCTAGAAAAGAACGTCCAGCAGCAAATAGACCAGTTGCGGCCACTTATTGAGAACATCTGCACCAAAATTGCGGAAGTTGAAAATAAGTTAACGCAATGTTTGGAAAAAGAAATATCGGAGCTCAATAATGCTATTTCTGACTCGTCTGCGCGCATTACTGTGTTGGAAACAAATGCGATGAAAATGGAGGATGAAATGGCGGGTATTCAAAATCAATTAGCGGGTCTAATTCAGCAAAACACTACATCCAATATTGCTGCGGATGCTGTTGCCTTTGGTATTCCATATCAAGAGGGGGAAAACTTGAAAAGCCTTTTCAATCAGGTATGCCTCTCCATAGAATTTATGGTTCCTCAAATAAGAGACATTTTCCGGGTCAAAGCCTCAACTGGAAATCCAAATAGTGCGATTGTGATCAAATTTCATTCGCCCCTTGATCGCAACCGTACCCTACGTGCCTTTGCTGAACATCGCAAGCGAACAAAATCTGCGACTCCCTTGAGTCCTCTGGGGATAGATGGATATTTCCAGATATTTGAAAGTATAACGAAAGAAGCCCGTTTTCTGCTCCAAGAGGCTATTAAGTTACGAAAGAACGGGAATCTGGTGTCTGTTTTCACGATTAGAGGATTTGTGCACGTTAAAACGGACAAAGAACCAAAGAGCCCATTAATATTAATAAGAACTGAAGATGACTTGTTGCAATTTCGCTAGTATATTATTAAGTTTCAGAAGTTTATGTACCGCTTTTTGTATTCCCAGTTTAGCTAAACTCAGTGTCTGCATCTATTCTTCACTCCATTTACAATCGTATTATTTTAATGTTGCTTTTAACTTATGCTATCTTTATGATCGCGGAAAACTATATGAATAGCATTGACGACAATAGTCTTGCACTACTAAATATTCTGTGCAGTCGACAGAGGGGTTTTAATGTTGTCCATTTTAATGCACGGAGCCTTAACAATGAGAAAGTCGATGCTATTAGAAGTACTTTTGAGAAGTCGTCAGTGGACGTTATTGGTCATTCCCACGACAGCCGGTTCTACGTACCGGAATGACTCGGGGTTTCCCCGACCAAGGGCTGTTATTTCGCTATCCCCCTGCCTAAACCGTCAGTAATCTTCCCCCCAATAATGTCATCCTCCGAGCAGCTCCTTGCAGCGGGACTGCTCAAGACTCTCCTGATCCGGGCTGGTATTGAATCCAACCCGGGACCAAGAGAATGGATCTGCTGTATATGCTGGAAGAAAATTTATGTGAAACGCTCACACTCAGTACAATGCTCCAATTGCAATAGGTGGTTGCACCTAACAAGTTGATCCGGACTAAATCCCTCTACCCATAGGCCCGCTAGTTTTTATAGAACTTTTGTGGCCCCTTGCTGTTCACGTCCTACGACGTCCCGTGGCCGTCGTCGATCAAGTATCGCTCCGCCGCATATGTCTGACTCTGTCACCTCAGTCTCCACGACTAGCATCACAAATGCACCTCAGCAAGTTGACCTTCCTAGCGGTCGCTCACGCCCCCAGGCGTCAACATCTCACACAGCAGCTCACAGCTACTCCCTACGTAGCACTTCCCAAGTGGAATTGAGCAATGCCGAGCGTCCGCTATCTCCCGCCCCCTCAGTCAGCCCCTCTTCTTCCAGCATCAGCACGAGTATAAGTCACAACCATCAGCTCCTGGTCCCTTATACTACGTGCACTGTTTGTCGGTTAAGATTATACACGCCTTTGGCATCGTTCAAGTGCAATAACTGCCTTGGCCTGTGTCATCTGCTTATATGCTCTGGACTCGCAAACAGGAACTTACGGACTGATACGTACGTTGCGCCATGCTGTCGAGCTACGCAACCTTCCGTGCGAGAGGGCTTGGGGGTGGTCTTGCATTCATCAGGCATCAAACTGTGCAGTACCGTCTATTTGAGCCTGACATCGACCCGAGGGACACCACCTTAGAACGTCAAGGTATGGTTGTCCGGTCAGGCGATGTCGACTTGGAAATCATAAACGTATATATACCTGCTGTCCCAGGGATTATCACCCTGACATTCGTGCGTTACTCAGGGGTGAGAACCGTGTTATCCTTGGTGACTTTAACGCACACCACGACCTGTGGCACTCCAGCTTACAGGCCGATGGTAGGGGGCAGGAGCTGGCTGACCAAATAGACGATTCGACGTTCTGCACAGTTAATGGGGATGCCCCCACTAGAGTGGCGGTAAACTGCTCTAGCTCGCCGGATATCACCATAGTCAGCGCAGGTCTTATAAACTGCGTTGACCGGCGACCGATGCTGACGCTTGCTTCGGATCACCTTCCCATTGCGCTCTCTATCGATCGCCCCACCGACTTTGTCACTTCTGACAATCGCACCTTTGTTAACTTTAACAAAGCCGACTGGGAAAGTTTCTTAACATCTACAGAGAGCGCGGGATCTTAATGCGGAAATCAGACGCCTAGTAGATAAACACAAACGCGCTAAGTGGGAAGAGCACCTAAGGTCTTGTAACCTCTCGGCTGGGGTTGGCAAATTATGGTCGACGGTGAAATCTTTGTCCAACCCGACTAAACCCAACGACAAAATATCCATCGCCTTCGGCGATAAGGTTCAGTCGAAACCTAAACGATGCGCAAGCGCTTTCTGCCGACAGTTTGTAATGCATCCTCCGTTGGACAAAGAAATTCGCCGAGCCACCAGGGAAGCGCATAAACCCAAAAACAGCGATGCGCCCATTGCCATCTCCACAACCGAAGTACAAGAGGCAATACGGAGATCTAAGAACACCAAGTACATAGGCCCCGATGGCATATCCATGCTGATGCTAAAACACCTCGGCGACGAAGGCATAAGATATTTAACACACATTTTCAACCTTTCCTTGTCCACCTTTGTCAGTCCTGAAAGATGGAGACAGGCAAAGGTGGTCCCACTATTAAAGCCTGGCAAGCCAGCTGCCTTAGGGGAGTCATATCGCCCGATATTACTTCGAGACAGTTGGTAGCTTAACACTATCAACGTAGACGTCTAATTCCATGTTCACTTGCGTTGTCCACGTCGTAAATAAGGTAGCCGAGGACTTATTCGGTGACAATGCCAGGTTTCTACCAGCGAAAAATTCCGACACGGCTGGGAGGTACGAGTTTATGCGAGAGCAGAGTTCTTCAACGGAGGGGCCCGTTGCCAGAATCGTGCAATCATCGGCGTAAGAGACGATCGAGACACCCTCTGGTGGGGGGGGGGAAGTTTCGATACATAATAGTTGAACAGGAACGGGGATAGGACACCTCTGAACTCAACCGACAATTAACGGCCACTCAGGTAGTTTGCAGTCCAACGGGACAAATCTTCCAGGTCTTTCAATAATTGCGCTTGGTTGACCGTGTCAAAAGCTTTGGCCAAGTCAAGCGTAACTAGCACTGTCCTGTATTTTGGGCGCTTTTGGTTTAGTCCGTCCCCTATCTGAGTTGTGATGGCGTTCAGCGCGGTTGTGGTGCTGTGGTTTTTGCGAAAACCCTGCTGATGTTCGGCGAGCCGCAAGTCTTCGGTGAAATACGATAGTAAGACAGACTCCAACACTTTAACTACTGGCGAGAGGAGTGATTTTCGGGACTCCGGTCTGGATATTGTAATAGGTTAAACTCTTACCTATCCAGACTAAACCCCGACTTGCCTAATGTTTGTCCGGCATGTGGCTTGTCCCCCCATAATACTAACCACCTTTTCGTCTGCTCAGCTGAGCCTACTCTTCTAACACCCATATCCCTCTGGTCCGCCCCTGTCGAAGCCGCTAGGTTTCTAGGACTTCCGTTAGAAGAGCCTGATGACAATATTGGGTAGATACTGGCTACCTAGGCAGGGCTACGTGGCGTTACAACAACAACAACAACATTTCGGGCGATATGACTCGCCCACGGCAGCTGGCTTGCCAGGCTTTAGTAGTGGGACCACCTTTGCCTGTCTCCATCTTTCAGGAATGACAAAGGTGGACAGGGAAAGGTTGAAAATGTGTGTTAGATATCTTATACCTTCATCGCCGAAATGTTTCAGCATCAGCATGGAAATGCCATCGGGGCCTATATGTTTGGTGTTTTTGATCTCCGAATTGCCTCTTGAACCCCTGTGGTGGAGATGGCAATGAGCGCATCGCTGTTTGCGGGCTTATGCGTTTCCCTGGTGGCTCGGCGGATTTCTTTGTCCAACGGAGGATGCATTTCAAATTGTCGGCAGAATTCGCTCGCGTATCTTTTTGGCTTCGACTGAACCTTATCGCCAAAGCGATGGATATTTTGTCGTTGGGTTTACATTCCTACGACAGCCGGTTCTACTTACCGGAATGACTCGGGGTTTCCCCGACCAAGGGCTGTTATTTAGCTATCCCGCTGCCCTCACACCCTCATCCACACCGATTCGGTCAATTCCTATGTCATCTCTCTCACAGCGAACGCCGTTCTTCAGGCAACAACTCCACCCGTTGCCGAGGAGGAGTGCAAACTGCCTAGGGAGACAAGAGTGAACCGAGACTACTTTTCTAACACCCATTTCCCCGTGGTCCACCCCTGTCGAAGCCGCTAGGTTTCTAGGACTTCCGTTAGAAGAGTTTGATGAAATTACTGGGTAAGATACTGACTACCCAGGTAGGGCTAATACAACAACAACAACAACCCTGTCCCCTAGTGTTAGGCGTGATGCCTCCCTTCCCGAACTTCCCAAGATGGCTAGATTTAGGTCTAAGGTGCTACTGAAGATTTCCCAGTCTGTTTTCATGGGGTTGCTACGCAAAGTTGTCTCCTTAGTCTCAGCACTGACATCAAACTGTATGATGCGATGATCCGAAAGGCAGTGTTCTGGCGAAACTCTCCAGTTCGAGATCATATAACCGCTCCTAGTTTTTACTCTCGTTGACAACTTTACTTACATTCCTACTTGCCCTTTTCTATCTTTCTTTCTTTTTTCTATTATTATTTTCTCTTAAATCATCTCCTCAACTTGTCCTTAACTCTTTAACAACTCTTCGAACTCTTCTTATTAGATTAAGCTCTTTTAGACTAAGTTTTATTTTAATATTGTTTTTTCTTTTTATAATTGTTATTATGTACTTAATTTTATTCATGACTGGTACTGTAAAATAATTTTGTAAAAATTGTTGTGCCAGGAAAAATATTCAAATAAATACAAATACCTCAGCCAGGTTGTTTCCGATGGTGATGTCAAGGACTTGTTACAAAGGTGGGTGTACTCCCCTCATTATATACGCAAAGGTTGCTACTTATTAAAACTCTAAAAGGTACTCGCCCCTGTAGTTGGTGTCCGTACTTCCCCACAGCTCATTGTGAGCATTTGCGTAGCATTCAATGCTCAGTGGGAGTTTTGCCCTCTTGCAGTGGTTTGCCAAGCAAATACCATACTCGTCCTGCGGTCCTCAACCTCCAGCGTCGTTTGGACCGCCACTAAATCCTTATTTATGAACTCTGTAAGACAGAAATAATCAATAGAGTTCTTTAATACCACGCATGCTCTCGGTCTCTCCTGAGAGAGATTCCAAATTACCTTGATTCTGCCTTCTTTAAGTCTTCTTATCTGTTGACCCTGAAAGCTGCCCTCTTGATGGCATTAAATGAGGCCTCGTCGATGGCCTTGTTCAGCCGAAGCCCTCCATCCTCTACCCTGGTGCTGAAAACGCGCCACAGCTCGGTGTGCAGACCCGAGTTTTGTGCCCTTCAGTTTCAGAACAAGTCCGCACACCTGGGCAAAAAGATGGTGACCGTGTGCGTGGGGAGTCGACCCCACTCCCTGTTGTGAGGGCTGGGCCCGTCCATCCCTGCAGCCTCGGTATGGTCCTGTTTAACCACGTCGCGGTTCCCTTGTCTCTGCAATCCACGAGCAGTAGCCCTGGATGGAAGTAAACCCCGCTAAATGATATCGGGCTGGTCCAGCCCTCCGCGACCTCCATCATGATAGCGACTTGCAGGGCAGATAGCTCCTCCTGGCTCAGGCTTTCTGCAGGGTAGCTTCTAGGCAGCACCGCTATCCTTGTGCCTCTGGTGGCGTCCGTATAGCTTTGCTGCCCAGGAGCTTCCCGGCCAAGCCCAAGCCCTGGAAGCCCCCGTCACCTATCCATTTGTCTGCTCATCAGAGCCCACTCTTCTAACACACATTTCCCTCTGGTCAACCCCTGTCGAAGCCGCTAGGACTTTTTGAAGAGTTCGTTCAGTACTACTGGGTAAAGATACTGACTACCTAGGTCAGGCAAAGTAGCGCTACAACAACAGCAACAACGAAATAGTCAGGTAAAACTTGGATTAAAATATATTAAGTGGCGTACCAAATTTTGTTTATTTATTTATTTATTAAAAAATAGCCTATGGCTAATACAGGTAATCTTGTACATACTAATATTATTTCATGAAAAAAAAGATATATATATCTTGCCTCGCCAAAAAAAGTTGCACTGTTTCCACCGGAATTTCAAAATTCACTCTTTTCTAAGGACTCCCCAAAATATTTCGAAAAAATATAAAGATTTACTGGAGCTTAACCGCTTTTTTATGTATATAATATAATATTTTTTAATAAAAAGCATCTGAGAATTAGCTGGAGTGCATAAGGTAAGCATAAAAAAGTTTGAAAATTTTATCTTATACAATGGGTGCTAATATTCGCAATGTGGAAAATTGGACCAAAAAGGTTGCAGATATTACAACGTCTCTAAAATACCTTTCAAATGATACCTTAATCGTCCAAATCCGTCAATAATCCGTCCGTCAAGAATTGACTTTTTCGAAATATTTCGACCAAGGTTTTAGAATACATTGAAGTTTATAATTCCGATGGAAACAGGGTGGCCATTTTTTATGTATGGAGCGAGAGGCGCGTTAATATATGTATATACATTATCTATGATTTTTATAAATTTTTCTTCAATCATAATTATTATCTTCGATTTTTTTTTCAAGAATTATCATTAACTTTGATTTTAAAATTTTCGCTCACGCATAATAATTATCTTGTGATTTTAAATTTTTTACTCAGGAATAATAATTATGGCTTAATTTTTATTTGTATTGCTCAAGATAAAACTCAAAACGTTATGTCGCTCCAAAACTTAAAAGTATGTACCCCTTTCCCTGAAGTGTTTAATTCTATACATAAATCATTGAAAAACTGTCCATAAATTTGGGAAAATGGGTTTGAAAATGTGCATGTATTATGCTTTCTCATAAGATGAAAGGCACATTTAAAAATGACATTTTGATAAAAATTTTGCATAAAGGCACATTTTACCTACTTGAGCACAATCTCAATTTTAGAAATTGCGTTTTCTAATAACTATTTTTAATGTTAACATACACTGTAAATGTTTTGTATTGCACGGAAAAAATTTTCGTCAAAAAACACATTCTATTTTCGTTTTTATAAAAATGGATATGAGGAAAAATGATGTTGAAGTTTGGATGTGTTCTAATTATGTAAATACGTAATTATTTTTCTGCATTACAGAAATAATTATATATTGAGCCGTTAAAATGCTTAATGGAAAATCATTTGTATCTGATTCTGGACCAAGATTCTATATGGGACCTTAAATAATTCACGAGCTGCCTTTCTGCTTAGTAAATCAAAAAGCAGTAAAATTTTTATTACCTATTGGTTTGTAAAAAAAAGTTACTGCCTTTATCTTTGCATATTCCAAGCTACTCGTATCATTTGCTACATTTTTAAATCAAACATGCATTTTATTTATATTATTATTCAAAGTCTTGATTTTCACATATATTTATGACTACAGCCTTGCTTCCTCCTCTGAAAAAAAAAATAATAAAAACATTCGTAGCGATCGGCTTTCCTTTCCGCATAGCTTCTAGAATTTCTGTTGTGTCGATATTCGAGAGTTCCCTTTTGATTTTCGAAATTAAGGAATCAATGTTTTTTGGCTTAAAACCATTTCCATACACTTTCCTTTTTAAATTGGCCCAAAATGTTTCGATAGGCCTTAACTGCGGAACATTTGGGGCATTCTGGTGTTTGGGTACAACATCGATATTAATGAGCAGTTAATGATGCTTTGGCATAGTGAGCAGACGCCAAATCCGGCCAAAAAATTGTTTTGTCATTTTTATGTTATTTGTCGATAAATCTTTTGAGCTGTGGAAGACACTTTTCTACCTAAGCGGTAGCATTCACCCCTAAACCACTTTTAAAAAATACGGGCTCGCTGATTCCACGTTCACTTATTGCCCGCTATAGTAAAACTTTCTTCGGAAACTTAGTTTTTGCTTTTTGGGTAACACTTTCATCTGGTTTGACATTGGGAAGTTTAAAATAATGTTAATTCTTTACGACCGTACGTAACTGCGCTAATACAATATCGGGAGAGGTATCAAAAGACGCGTTTGGACCTCTGTAACAAGAATCCGCACACTTCATTATTCCCATGCCTTTTATGTATTTTTTCATTGTTATACCTAGTAGTGCTTCGCACACAAGGTATATTAACTTCATTCGCCTAACGGTAGTATGTAACGGCATAAACGAATCGAGATAGATATTGACTTATGTATATCAAAATGTTCAGGAGGAAAAGAGAAATTGATTGAGCCATGTCCGTCCGTCCGTCCGTCCGTCCGTCCGTCTGTAAACACGATAACTTGAGTAAATCTTGAGATATCTCAATGAAACTTGGTATGCAGGTTCCTTTTTACTTATCTCTGAACGCTATTGAAAATAGGCAAAATCGGTTAAGAGCCACGCCCACTTTCTATATATATAATATTTTCGAAAATACAAAAAGACTGATTATTCAGTACATAATACACCTATAAGGATAAATCTTGGTGTGTACCTTAGCGTTAAGGCAAAAAATAAATTTCTGAAGAAATTTTTAAAAAAGGGCGTGGCACCGCCCACTTTTGATTAAGTCAAATTTGGAAATATTATTAATCATAAATCAAAAACCGCTCAAGATAGCCAAATAAAATTCAGCACACATATTTATATTAATACAGGCAATATTTCGAAAAAAAATTAGCGAAATCGGATTAGGTCCACGCCCAATTTTATACGAACGATTTTGAAAAGGATCGTGGATATATTGAATATGCTATAACTTTGCTTAAACTAGCTGTATATAATTTCTATTTCACCCCTAAAGTGTTCGTGGGCAAAGAAAGTCGAAAGCACCAAATTTTTGGAAAATGGGCGTGGCCCCGCCCCTTTATGGGGGATTATTCCACAAAACTTTCCATGCCATAACTCCGGTAAAAATTGACTTATTGAAACGATATTTAGAGAAAGTGTTCAACATATAAAGCTAACTCTTTGCTGAAAAAATAAACAAAATCGGTGAATGGACACGCCCACTTTTTGAACATAGTTCTAAAAAACTTCTTCGTAAAATTAACATCGCGATATTTCCATAATTGTATACGTTATATAAATAAGATTTTACACACATAATAGGCTTTTTAAACAAAACTAAACTGTAAAAAAATTTTGTGGATTTTGGTGAAGTAGGCGTGGCGCTGCCCACTTTTTAGCATAAAAGCTCTGCTATTTTCAAAAGCGATTGCTTGAAATTTCAAGAAGGTATTTCAATGAAAGTTAGTGAGATGCTTCCCAATAGTATATAGTATACTCCTGCCAAAAATTACGCAAATCGGATAGCAAACACGCAAAATATACGGACAAGTAGTTAACACCCTACTGCCTTTTTTTAATTAATTTTTTTTATTTTCATACCTTTCATGAACATGGGGAAAGCTATTTATATTTTGTATTTAGTGATAGTTTAATTTACCACTTACAATAGAAATGTTTTTATCGAAAACAATCAGTTGCCTTTATAACAAATTTTCAGGTATGTATTATAATAGACCTGAGTACATATATTGGGATACAAAAACAGATCACTACTAGGTATTTAATGTTCGGTTACACCCGAACTTAGACTTCCTTACTAGTTTTATCACTAACTTTATATTTTTGTGCTAACATGCGATACGATTTGGCCGTTCGACCCACGATTTCACTTTTCAATTTGGCTCTTTCTTCGATGCTTTGCAGAGCACATTTTCTCCCGATCCAGGAGTTCTCTCCATAGATTTTCCCATACTTGCATTTGATATTGTCTTCCAATCAAAGGTATATGCGGCGTGCGTTCTATATATTCCTTGGTGCATTTCTATACATTACCATTTCTCATCTGGCAACCTTGGTGTGTGAATATTCAACTTTGCGCGGTCCTATAAGTTTTATTGAAACGTTAAATCGAAATATATAGTTCGTATCATTAAATAAAGTGGTTTGAATCAGTGCCAAAAAAAATCCTGCGTTCAGGTGATCCATCAACTTAATTATCGCAATAGTAAAGAGGTTTGCCAATTTGGAGCCCCAGCTACTTTGTTTGTTATTGCTATAGGCACTTTTGCTTTTTGCACGCACGCAGCGCCATCTGTAATCTGCTAGCTCAGTTAAAGCTATAGTTATTCGTGCTGCCACCCAGTTTTTTTTGTGAATACACCTGAGGTATTTTTAGTCAATATGTCTGGAGGCTCAGGAAAGCGTCGTTGTGAGGAAATAATCGAGTCCGAAACTGTGACTAAAGCCCCTCGTTTCAGCGAGTCATCGTCGAATACCATTCGTACAATGGATCTGCGGTTGTCCAAGTACGAAGCAAATAATAGATGCAGATAGACGTCTAATTGAATTCGTTTGTAAAAAACTGGATGGCAAATTTAAAGTTTTTTTAAAGCAAGATTTCAGCGTGTTGAGCGGAAGAGTCTCCCGCGTACGATCACATTGAGCGTCTAGAAGGAGAAGTAGCATTCCCACGACAGCCGGTTCTACGTACCGGAATGACTCGGGGTTTCCCCGACCAAGGGCTGTTATTTCACTACCCCCCTGCCTAAACCGTCAGTAATCCTCCCCCCAATAATGTCATCCTCCGAGCAGCTCCTTGCAGCGGGACTGCTCAAGACTCTCCTGCTCCGGGCTGGTATTGAATCCAACCCCGGACCTAGAGAATGGATCTGCTGTGTATGCTGGAAGAAAATTTATGTGAAACGTTCACATTCGGTACAATGCTCTAACTGTAGCAGATGGTTGCATCTAACTAGTTGCTCCGGACTAAATCCCTCTACTCATAGACCCGCTAGTTTTTATAAAACTTTTGTGGCCCCTTGCTGTTCACGTCCTATGACGTCCAGTGGCCGTCGTCGATCAAGTATCGCTCCGCCACATATGTCTGACTCTGTCACATCAGTCTCCACGACTAGCACTAACAATGCACATCAGCAAGTAGACCTTTCGAGCGGCCGCTCACGCCCACAGGCGTCAACATCTCACACAGCAGCTCACAGCTACTCCCTACGTAGCACTTCCCAAGTGGATTTGAGCAATGCTGAGCGTCCGCTCTCTCCCACCCCCTCGGTCAGCCCCTCTTCTTCCAGCATTAGCACGAGTATAAGCCACAACCATCAGCTCCTGGTCCCTTATACTACGTGCACTGTTTGTCGGTTAAGATTATATACGCCGTTGGCATCAGTCAAGTGCAATAACTGCTTTGGCCTGTGTCACCTGCTCATATGCTCTGGACTCGCGAACAGGAACCTATGGACTGATACGTACGTTGCGCCATGCTGTCGAGCTACGCAACCTTCAACGTCGTCCGACTCGCCACTACCTTCTGGTAACGCGATTCCTTCGACTTCAAGATTGCGCCGTAGTGCGCGACCCAGCCTATTACCACCTAGGCATACGCACCAGTCCTTGACCCCCAGCATCAACTCTGCTCCCCCTACACACTTCGGTATCCTGCAATTTAATTGCAACGGCCTAACTGGCAAAATTGTTGAAGTGACAAATTTAATGAAGCGACTGAACATCAAGATCGCGGCTATCCAGGAGACAAAGTTAGGTGGAAGGTCGTCTCTTTTGACCTGCAACGGGTACAATGTACACCGTTGTGACCGTGCGAGAGGGCTTGGGGGTGGTCTGGCATTCATCACGCATCAATCTGTGCAGTATCGTCTATTTGAGCCTGACATCGACCCGAGGGACACCACCTTAGAACGTCAAGGTATGGTTGTCCGGTCAGGCGATGTCGACCTTGAAATCATAAACATTTACGTACCTCCTGTCACCTGTTGTCCCAGGGACTACCACCCTGACATTCGTGCGTTACTCAGGGGCGAGAACCGCGTCATCCTTGGTGACTTCAACGCACACCACGACCTGTGGCACTCCAGCCTGCAGGCCGATGGTAGGGGACAGGAGCTGGCTGACCAAATAGATGATTCGACGTTTTGCACGGTAAATGGGGATGCCCCCACTAGAGTGGCGGTAAACTGCTCTAGCTCGCCAGACATCACCATAGTCAGCGCTGGACTAATAAACTGCGTTGACTGGCGACCGATGCTGACGCTTGCTTCAGACCACCTACCCATAGTGCTCTCAATCGATCGTTGTCACCGCTGAGAAACGCACATACACTAACTTCAATAAAGCCGACTGGGAGGGTTTTCTCAACACCACAGAGAGCGCCTTCGCTGCTCTTCCTACCCCGTCTGACGTACGAGAAGGGGAAAAGGCGTTTCGTATGGCCCTAATTTCAGCCTCCCACCAACACATTCCGTCAGGTAGAATAAAGGAAGTGCGTCCATTCTTCCCCGCAGAGGCAGCGGCCCTGGCAAATGAACGTGACCATATTAGACACCTTGACCCTACGGATCCTCAAATACGGGATCTTAACGCGGAAATCAGACGCTTAGTAGATCAACACAAACGCGCTAAGTGGGAGGAGCACCTAAGGTCTTGCAACCTCTCGGCTGGAGTTGGCAAATTATGGTCGACGGTGAAATCTTTGTCCAACCCGACTAAACCTAACGACAAAATATCCATCGCCTTCGGTGATAAGGTTCAGTCGAAGCCAAAAAGATGCGCGAGCGCCTTCTGCCGACAATTTGTAATGCATCCTACGTTGAACAAAGATATTCGCCGAGCCACCAGGGAAGCGCACAAACACAAAAACAGCGATGCGCCCGTTGCCATCTCCACAACAGAAGTTCATGAGGCTATTCGGAGATCCAAGAACACCAAATATATCGGCCCCGATGGCATTTCCATGCTGATGCTGAAACACCTTGGCGACGAAGGCATAAGATACCTCACACAAATTTTCAACCTTTCCCTTTCCACCTTTGTTATTCCTGAAAGATGGAAACAAGCAAAGGTGGTCCCACTACTAAAGCCTGGCAAGCCAGCTGCCGTAGGGGAGTCATATCGCCCGATATCTCTCCTCTCGCCAGTAGTGAAAGTGTTGGAAGCCACCTTGTTGCCGTACTTCACCGCAAACCTGCGGCTCGCCGAACATCAGCATGGATTTCGCAAAAATCACAGCACCACCACCGCGCTGAACGCCATAACCACTCAGATAGGGGACGGGCTAAACCAAAAGCGTCCAAACCACAGGACAGTGCTAGTTGCGCTTGACTTGGCCAAAGCTTTTGATACGGTCAACCATGCGCAACTAATGAAAGACCTTGAAGATTCGTCCCTTCCTCCCTGTCTTAAACGTTGGACTGCAAACTATATGAGTGGTCGTCAATCGTCGGTTGAGTTCAGAGGCGCAAGATCAAAACCCAGAATAGTTAAACAGGGGGTGCCGCAGGGTGGTGTCCTATCCCCGTTCCTGTTCAACTATTATATATCGAAACTTCCCCCCCCACCAGAGGGTGTCTCGATCGTCTCTTACGCCGACGACTGTACGATTCTGGCAACAGGCCCCTCCGTAGAAGAACTCTGCTCTCGTATTAACTCATACCTCCCAGCCGTGTCCGAATTCTTCGCCGGGAGAAACCTGGCATTGTCACCGAATAAGTCCTCGGCCACCCTATTTACGACGTGGACAACGCAAGTGAACATGGAATTAGACGTCTACGTTGATAGTGTCAAGCTACCAACTGTCTCACACCCCAAAATCTTAGGGGTGACGTTTGATAACATGTTCAAATACGGCGCTCACGTAACCGCAATTGCCAATAAAGTCCAAAGCCGTAACAAAATCCTCAAGTCCCTAGCTGGCAGCACTTGGGGTAAAGACAAAGAAACGTTACTAGCTACATATAAAGCAATTGGCCAGCCGGTACTGAGCTACGCGACGCCTATATGGTCGCCGGGGCTAGCTGACACACACTGGACGAGGCTACAGGTCTGCCAAAACACCGCCCTTCGTACCGCCACTGGGTGTCTTCTTATGTCTCCTGAGCATCACTTACATAATGAAGCGAAAATGCTCGCCGTTAAAGAGCATAGCGAGATGTTGACCAGGCAATTCCTGTTCAACTGTTGCAAACCGCAGCATCCGAACGGACGCCTGATCAACGAGGATCCGCCCCCCAGGAGCATAAGGAGCCATCTACGCAAACACTACGATGAGATCCGGCACCTGATTTCCACGCCGTTTGATCCTAAGGTGCACCGGCAGGCCCTCACCCTCATCCACACAAATTCGGTAAATTCCTATGTTGGCTCTCTCCCGGTGAACGCCGTTCTTCAGGCAGCAACACCACCCGTTGCCGAAGAGGAGCGCGAGCTGCCTAGGGAGACTAGGGTGATGCTGGCCCAACTCCGGTCTGGATACTGTAATAGGTTAAACTCTTACCTATCCAGACTGAACCCCGACTTGCCTAATGTCTGTCCGGCATGCGGCTTGTCCCCCCATACCACTAACCATCTTTTTGTCTGCTCATCTGAGCCTACTCTTCTAACACCCATATCCCTCTGGTCCTCCCCTGTTGAAGCCGCTAGGTTTTTAGGACTTCCGTTAGAAGAGCTCGATGACAATACTGGGTAAGGTTGACACTGACTACCTAGGCAGGGCAAAGTAGTGTTAAAACAACAACAACAAGGAGAAGTAGCTGTCCTGAAACAGGACTTGCTAAAACAGGAAAACCAAATGGCTGCATGTGACGTTAGTATTAGTAGAGTTCCCTTTCAAGAAGGAGAGAACTTGCAGAACATCTTCCATCAACTATGTTCCACTCTAAAAATGCAGCCTCGGAAGTTGCACGATAGAGCGTTAGATCCTGCGGTAATAATCAAATTCTATTCACCGGCAGATAGAACTTCTCTTATGAAAGCCGTTGCAAATTTCAAACGTCGAAACAAAATCAAAACTCTGAAATTAGTGCAAGTGGGAACTAATTCTAAAGCACAGATCTTTGTAAATGTATCGCTCACTAAATCCATTTATGCAATTTCAAGCAGCAATTCGCCTTTAAAAGAGAAGAAAAAGGTCTCTTCGGTCTTCACCATAAGGGGCGAGGTTCACATTAAACGTAAAGCCAACGACAGCCCCGAAAAAATCTCGAGCCTCGAATCTGCTGGGGCTCCAAATACTATTGATGTGGATATCGGAAAAACCTTTCGAGATGGCGGAATACTCCCGCGGATGGCCACCAAGAAAGTTTATGATTCTCATATTTTGTATGTAGCTTATTACTTCTGTTATATCTATTTCTATTTCATTTTTTTCTTGTCTACACTAATGCTTGGTTTTCATTAGGTCAAAATGACTGACCACAAAAACTGCCTTAACTGACACTACGGCGATTTGGTGTCAAATGTGTTTTCATTACGACTTAAAAACTGACATGAAGTCGATAAAGCAGAGCGTGTCAAAGACTGACGTGAAATTGTGATGTCAGTCGATTGACGTCCCGTTTTCACTACTGATGCCCAGTCTTTACTCTTTTGTTTTGTTTCCGACACAAAAACATACAAATTTGAGACATGAATATATCGTAGCCAATCACAAAAGGGTAATATTACAGAATAAAAAAAAAAAGCAATAATAGAAAAGGTAAAAAAAGTAAAAAAAAAAATTTTACAAAATTTGGGGTGCGAACCCGACTCCACAAACGAATTGAGTCAAATGAAATAGATTTGCCAACATGTTGTCAAATGGTTTTTTCGTGTCAAACTTGGTGACAGGTAATAGTGGCACTGGTAATAGTGTCAATTGACACTATTTCCTTGGTAAATTGGAAATAGTGTCAATTGACACTATTGCGCTTTCGAAATGGAATTAGTGTCAACAAGAAAATGGAAAATAAGTCATTGACACTATTTCCAAACTGAAATGGAAATAGTGTCAAAAGTGCTAAAAACATGCCCATTCATTGAAATTTGTGTCGGTTTACTTTGTAGGTCCGTTGCAATAACCGCTGGTTAATGCTGTCGCGAAAACTAAGTAAACAAAATTGTTTTACTATAGAAAATCACTAATAGTGCACATTTTGCAAAAGGAGAAACCATAATTTTGTAAAATATAAAATAATAGAAGGGAATATTTCCTTTTACGAAAGGTTAGAATCACTAAGGGAGTGGGCTCAGCGAATAAAGGCCTAACGAACTAACGCCTAAAAAAAAAATGAAATATTGCCTAAACATTTCATACAGGAATTAGACGGTTGCTCATACTAAAAGAATAGCTAACATTTTAGGCATTTCTTCATTAAAATTGTTAGGTGATTCTTCACAATGAAAGAAAGCCTAACAAACAAAAATGAAGAAACGCCTAATTAGGTATTTATTCATTGTTGATTGTTAGGAATTCTTTCATTAACGTTAGGCCCTTTTTCGTTTTGCCATAAGTGTGATTTCTATTGCTATTATGCGTTTTTGAGTGATATGAATGCGCTAATAGGGGTGTCAAAATACGCGTTTTGACCTTGGTATCAATGATCCGAAGTCGAAATTTAATTTTTTTTTAGTGAAAAGTTATCAACAAAAAACCGAAAATTGACTTAGGTCAGATCCCCAAATCGGGGTGTGATCCATGGCATTTATGTGCAGAACTCCTTTCCACATTGGCGGCCTTCGGCCGCGCTTCTAAAAATAACCCTGGGCTGTCAAACTGAAATTTGGTCGTTTTCACATGGCTGTATCTAATTTGACAGTGAATCGTCTGACTGACTGCAAACGCATTTGACACTATGCCAGGCCGTTTTCATTAATTTGACAACATTTCACGTCATATATAATCAAGTGAAAAGCAGGCATAACTATCAGTAAAATGTCTAATAAGTCTTCACATGTCAAATGCAGTGCGGCGCAATCCCTACCTTTTGTATAATGATGGTCTTGAGTAATATGCGGTCCAGTTCCACAGACAATTTGTGTGCAATGCTACGTATAATTTGCAGACGAGCCGAGGGCATTAAAATCATTCACATTAATGCACAAAGTCTATTTAAAAAACTTGATGAGCTAAGACTTCTATCCGAATTTTCTGATATTGACGTAATATGCATATCTGAAACTTGGTTCACTTCATCTCATGCTAATGACCTGGTTAAATTAAATGGATATCAACTTTTTAGGGCTGATAGAGGTGGTCATGGTGTTGCTATATATGTTAAAAATAGTTTGTCCTGTAAGCTGTCCTGTGGTTCTAGTGCAGGTAATTCTGTTGAATATGTGTTCGTACCCAGCAAACACAGCCTCTAACGTTAGAGAAATGCTGTAGTTTTACATTAGAATTCTAATGTAGTTCTCTAATGTATCTCTAACCGAAAATCACGTTAGAGAACTAGGCTAGAGGACGATTAGAGAACGATTAGAGAAACACTCGAATAGCGAAGATGCGTGTATTGTCAAGTATTGTACTTATAAACTAAGGTATAAAAACTTTGAATTTTATTCCCATTAGATATTTAAGCTTAAAACATGTCAAACATATTGAAAGCAATAAATTTATCGAAATAGAATTAAACAAGAGCAATTGGATTTCATTTCATTTCAGTTAGAAATTTCTCATTAGAATCCCATTAGAATTTCACGTTAGAATTCGAATCGATAACTAACCTTTTTCTCGATATCGAGAACTAAGTCCCCTTTTTGTCGAGAATGCTATAATTCGCGACAGTTTCACAAATCGTTTTCTAACCATCTACCTTAGAGAATAACATTAGAATTCGAGTCGTTTTCTAATCGTCCTCTAACCTTAATGTTTGCTGGGCAGAGGTATTATCTGAAGATAGTAATAAGTTCCTCATTGGCTGTGTTCATCGTCCTATTCGTTTAATAAGCATCACAGGTTTCAATGAATTTCTACAAGATCTACTTCTAAAATATGAAAATATTACCATCGCCGGTGGAATCTTTAGGGCTCCACTCTACCTACCCATTTCACAAACTGTAACTCTTCCTTGCTAGATTTATTCTTTGCAAATGATCTCCAAAAAATACTACTTTATAACCAAGTATCCGCTTCCTGCTTTTCAAACCACAATCTAATCTTTTTAATTTATGATTTCCAAACGTCACGCAGCCCAAACTCTTTTACATATCGCGATTTCAGAAGCATATACTACAGCTCTCTTGGTGGAGGCAATCGATTGGAGTATGATTCGTCGTCGTTGCTTCAAAATAACATAGGTAGGCTCTTTGATATCCATGTTCCCGTAAGAAGTAAGAACAGAATCAAGGAAATCGGGATAGGAATATCAAAGGGAGAGTCATTAGTCACCCCTGATGCCGACGTAAACGATATCAATAAAAATGTTGTAAACTTGCCTGTTCCAACGAATAACATAGGTATTGAAAATTATGGTAATCGTGCTATCCTCTTGATGTTGATGAATGTGATGTTGTCCAAACAATACTTTCTGTGAAGTCCAATGCTGGGTTTGATGGTTTATGTGCTAAATTTTTAAAAATCATCCTTCCTAAAATTCTTCCTCACATTACCTATTTGGTCAATTCAATCTTGACGACTTGTGTTTTCCCTAAATGCTGGAAAGTTGCAAAAGTCATCCCTATCCGTAAATCGAAGAACGAGTATAGACATATAACAATATTGCCGTTCCTCTCTAAGGTAGCGGAACGAATTATACATAGTCAGATCACTACATATGTGCGCGATAACAAACTTTTAACTGATCGTCAGTCTGGGTTCACATCAAAAACAAGTTATACAACGACACTTCTTTTTATAATAGAACACATCCGAGAGCGAGTCGACGAGAATTGCGTAGCTTTCTTAACCCCCCTAGATCATTCAAATTTGACTCGGTAGACCATACTATACTTTGTAAGAAGCTGTAAAATTTATTCAATTTCTCCACTCATGCAACGGCTCTCATCAAATCTTATCTTGGCGAAAGAAGTCAGGCTGTGAGCATAGGTGATAAAATGTCGGAATTTCTAAGTGTTTCAAAAGGTGTCCCACAAGCCTCGATCCTTGGTCCTCTGCTTTTTGTCTTTATATATACATAAATGACTTGCCTGGTCTCCTAAATTATTGTAATGTCCACATAATGCTGATGATGTAGAACTGTATACTTGTTGTCCTTGCGATCGTACTAGTTGGTGTATTCGTAATATAAATCATGATTTGAATCAAATTGCTTATGTTTAAACCCTAAAAAGACGAAATGTATTGTTATTCATAGCAAGTCGTTTGACACAATTGGCTTGGAAAATTTTATGTTTGAAAATTCGGTTATTGAATACGTTGACAGAGCAAAAAATCTAGGTATAACTTCCAACAAAACTTTGACATGAAAAGATCACATCTTTAGTACAGTAGGCAAAGTGTATGGTATTCTCCGTACATTATGGTTAACACAAGATTTTACTCCATTGCATATCCGATTACTCTTAGCGAAAGCGTAGCTAATACCTACGTTCCTGTATGGTTGTGAGATTTTTTCGAATTGTGACTATGTCAGCAAGAATAAGCTAAATGTTGTATATAATAACATTGCCAGTATGTATTTGGGTTAAAAAGGCTTGACCATACTACGCTGAACTACGCTGAATGTTGCTTAACATATCTTTTGATAATCTATTAAAAGTGAGAACGCTAACTACCCTACACAAAATTATATATACGAAGTTTTAAGTATGAAGATTTAATATCTTTGTTTATTAAAAGTGAATGAATGAATAAAAACGTTACAATATAAAAATGAGTTAGAGTAAAAAGAAAATAGATTGACAGAATGACAAGAAGCAACAGAGTTGCCAAGAGTATAGTAAAATAGATTTAGTGTGGTAGCGTAGCCACCCATTTCATACACAACATTCTTCCCTCCTCTGCGTGGCTACGGTGGTGAGAATGGAACCTTCATCTTCCTTTGTCTGGTGGATCGTCGTGGGGCTGCCGAAACTTCACTCGACCCCGGATCTCGTACCGGTGTGGAATGCGATGGCGGTGTGCCGTCTTGACTCATCGTAGTGTTGGACTCTCGACCTCGTACCGGTGTGGAAAGCAATGGCGGTGTGCCGCCTTGACTCATTGTAGTGTTGGGCGTCGCAAATCCCTCCAAATTTTCCTCCGACCCCAATGATATATTCTCTGGTGTTACCCTCGGTAACTCCATTTCTTGGTGTGATTCTATCGGTAGTTCCGGTTCTTCGGGGATATCTTCTCTACCAATTGAAGCTGACCCGTTCTCTTTGGTTGCCACCTTCGGAACATGATGGTTCCCTTCGGGTGGTACTTTATCGGGCCCAGCGTGTGACTTCCGTATTTGGTCTACATGTCTTTTTATTATTTTTCCATTGAATTGTATTTCATAGTGTAGGTCTCCTAGACGGGCCTTAATTAACCCTCTGAGCCACTTAGCGATTCGCGGGTTTCCCGAGAGGAAATACACGTCTTGGTTTACCTCGAACTCTCTTCCCTTTCTTTTGGATTGCATGTACTGTTTTCCCTCTACTTTCCTGGAGATTTCTTCCGGCCGCACCAAGTCCAAACGTGTTCGCAGTTGCCGTCCCATAAATAACTGTGCTGGTGAGGTGCCTGTTGTCGAATGCGGTGCATTTTTGTACTGTCTTAGAAACTCATTTACGTTTCGTTGCAAAGAATTATTGGTGGTACCCATTGCTTTTAAAGCGTTTTTTACCGTCTGCACGCTGCGCTCTGCTTGCCCATTAGTTGCCGGGTGATACGGTGCTGAGTATTTGTGATATTTAACACCGACTGAAGTCAGGAAATCGTTAAATTCTGCAGACGTGAAATTTGTTCCATTGTCAGAAACGACCGTTTGAGGAACACCATAAGCCCCAAACACTTCGTCGAGCAAAGAAATTGTAGCGGCCGCCGTGATTGATTTCGTGATTTTCACTTCTAGCCACTTGCTAAATGCATCCGCAATTATCAGCAGCATTTTCCCCTCGAACGGTCCCGCATAGTCAATGTGAATGCGCTCCCATGGCCCTTTGGGGTATTCCCAATGATGATCGCCGCTCTTCCCGGGCCTGTTTGCTTGCTTCGCGCATGATTCGCATTTGTTCGCCATATTCTCGATATCATTGTCAATGCCCGGCCAGTATATGAACGAGCGGGCGATTCCCTTCATCTTGACGATTCCCAGATGAGATGTGTGTAAATTGTCAAGCAGTTTTTCTCTGTATTTTGGTGGAACAACGACGCGATGCTCGAACATCAAACACCCTGACGATAGCTTGTAATTCACTTCTGGGGATTTGTACCCTGTCCTCTTCAAGCATTGGCCCCTTTCGAGCAGTTTAATTATTTTACCCAGTTGCTCGTCTTTCCTCGATTCGTTTGCAATCTGGTCCGCGCGTAATGGTAGTTGGCTGATTTGGCGAATCACAAACCTGTCAAACTCGTCGAATTCGTCTGGATCATCAGCACCTGCTTTTCGCACTTGTCCCACTTGTAGTTCCTGCGGCCGTCGAGGGTGGGCACGTGAAAGGTAGTCGGCGTTAGCATTTGCCTTAGAGGTTTTATACACAACTTCAAAGTTAAATCTACTCAGAAAATCTGCGTAATTCGCCATTCTGCTAATGCACAATATTGGTAGTGATTTGTCTGGTTGTAAAATTTGTGACAACGGTTTATGATCCGTGAATAATGTAAAATGCCGCGCGTATAAATATTTGAAAAATTTCTGAACTGCCCATACGATTGCCAGTGCCTCTTTGTCCATTTGTGGGTATCGCTGCTCTGTCATGGTCAGTGTTCGACTTGCGTATGCAATAGGCCGCTCCGTTCCATTTTCCAAGCGGTGTGACAGTACCGCCCCCAGGCCTGTTTTACTTGCGTCCGTCGCCAGTAGTACCGGCAATGTAGGGTCATAGGGCATTAATACTTGTGGAGATACCAGCGCCTGTTTTAGATAATCAAATGCTGCATTAGCCTCTTTGGACCAGTGGAAATTTTCGCTTTTCAGGATCTCCCGCAATGGTCGTGCTCTCGTGGCCAGGTCCGGAACAAACGCACTATAGTATGTAGCTTTCCCTAAAAATAGCTGTAGCTCTTCGACATTCGTTGGTTTGGGAGCATTCCGTACCGCTTCAATGTGTTTATCCGATTTATGTATACCCTGCGCGTCAATGCGATGCCCTAAAAACTCAACCGACGGAGTTGCAAACACGCACTTTGATTTATTTAAACGTAACCCATTTTCTTTAATGCGATTTAGTGTCGTTGACAAAACCCTCAGCAGCTCTTCGAAATCTTCCGCGAACACCAAAATGTCATCAAAGAAATTTAAAACGTTTGGCACTCCCTGCAGAACCGTCTCCATTTTTCTCTGCCAAATAGCCGGTATATTTGCTGCTCCATATACCGCACGGGTCGGCCGTACTAACCCGTGGGTAGCTGTATTTAATGTCAGGACGTTTGCGAACTCATCATCGATGGTAAGGTGTGTATATGCGTCAGTTATGTCCAAATGACAAAATATCTTCGCTCTTTTCATCTTGTTGAATAAGTCTTCTGCTTTGGGAATCGGATGTTCGTCAATAATCATTCTAGGATTAACCGTTGGCTTGTAATTGCCCGTGATGCGAATGTCTCCATTCTTTTTCGCGACTACATGTGTTGCTGAAGCCCACTCCGAATGCTCCACTCTCACATAAAACCCGGACTGAATTTTCCGATCTATCTCCCTGGCATACGCTTCTCTCAATGCCATTGGTATTTCACGGGCACGTGAGAAAATCGGTGTCGCTCCAGCCTTAAGCTTCACTTTTGCAGGCGGCCCGCTCAATTTACCCGCGGATGTATCAAATACTTCTTCGTAGCTTGCAAGGAGATGCCGTAAACGATCTCGTTGGTTTACAGATAGTTTTGGCGTAGTTGAGCTAATGTGGTTTATTCGACTAGATGACGAAAATAGTTCAGTAAAGTTAATTTCTCGTGCGAATTGTGAAATCCATTCTCTGCCGCAAAGAGTATCAAAATCTCCTTGGACAACATACAGATTCAGACGGCGCGTAGTCTTCCCCATTGAGGCGGTTACCACAACCCTACCCATGCAGTTCACTCTATGCCCCGTATAGCTTGTGAACCGTCTATCTGTTTTTAATAACTTACAATTTGGTTTAATAGTGCGTAGTGTACTGTAGTTCATAACAGCGCATGGGGCGCCCGTATCCAGCTCCATCTGAATTTGCTTCCCATCGATATTCACTTCAACCATTTTTCTATCTACTGCCTTACATGTATTAATGCTGTTTAGCTTCTGAACTGGTTCGAGCTCATCCTCTGAAATCTGGTCTAGTTTTGCCTTGCATACTTTCGCGATGTGGCCCACTTTTCCACACGCAAAACATTTGGAGCTATTGAATTTGCAGTCTTTTCTGTTGTGTGGGCCCCCACACCCGTAGCAATTTTGTAATTTTTCTTTCGACTTCTTCGACGACTTCTCGGTCTGTGAATTTCTTTTTGTTTTGACTTGTTCGTATCCTAATTTATATGTTGGTTCAGTTGGTTCTACCAACTCTACACACTTTAGGTCCGCTGCTGCACTTTGTGTTAATTCGATTGTATGCGCAATTTCATATGCTTCAGCAAAACTTTTTGGTTTTTTGCTTATCACCTCATTGCAAATATAGCGCGACTCCACGCCATACAGTAATTGCTCTGTTAGCATTCTATCTAAAAACTTGCCATACTCACAATACAGAGCGCCATCTTTTAGACGCAAAGCGAACTTGGCCATCGATTCCCCTTTTTCTTGCTTTATTTGCCTAAATTTGATACTTTCCGCGTACTTATCTCGCGAGCCATCAAAGTGGCGGATTAACAAGGTTTTAATTTCGTTGTAATTCAGTGATTCTGGCAGTTTTGGACTGGCAAGAATTTTTAACGCAGCGTTGAGCTCTGCCCCCATGTGTACACGTACGAATTTGTGCTGTTCGTTTTCTGGAACTTTACTCAGCTGTAAGGCCCAATCCACCCTTGTGAAATAATCCTGCACTGAGGATTTGTCTTCCGATTTGTATTCTGCAATATTGAACGACGGTGGTTTGGTTGCTGTCTGTTGATTTGCCGCACTATTTTGCGACGCCTCCGATACAGCCGCGCGAATTGCCCCTGCCAGTGAATCCAGCACATTCTTTAAATCTTCCGGTGTTAGGCTCATCTTTTAATCCTACTTCTTGACACCACTTTTAAGTATGAAGATTTAATATCTTTGTTTATTAAAAGTGAATGAATGAATAAAAACGTTACAATATAAAAATGAGTTAGAGTAAAAAGAAAATAGATTGACAGAATGACAAGAAGCAACAGAGTTGCCAAGAGTATAGTAAAATAGATTTAGTGTGGTAGCGTAGCCACCCATTTCATACACAACACGAAGGAACCTCATTACCTTTATAGGCGGCTCATTTTTCTTCATTCCTCAAGGTCAGTGCTTCTCACGTACATCAAATATCGTATGCCAGAACGACAATTCTTTATCATTTCGATCAGTCTTTGGAACTCTCTCCCAGCTAGACTAAGGTTGATAAGCAATGCACCACATTTCGGAGAAAGTTTAATATGTCTTTATAATGACTTGTAAGTTCTAAATTAAAATGTTATTGTAAAATTATTTCTTTATTTTCTATTTCTATAGCGATCTAAAATCTATTTCTACTATCCTTCCCGCCTTTAGATTTTCTTTCTAAACTTCTTAAATTAAGTAAAAGTTAATATTATTATTACCACTCACTTATTTATTATTTATTCGATTAATCTTCTTTAATCTATATTATTATTTTAAAACAAGGCGCTTAGCTAGATTAAACTACAATACGTACATAAATGAAATGTGTATCAAATTAAAGCTTATCATGAGCATGTTTGCACAAAATTACAAAAATTTCAATTGGTTAATTTGTTCATAAGATATTAGCGTTTAAAGTTTGCTTTAATTTTTTTTCTAAAAAAAACCCACCCGCGAATCTGTGCTAACTTATGTCGCGACTTAGTTTTAGTCTTAGTCGCGTTGGTTAAACCCGGCCTAAGACTTTAAAGGGTGTCACAAGTCAAAAATTTTATTTTTAACAGAAAATATTTTCAGTGTAATACAAAATGTTGACGGTGTATGTTTTCGTAAGCACATTTGAATACATTTCTAATGGTACAAAAACCTATGGAATCTGACGACCCATTCCGTAGTAATCACAGCTTAAAACAAATAAGAAGAGGGCTGTCTTCGTATGTGTCGAAGGCTTTATAGCGAAGGCGCTCTCTGTGGTACTTAGAAAACCATCCCAGTCAGCTTTGTTGAAACTAGTAAATGGGCTCAAATAGACGATATTGCAATTGGTGAATGATGAATGCTAGGCCACATCCAAGTACTCTCGCTCGATCGCGACGGTGGATGTTGTAACCGTGCAGGTCCTAAGAACGGATCGCTCACCAAGCTTTGTCTCCTGAATCGCGGCGATTTTGAGTTTACAATTTTAGTTATTTTTCCGGCTAAGCCGTTGTAGTTTAACTGCAGAACACAGAATTGCGAAGGGGAGAAAAGTAAATGCTGGGGGTCAAGGACTGGTGCGTATGCCTAGGTGGCAGTAGGCTGGGGCGCACAGCGGCGCACTCTTGAAGTCGAAGGAATCGCATCACCGGAAGGTAAAGGCGAATCAGTCCACATTGATGGTTGCGTAGCGCGAGAACAAGGCGAAACGTACGTATCAGTCCAGACTGACGATTTAGGCGGGGAAATAACAGTCCTTGGTCGGGTAAAATTCGAGTCATTCCGGTACGTAGAACCGGCTGTTGTGGGAATGGTTAGTGTTCGCGAATTTTGGTGATGCTAATTTACCTTGTGTAAGCAGTGAAATTTAATAAAAAAAAAGGTTATTACAATTAAAACAAACTTTGATTCAATTGAAAAAAGGGTATTAAATGTATTTTTGTAACATAAATTATTGCATCGGCAGTTTATATTGAAATTATACAATTTTGCATATCCTGAAAATAAAGAATAAATTAACCATTTGGTAAAACAAACTTGTTGCCTGTTTTCTACACTGGTCAAAGCGATAGGGTCCAAAAATGCAGACAAATTCATTCGCCAGATTTGCTATAGTTCTTCTTCTTATACTTACAAGCATCGGACCAAATCTATAATACCATTTCATGTTCATGAAATATATAAAAATAGCTATTACCGCCAATTTTCAAATATTTCAGTAATTTGCCACACCCCCAATTGTTAGAAATTACATTTTCTAAAAATGAGGTTGTGTTCGTGTAGGCAAAATGTACCCGTATGCAAATTTTCATCAAAACGTGAGTTTCAAATGTGCCTTTCATCTTATAAGAAAGCCTAATACATGCAAGTTAAGGCGGGTCCTTTCCCGCCTAATAAAAAGTTAAAGTTGGAGAACGCCCCGCTGTCTCATGAACCTAGATCCAAAAGAAATAAAAGACAAAATATCAGATTAGTACAATTTTTAATTACCGCTCTGGTTCGACTATGCAAATGGAATGACAGAGTCACAAATTGTAAATTTCAACTTAGCTTCTAACTAAAGCTAAAAACTTATTCTAGCTGCTGACACAGCGTTTTCCATGGTTTGCCTTTTGATCAGTTGCATAAGTGCAACTTGCGTATGCAATCGACATTGCCGTCTTGTAAAAATGAGGTTGTGTTCGTGTAGGCAAAATGTACCCGTATGCAAATTTTCATCAAAACGTGAGTTTCAAATGTGCCTTTCATCTTATAAGAAAGCATAATACATGCAAGTTAAGGCGGGTCCTTTGCCGCCTAATAAAAAGTTAAAGTTGGAGACCGCCCCGCTGTCTCTTGAACCTAGATCCAAAAAAAATAAAAGACAAAATATCAGATTAGTACAAGTTTTAATCACCGCTCTGGTTCGAGTATGCAAATGGAATGACAGAGTCACAAATTGTAAATTTCAACTTAGCTTCTAACTAAAGCTAAAAACTTGTTCTAGCTGCTGACACAGCGCTTCCCATGGTTTGCCTTTTGATCAGTTGCATAAGTGCAACTTGTGTATGCAATCGATATTGCCGTCTTGTTAACAAAATAAGGATTACGCAGAAAATGGTCGCGGATGTTGCCAATGAGGATAGAATCTGTAAGATAATCGAGGATGAGCATAGAAGAGCTCATAGAAACTCTAGGGAAAATAGGTAGCAGATCCTAGAAAGATATTATTTCCCCAAAATGTCCAGTCGCATAAGGAAATTCACGGCCATCTGCGAGACATCCAACAAATACGATAGGCATCCTCCAGTACCACCGATCAAGGATACTCCGGTGCCAAAATATCCTTGCGAAATAGTGCATATGGACATATTTGAGATTCAGGGAGAAAAATTCCTCTCTAGTATAGATAAATTCTCGAAATTTGCGAAACTTTTCCATATAAAAAATAAATCTTCCATCACTCTTCGCGCCAAGTTAAATAGTGATTAAAGTGTTTGTAGTTGGCTGAGTTGCTTCTTTAATTAATATTTTTGTGGTGGCTAATGTTGCCCCTTTTTTTCATAAATATTGTTGATATGCCTCTTTTAATTAGTAGTGCTTTAGAGTTCCGTGGTGGGCTTATTCTCCTGTTTAAGGATGATTGTTTGTTGATTGTAGTTTTTTGTGCGTGCTGCTTTTGTATCTTTTCTCAATAAAATTTTGTTGCCTATCCCGTGCTGCCTTTTCTTAATTTTTTTAGTTGTAAAATAATTTTTTTTTGTTATATGTAATTTCATTCTATATTTTTTTATATTATCTGTTATCGGTTTTGTGCCTTATGGACCTTTCTACCATTTTCCGTGACCACCGTGACTTTGTTATCCTTCCCCACAATTTCTTTTTTATAAAGAGCCTTCTGTTTTGCCTTTATCTGTTTATCTCTAATGTAAACAGAATCTCCAGGTCTAAATTTTCTTGGTGCTTTTCGTTTTTTATTTAGCCGGAGATTTCTAAGCTCTTGGTTTCTCCTCATTTGTTCCTTGATTTCTTCGTGAACCCAGCTCCTGAAATTGGTCAGGCCTTGGTAGTTAATTCTCTCAGTTCTGTTTAAGAATATGTCGCTAGGTTTCCTTTTCGTTACTGAGTGTATAGTTGAATTATAACGATCCACTGCGATATAGACTAACTCCTTTGGCCTAACATTGGTCATCTCATTGCGAAGGCATCGGTAGATCTCAATGACAGTAGAATGGAATTTTTCAACCTGCCCATTGACCTCGCTCCTTTGAACGGGAGTTTGGTATAATTCGATCCCTAGGCCTCGTATGTAATTACGAACCAAGGGAATCATAAATCCCCTTTCGTTGTCCGTTACTATCATTCTAGGGGTTGTGAAGTAGTGAATGAGCTTAGCCATCTTGGCGCGTAGAGTGATGGAAGATTTATTTTTTATATGGAAAAGTTTTGCAAATTTCGAGAATTTATCTATACTGGAGAGGAATTTTTCTCCCTGAATCTCAAAAATGTCCATATCTGCGTAATCCTTATTTTTTAAAAGAAGAAATGCTCTAAGTAAACCTCTTGTAGAAGTCGCAGGTGGTTTTCTGGGATTTTTGTTCCATTCATAAGGGATGGACTTAGACGCTCTTTCAAGGCCGCGGTTAAGCTTGTCTTTTCAATGCTAGATAACCTGACGTAATGGCGTGTGAAGCCTGGGTGTGGGTTTTCCACGCAAACCATTGCACTCCCTTCTGTGAGAACGATTTGGTTTCAGAAGACGTTGGGGGGACTCTCTACGTGTGGGATAAGGCCCGAGGCGTCCTGATCAGCACTATGGACCGTTCCGTCTTTGCTTCTGGTTTCTGCTGGAAGATCATTACGCTCCGGAGGTGCCGTCAGATGGTTTGCTTGGCATGGGATTCTGGAGAGAGCGTCTGCCACAACATTTGATTTACCTGGAGTGTAAATCAATTCGTGGTTATACTCCTCTATCCTGGCTTTCCACCTCTTCAACTTAGCGTTCTAGGTTCTGCTTCCCAACGCGAAAGTGAGAGGCTGGTGGTCTGTGTAAAACCTAATTTTCTTGGCACCATAGAGGTAGGATCTCAAGTTGTCTAAGGCCCAAACTATTGCCAGCATTTCTTTCTCATTTGTGGCATAGTTTTCCTCTGTTCTACTCAGAGATCTAGAAATGTAGGCGATTGGCCGATCTTTCCCATGTTCTCCCTGGGACAGAACCCCACCAATGGCATAATTTGACGCGTCTGTCGTTGTTGTTGTTGTTTTAACAACAAAATGACTCCCCGAAGGTTTTGGGGAGTGTTGTCGAAATAACAGTCCTTGGCCGGATATGAATCCGGTACGCTCCGGTACTCCCTTGCGGTACTGCCCGACTGTCGTGGGAGCGATTTGGTATGACCAGTGCAACCTTCTAGGTCATGTCATCCCTCCTTCCGAAAGGAAAGAGAAGATGGGTAATGAGAGGTGGGAGGCATCATATCCGTAGATCAACCATCGAGTTGCACATCATTACCTTTGTGCATATTGGTCGCCTCTTACGACCGGTATGCCTACCGCGGGCATATTCTAAGCCCCAACCCGCAGGGGAACGCGTCTGTCGTCAAATTAAATGGTTTCCCGAAGTCGAGGAATGCAAGGATATCTGCGGAAATGAGTAGTTTTTTTTAGGTTATTGAAGGCTTGGAGGGCTTCCTCATCTAGATTAATGAGTATTTTCCTCGATTGGTTGGCCTTGACCTGAGCGTTTCCACCCCGGGTGAGATTCGTCAAGGGTTTTGCGACCCTTGCGTAATCTCGAATGAACTTCCGGTAGTATGAAGTCATACCCAGAAAACTTTTTAAATCCTTAAGTGTGTTTGGGGGCAATAGATTTTCAATAGCGTGGACCTTTGAAGGATCGGGATTCATCCCATCAGATGTGATTATATACCCCAGGAACTCTACTTCTGTTTTCATGAACTTAGTTTTTTCTAGGTTTACCCTTAGGCTGGCATCCGCCAACCTTTCGAATACTATTTCCACGTTCTTCAAATGCTCGTCGATATCTTTGCCAAAGACGTTAATATCGTCGATGTACACATAGCATATCCTTCCGATATACTCTTTAAGGACATCATCAATCATGCGTTGAAATATTGCGGGCGCGTTTTTCAACCCGAAAGGCAGTCTGAGAAACTCGTATTTGCCGTTCATTGTTGAAAACGCTGTTTTCGGTATGTCCGCCCCCTTCATTGCAATTTGATGGAATCCTGATGTGAGATCGATCGTAGTGAAATATTTGGCATTTCCTAGGCTGGCTAGAGTTGCATTTATATCGGGGATGGGATAAGCGTCTGAGACTGTGAAGGCATTTAGGCGCTTAAAATCCACTACCATTCTATATTGTTTTTCACCGGATGGCTTGGGTTTTTTTGGGACTACCCAAATAGGAGAGTTATAAGGGCTTTTGGACGGTCTAATGATGCCTTCATCCAGCAACTCGGTAATTTGTCGCTCTACCTCCTTTCTCATGTTTGCGGGGTATTGGTAGCTTTTTGTATAAATGGGCTCAGGCGTAGTGGTCTTTATCTCGGCCCGAACTGAGGTTTTGATATTTGATTTAATGTCGAGTGGGCCGAACAGGTGCGAGTATAGGTTTATCAGGGACTCTAAAATTGGAAGCACCGCTTCAGGAATATCGGAGGTTTCGGAAAAATTAATGCTTCCGACTGTTTTGTTTCGCAGCGGTATTTTAATGTTCGGCTCTATTGTGAGGACATGATTTTTCCGGTCTATCACAGCGCCGAGCGCTTTTAGTGTATCATCTCCTATGATACCGTCGAAGGATTCAAGTCCCGGTAATGAGTAGAATGTTGTTTCGGTATCGCTCCCCACATTGTGAAAAAATTTTCCGCAGATTTTCCTATTTATTAGAATTGGTCCTGCCGCCGTCTGCACTGAAAAAGGAGGGTCAACTGGCTGTGAGTGAGGAGCTATGGCAGGTTTAATGAAATTTTTGTTTGCTCCTGTATCAATAAGAATTTTAGAGCAGTGTTATTGTTGGTCATGCACGTTAGGTAAGGAATGCTGGAGCGTGAGGCACCGCTCTTATATGAAACAAGCTGGAGGGCCAGTCATTAAAAAATTTACTTCCTGAACGTTGTCTTCTGTGGGTGCGGAATCGATTAGGGAGTCCGAACCTTCTTCTAAGCCATCAGTCTGTATATTATACAATTTTGGTTGTTTTTGAAGTTGCCTTTTGAAGAAGTAGGTCCCCTTTTGAAGGCATTTGACCCCGAAGGTCGGTTCATATAATTTATCTGCCTTGTCTGCATGCTACCGTCGACTTCCATTCTTTCGGCGGGCTTAAGGGCGGTCGGTCTGGCTGGGGGCGATGAGCTTGCGCTGTTACCGGGTTGGAAGCTATTGTAGGGGGTTCTATATCCTGAGTTCCTATTGACCCAGTTATAACTTGAGCGTGCACGTGGTGGTACGGGTGGCCTTTGCAGGTTGTTTGTCGGAACTATGATCCTATTAATGGAGTTTGTGTGGACTATTGTATTCCGGAGAGTGAGGTTTTGAATATCGAGGCAGGCAGAGTAGGCCTCTGGCGACGGGACTCAATCCTCGGATGAAGACATCCAGGGCTCTGTTCCTATAGGTTTCTCTCAGAACTGAAACCGTATCTTGTTTATTATGAGCAAGCGTGGGCATCAGCTTAGCACCTGCTAAGTGACCATATACGTATACGAAAAGCGAGCGCACAGCGACTTCTTCGTCAAAATCAACGACAACCACGTTTAGTTTGATTTCAACACTCGTACTAAAGAGTTGCATGCGTTAACTCTGCTACGAATAAACCAAATAACTTTCTAGTTCAACGCATAACTCGAGTTCTGCGCTGACGCTGATTGCGTTTGTTCGAATACACATACAGGCAATTTATTGTTGGTTGTAGTTTTTCGCTAGCGGTGAACTCGACTCGTTCGTAACATAAACACAAATAAACCACCCCTTCAACTTCAAGTACATTCGATTACAAGAAGTATTTGCACACATTTTTATGTGCACTCATTGTTCGGATATTTCTTTAAACTGGATTTAGTTAACTAGTATGTATCTTAGGCAATTATTGTTGTTTTCGGCTAATGCTAGCCTGTATTGTTGACTTGATGTTGATTGATGTCATCTAATTTTTGAAAAAAAAAAAAAAACAATTTTTTTTATTTGGCCTAGTCTAATGCTCATACTAGGGTAGGAGCTAAAAGTACCCGTTTGGGCGAAAAGTGGATTAGTCCTTTTGTACCCGTTCGGGTATAAATATGTATGTATAAATATATACATATGTATGTATGTCAAACGAATGTGAGCTGACATTAACCGCATATTCCCTTGCAACTGATCCCTAACGCATCCTAAACTAATCGCATTTTTTGCCAGGTTAGGACGTGCACATACATATGTATGTATGTATGTGTATGTACACATCTGCGTTGCTTTGTTTTCGAACTTGCATATGTACATACATACATACAATTTATGTACAGATTTTCTTGCCTAACTAAAAACTATGAGTTAACTGAGTTCACTAGTGCAACTTCATTTACTCGCACCACAATTTCTTGAACAGTGTTTACTCACAGCAAACGAGTTTGTTGCGTACTTGTGCGAGTATTTTTAGGTAAGCGCACCAGTTAGAACAACAACTAACAATATTTGCTTCATATTTTATCCGAACATGCGAGTACATATTTTTGTTGTTTGTGTGAGTTGAAGTTCAAATTTTGTATGAGTTATCAAAAGTTAACTTTTTTAGGACTTATGCAGCTCTTTAACTCGTACGGTGAGGGTGTGTCGCACGGCGAAGCACTCAGTTTTAGTACAGAGGATGATCGAACAGTACGTACATATGAATGTTAAGTTAATAATTTTTGCTTCAATTTGCGTTATTGTGCGACGTGATAAGGGTATATCACCAACATGTTTGGCTAGCTCAGCCCCTTTTTCTCCAAAACCTTCTAAATCTTTAATAAAAGCACCATCTTCGAGTGGCTTTCCTTTTTTAGCTAAAGCCAAACTAACTTTTAAAGAAGCTATCAATTTAGCATTTTTAAAATTATCTCCTACTTCATCAATATAAGAGCTTTGCATAAACTCGAGCTTATATTCGAAAAACTTTAACGTTTTTTCATCAACACTTAGGGTATTTACTTCTCTGTGTTGTGAAGCGAAATGCCTACTTAAGCCTTGCTTGCTGACGTAATTCAATACTTTTCCGCAAATCAAGCATTGCGGCTTACTTATAGCGTTTAAAACAAAAAAAAACTACATTTCCCATTCGACCTTAAACATTTTCGTAAACATGTACGTATTTTACGATCGCCCACTGTCTGACGTTGTTGTTGTTAGTCTGATAGCAACTGCGCGTGGTACGTGTTACCTTCGCAAGCGCTAAAATCAAACTGAATTAATAATTCAATTTGCTTTCGTGGTCGATGCGTGATGCAATCGATATTGCATACGCTGCAGATCGAATTACCCGAATTGGATTGCGCGTGTTGTGGGAAGTGAGGTGTCAGCATATTCACACCGGTAGGTGTGCTGGCCGTCTTGTTAACTTGCATATTATCATACCCATTTTCCCCATGTATAGACAATTTTTCGATGATTTATGTATACAATTAAACACTTCAGGGAAAGGGGTATAAATTACTTATCACCGTCTTTATTGTGATAACCTTCAATGCTTGTTATAAGTTTATTCAAGAAACCGTTTGATTTACAGTATCAGTTTGTAGCTATGAGAGCCTGGCAAGGACTGACGACTAACTTTACATGCATTAAACACCAAACCTAAGGCGGCAGCGAATGCAGTAGCGGTTGCAGTCAATGTTGTTGTTACCTTATTAGTCGCAGTCGATGTTGTTGTTGCCTTATGGTTTTTGTTTCACTTCATTTGGCTAAAGCGAGCGCATTCGATGTTGTTGTTGCCTTTTTCATATTTTGTCACGCGCACATTATAGACATAGTGTCAGCTTTTTTGGTGTGAACGGAATGTTCACTGTCAAATATTTCATGTTCGGTTTTTTATTCAAATGGAATTGTAATTTTTCCCATGAATCTGCTATGGGTGCTTAGCAGGTGTTAATTACTCCACCCGTAGAAATGGATCTGTCCTCGGCTTCTTTTACGACTCTTTTTACTAGATCTGCATTTTTGCGATGTTGATGACATTTGTAAATTGTGACCATAACAATGGAGACGACAGCGATGAATATTAAAATTAACAATGCAGTTGAAAGCTGATGTTAATATTGGCACTAACCTTAAAGGATACAAGGAAGGTATCTTTAATTTTTATTTGTGGGAAACTGTTCGCGTACTTCAACTGTTTGATCGTTGATGACTACCAGTCCATCGTCAATTTCTTCTAGAGGAGGAATATGGTCAGCTGGTACCGACTTGCATGTAGTTGGTTGACGACTCCACATATTTAGAAGGCATGTGTTGCTTGTGTTTGTGATTCGACATGTTCACCCCTATTCTGCATTTCGACTTGGATCGAAATTTTCTCCGTTTGGCAACTTTGCCATTCTGAGTTCCAATTCCGTTCAATTCAACTTACAATTCTGTCTTTTCTACGTTGCAATTTTGTTGGCGGATAGCTGCTTGTTTTTTATTTTGCAAACAATATTAGATTAATCTCCGCGATTTTTTTGTTAAAACTCGTAAAATATAAGTGAAACTCGTATATAAAAGTTGTAAAACGCTCGCTATATTTTGTTTTTGTGCTCTAATGATGTTTTTTGATATATTTGCAGGGTAATTGTTTGCGACCGGTGCCCAGTGCTAAGATTTGTCCAAAAAATGTAGGGAGGGGTATCAAAAGACGCGTTTCGATCCCAGGAATGTAAACCCGCCTCCGGAGATCTAATATTTGCAATATTTTGGACGCCTTTATCTGTTATTACAACAACCACATGAAAATTACAGAAAACGGCGAACTTTGACTGCAAATAGGTATCTCGCAAACTACTAAAAAAATAATTGTTTTCCGGAGGCACATTCTTGTTATTAGGACCGAAACGTTTTTTGATACCCCTCCCGACATTTTTGGGCACGCATTAGCACTCGTCAGCGGTTGTAAACAATTACCGAAAATCGGACTAGCATTCAAAACACCAATCTAACAATTTTACTAGCAACTTAAAACTAAGGTAATGGCTTTGACTTCTACATTCCTTTGTCATTGTGCCAAACGTTCACCGGCAGCCACTCCACTGCACCCACACAAACTGCGTAAACTGCTTTGTCAGTTCCGGGGCGGCCAATGTCTCCATCCAGCGAAAAGTTCCACCTGTGGTCAGACTTAACTCTGATATGTCTAATGTTTGCTCGGCGTATGGTGTGGACCCACGACGCGACACCAACCATCTGTGAACCTGACCGTAGAGCGGGAACGTAATTGTAATGCAGTAGCGCGATTCTGTAACTTTTTTAACGCCAAGTGTTAGCGTTAACTTCGCTTAACACCATTTTTAACACTTTTAGCGATTATGTAACTGTTAACCACACGAGGTTAGTTAACGCGAAAAAATGTTGTGGTGTTGAAAGTTATTGAAAATAAGTTCTCCGAAAACCAGAAACCGAACTCGCGACATGCACGTTATAATCCGAACGCTTATCACCTGCGCGTTCATGTCGACGTCGCCGCTGTCAAATGCTGTACTTAAGATGAGTGTAGTTTTCCCCTCAATTTGAACAGATATACATACATAGAACAGTTGACACTAAAAAGTGTTAAGGAAAGTTACAGAATCGCACTTTCGTTAAGAGCAAACGCCAAAATTCGGCGATAAACTTAACACTCGGCGAGGTGTTAAAAGTTACAGAATCGCGGTACAGAATAGGGGTGATTGCTTCTGATGTTGTTTTTTTACAATCTCTAAACTGATGATACTCGCTACTACACTTCGCCACTATACCTGCTTCTAACATTATTGCTTTATTATTATGAATAACTCGCCTGACTACAAGTTTGTTGCATATTTTACTTATAATGGGATATTTGATTATAAAAGAAATATTTTCCTCATTTTGTAAGATTTTAAGTGTTGAAGCCGTTAACAGATTGCTTACAGAAACGTTTTTAGAATACTCTTTATCAATAAGCTTATTAATTTCTTTAGTATTTAACAAAATATTATTTATTATTTGTAGTTTACCCAAACTTATTGAGTAAATAATTGTCTCACGCTCATTTATGATGTGCCTATTCTATTTCTGGATGAGGCGACTTCAAACAGATGTTCAGTATTAATTTCGTGTTTTTTGTTGCATTAATTAGCCTGTTGACGGTATCGGTTAGTTGATTTATTCTTAGCTGTGTTTCGGTATCAATGAAGATCTCTCTGTTATTCGATTCAATTAAGGCTTCCTCCCGGGTAGATCTCGGTTGAAATCGTCAAAGTCTGGGGTACCTGCAATATATTTCCACACAGTTCCCAGGAAATTGATGCTTCTGGCATGGCGATGATGAATTCTTATTGAATCAAACAACCGTATAGTTTGGTCTGCGTCCAGTTGCAATAATTTCCTAATGTGTGACTGTGGAAAGTAATCTAGTAGGTTTGTGTGTGTCTCTGGCCATAACCTCGTAACAAGTCAAATTTTGATGATGAATGAGGTAATTATACTTAGAAAAGGTTCTCGTTTAGTTTAATATCTTACCTTTCGAGCCAATGACCGCCACAATCAGACAGATGACCAGTGGGCGCTGAAATAAGGATAAAAAGGTCATCTACGGTTTGCTTTGTGAATTCTTTTGCCGTCGACTACAACCGTTGTGCCTAAGTCCTTCCAAGTAGAGTTTAGTAAATTTATTGCCTATCCTCATGTTGGTCTTGACAAAGACTTTGTCACCTGGATGGTAAGACCTAGTCAGACAATTCTGATTACGGCTCTTGAGATCGTTATGCTGTTTGGTTATTAATCTATTTCTTATTTCATCATGAAATGCTTGCACACTGTGATGAATAATGTCAATTGGTCTTTGTTTTGTTACCGAATGAATAGTTCTATTGTACTTGTAAGCGGAGAGGAGAATAAGTTAATTTGTGTAATTTAAGCCCTGGGTCAACTTAATGCAGCGGCCTATTTCTGCAAGCGTGCTATGAAATCTTTCCATTTGTAGTACTGCAATAGGGCTTTTATTGTATTTGAGTTCAAAGATTTTCCATTGTCACAGGGGAGATATTTTGTGTCCTTAAAAAGTTCATAATTTTGATTATGATCTTGTCGGAATTGATTGGACCACAGCAAACTTTGAAAATTTATTGATGCACGTTAAACAAAATTTTTTGTTGGTTGAATAAATATCTATGTATGTGCAAAATTTGGCCGAAACTGCTTGGAATGGGGGTTTCGCATATTCCTGGGTTGGGTGGGTGTCGTTGGTACTTAGCTTCTTTGCATGTTTTACATGAAGAAATGATACCCTGCAAAGTTTTGGAAATATTGGGAAAGTAGTAGTCCCTAAAAACCTGATTAATGTTTTCCTTCAGTGAGAGGTGAGATCTGTTGTGCTCAGACTACAAAATCTCCAGTTGGTCGTCCCTGTTAAATATGTCGATCACCTGAAGATTCGTGTAAACAATTTTGACTGCTGGAAAGCTTACAAGTATTTGGTTTTGAATCTTCCCCGGTATAGGAAGTTCACATAGCAATGCGTTTACCCTGTTAGGATTCAGACAGTTTTTTATTAAGATGGGTATTCTCTCAAGATTGGTGAAAACAACGCGGTGCCTTATTTGAGATTTGAAAAGAAGAGTTTCATCAGATCGGTCAGTGCTTAGAGCATTAATATGCTGTGTTGACAGCGCGTCAGCGACGACATTTTCCCTTCCCGGCTTATAATGAAGCTTGGGAGAACTCCTCCACAAAAGATCTTCATCGCTTTAGTTTTGAGTTTGGATTCTTATCCGAAATTGAGAAGGTCAAGGGTTGGTGGTCCGTGAATATGTTAACGCTTTTGACACCGTAAAGGTAATTTCTGAGCTTTTGTAATGCCCAAACAATAGCGAGCAATTCTCAGTACAATAGCGAGCAATTCAGTAGCATAATTCTTCTCGGTTTTGGTCAGTGTACGTGATATCATAGTAACAGGCCGACCTCCTTGAGAAAGAACCGCTCCCAGAGCATGAGAGGATGCGTCTGTAGTTAAGTCGAGGGGTTTTTGCAAATCGGGGTAAAGAAGAAGCACATCCTCGGATGACAAAATATCCTTAATTTTCCTAAAGGCATTGTGGGATTCTTCGCCAAATTCGATATTGGTTTTCTTTGAAGCGTTGGTACTTACTGTTCCATTTTCACCTCGTAAGTTCTTGGTGAGGGGTTTAGCTATTGACGCATAGCCCTTTATGAAACGCCGATAGTAACCTTATAGATGGAGGAAAGAGCGCAAAGCTCGAAGTGTTCTCGGGACTTCATAATTAACAATATCCTGCACCTTATCCTTTGAGCTTTTGATACCACTCTAAGAAACCACAAAACGGAGAAAGTCTACCCCTGTTTTGAAAAACTGAGTCTTCTCTGGAGAAATTCTCATATTTGCCATATATAATTTCTGAAGGATACGGCTGACGTCGTGGAAGTGACTTGAGTAATCTTTGAAAACTACGATGGCACGTTGGAAAATACTCTGGGCATTTTTTAGCCCGAACGGCAGTCTACAAAACTAGTTTTTTCCGTTGTGGTTTTCTCCCTCTCTCGCTCAGCCTGTATTATCTGGTAGAAACCAGATTTAAGTTCTATCGTTGTGAAAATGGAGGACTTACCCACATTTGCTAGTATAACGCAGGTGTCAGGTATAGGATATCTGTCATTGATAGTCTTTTCATTGAGTTTCTTGAAGTCCACCATCATTCGCATCTTCCTTTCGCCAGATTCGGTTAAACCCTTTTTAGGGACCACCTATATAGGGCTGTTATATGGAGAACTGGAAGGTCTAATTATTCCATCGCGTAGGAGGTTGTGGAGGTTACAAATTCTGATGCTGCCATCGGGTAAGGATATGATTTCGAATAAACTGCCTCGTTGTATGTGGTTGTAATGGTTGCTACAATATTTGTATTGTTTATTTGTTTAAGCCAATTAGACAACCAAATCTTACAGGCTAAGTAGAAATTATAAAGTTAGAGTAGGTACATTAAAAATAAGTCTGAATGACTTAGTTATAAAAAGAATTTATAGTAGTTAAGAAGCGACTTTTTGAACATGAAAAATCTATTTCCAAATAATTATAAATTTTATTAAACTCAATCAATGATCTAGTTATTGGACCGTTTATAGCATAAAGTGCTTTGAAAAGACGAATATTGAAAAATTCAGAGTTCCTAAGGGCTCTAGCAGGAATATTTATGAAGATCCTCTCAAGGAGCACTGGGCAGTCAGTAGTGCCACGAAATACGTCAAAGATAAACGAAAGCGATAAAATTACCCTCCTACTCTGCAGTGACTTTAGGTTGATCAATAGGCATCTCGCTTCATAAGACGGGATGGGTTCAGAAAACCGTAAGGTGCGCAAAGCAAAATATAAAAATACTCTCTGAAATGAATAAATTTTTAGATCATCCGCATATAGTAAGAATCTTACTGCAGAGAAGCAAGAGCGAATGTCATTAATGAACAGTAAGAAAAAGAGTGGTCCTAAGATGCTACCCTGAGGAACGCCTGAGAAGGCCACAAAAGCAAAAGACCTGACAGAGTCAACAACAACCCTACACCTGCGATTTTGTAGATAGGACTCAATCCAGCTCATAAACACTGAGTGGAAACCAATACAGGCAAGCTTTTTGCACAGGACAGTATGAGAAACCCGGTCAAACGCTTTAGAAAAATCCGTGTCTACCTGGTATCCTGACTGAAAGGCTGCGATGCAGTCATCGGAAAAGATAGCCAAGTTAGTCACAGTTGAGCGTCCCGGAAGAAACCCATACTGCTCTGGTTAATGCATTCAAATAGTTTGGAGGTGGCAGAAAGTTTCGAAATAGGTGTATAAAGTTACTTACATATATAATTTTTGTTGCCACTCTTGAAAATAGGTGTTATAGAGGCCGATTTCCACGCATCAATAAAAGTGCCCGAAGATAGGGAACTATTGAAGATTACTAAAAGGGGATAAATAAGAGCTTCGCACTGTTTAAATAGAATTGCAGACAACCCATCAACATCGCTATTAGATGACTGTTTAAGTCGAGATATGCCACTAACAACATCATCCAAGGACAGTAGAAGATTTCCAAAGTCGATTGCTGGTTGTATGTTGAGACGTATGTCTTCACTGCGACTTGAGTCGGCAGTGAAGTTGGCCATGAAATATTCAGCGAACAGATTTGCCGCCTCAGCAGGACTATCAACAGCTTTGTCGCCAAGGAATAGAGAGGACGGAATATTCGAGACTGCTCTTTCAGAATTTACGAAACTCCAAAACGACCTTGGATTTGTTTTTAGGTTTTCTTCGATACTTAAAATGTAGTTTCTGTGTAGGAATTTATCCAAACACAGGAACTTCCTTTCATACTCTTTGTGTTTAACGAAAAACACCATATTATTAGTGTTTTTGTACTTACGAAAAAACTTATTCCTCAAATTCCGAATTTTCATCAATGCTGCATTATGCCAAGGGACTCTGTACTTCTTTTTAGAAACCAAAGGAATATACCTTTTACAAATGTCTACAACGGTAGATCTAAATATCTCGAAAGAGCTGGTAGTATCTAGGTTGTGAAACAAGTTATCCCAGTTAATTTCTAGAAATAGATTGTTCAGGTCCAAAAGTTACATCGTTTAAAATTGAAAGACAAATTAGATGTATCCATTCTAGCCTTGGCGTACTTTTCAAAAGTAATAATTAACGGAACATGATGCATGCCCGACTTTGAAACAGGTGAGTCGCATTCACACAGGGTGAAGTTAAGATTCTCGCTAAGGAAAACTAGATCTAAAGTGCGACCAAGGCGATTTGGGAAACAGTTAATTTGCCTTAAACCGATGCTTAGAAAGCTATCTATTACACATATTTCATTAAGGCTAGTAACGTCGCATGCAATTAAAGAGGAACTGGAAGTAGTCTTAGACCAGTTTATGTTTGAGAGATTGAAGTCGCCCAGCACGCAGAGATGATCACCACCAATTTTGTTCGTTAGGTTAGGTTAGGTTATGAGGGTTAGACCGAAACACAAGGTTACGGCCCGACACTTAGGCCACCAGTGGGCCCGTTGTGATACCCTATACGGACTCGAAAAACAAGAGAGTCCCTTCCTCGCCTATACATGATGATCGAACCACTTCGTGGAGACAATGAATTTAGCTAGAGCCTTGACCTCACATCTAGAGACTTCAGAGAGGTCTACTAGAAATGGTTGCCCTAGAAAGGCTAACCGCCGCCTGCCAAGTGCTGGACACTGGCACAGGAGGTGCTGGACACTCTCCTCCTCCTCGATACATCTAAAACTGCGACAGTAGTCGAAGGTTGTCGCTCCCAATCTAATACCGTGAGTGCCAATTAGGCAGTGCCCCGTTAGAACCCTTATAAGTGATGCTACCGTAGGTTTGTTTAGGGTAAGAAGCTCCTTAGTGCGCCCTCTATCATATGAGGGCCAGGTTAGCCTGGATGTCTCGCAAGTTGAGATTTCCGACCATTTCTCGTTTGCAGATCTTATAGTGCTCGTGCTCACACGGAGCTTGAAGGAGGCCATAGGAATACCTACCGAGTCATTTCCGGAAAGGATGTGGTCGGTGATAGCTCTTCTGGCCAGCTCGTCCGCTCTGCAGTTACCCTCAATATCCCTGTGACCAGGATCCGGAAGGCGGAAAGAGACCTCTTGACCCAGATCCGGTGAGAAGATGCCCGCTCCAACCTTCCCGTCAAGCTTAGAGCCATCGGTAAAAATGTTTACAGCGTTCGAGACAAGATGCTGCCTACTATCCCAGTCTTGTCGCGTTGGTATTAACACTGTGTAGTTCTTAAGGAATACATTCCTTGATGTGCAGTAATCAGTGCAAGCTGGTATTGGGACAGGGGCGCATGCACCCAGGATGGTGGCATGCCCACAAGTTCCATTTGACCTGATACCCGTTTCCCGTATACGTAGAGCCGAGATAACAGAAACCTCCCTCGCCACAAGGTCAAGGGGTGGTAGGTAGAGTATTGTGTCAAGTGCTTCGGTGGGAGTAGAACAGAGAGCCCCTCCGAGCTTCTTTGCACTTTTTGCAGCATTTTAAGACAGGTGCTTTTGGCCAATGCAGGCCACCAGACCAAAACGCCATATAGGAGAATCGGGCGTACAATGGCCGTAAAGGCCCAGTGAACCACCTTAGGGGAGAACCCCCAGGAGGCACCAATTGCCCTCTTGAAGGAGAAAAGCGCCGCAGCTGCCTTTCTGGATCGATCCATTATGTTGTCATTCCAGAGCAGTTTTCTATCTAGAATAACCCCCAGGTACTTGACCTTATCACTCAGAACTAGAGACGTATCCCCGATTCTTGGTGGTATTATGTTTGGTATCTTGTATCTCCTCGAAAAGAGAACTAACTCGGTTTTATCAGGGTTCACTTCCAGGCCAGAGCTCATGGCCCAGGATGATATTGTGGATAGTGCCCTTTCCATTAAATTACAGAGGGTTTGCGGGAATTTTCCCCTTACAATGACGCAGATGTCATCAGCATACGCGATCAATTGATGGCCTTCTGATTCCATGAGACGTAAAAGTTGGTTTACAGTAACCAGCCACAAAAGTGGAGAGAGAACGCCACCCTGCGGGGTGCCTCGGTTTGCGAGTCTGTGGACTTCGCTCCCGCCTAGCTCAGTTTTTATCCGCCTATCCGTAAGCAGATTGTAGATAAGTTCCACAACGCACGCGTCCACCCGTAGGTCCATTAGGGCCGAGGTGATAGCAGTTGGAACGACGTTGTTGAAGGCGCCCGCTATGTCAAGGAAAGTCACCAGTGTGTACTCTCTGAGGTCAAGCGACCTTTCAATGACTGACACCAGCGAGTGCAAGGCAGTGTCGGTTGACCTGCCTTTTGTATAGGCATGCTGGGCATGCGATAGAGACGATGGGTCAATCAGCCTCCGGATATAGTCCTCCAGGAGTCTTTCAAACGTTTTAAGCAGGAAAGAGGACAGACTTATTGGCCTGTAGTCCTTTGGTTTTGTGTGAGAGGGCTTCCCTGCTTTAGGAATAAAGACTACGCTGATTTCCCTCCACGATTCCGGTACGTATTTGAGCCTCAGACAACTTAAAAACATCATCTTTAGCCAGGGTTTAATGAGTGAGGAAGTGTGTTGAAGCTGAGCCGGGAATATTCCATCTGGGCCCGGTGACTTATAGGGTTTGAAGGTAGATAAGGCCCAGTCAAGCTTTCGATCATCTACGATTTCTTTCAAAAGTTTATCAGAGGGTAACCCTCCGATAGCGAAATTTTGAGACGCGCCTTCGCATGTCGGAAAATGTGTATCCATAAGCAAGTTTAGGGTCTCTGTGCATGTCTCCGTCCAAGACCCATCAGGCTTTTGGACATAGCTTAACTGAGTTGGGGATTTCGATAACACCTTCCTTTTGTTCGTTGCCAATGTAACAATGTTGTCGACGTGCGACGTGTATAGATCATGGCTACTGTTGGGCGGGATATAAGATGCACAAGGAAAAATTGAGTCAGATGAACCGCTATACAACATCGGATCGAAGAACTCTACGTTAAAAAAGCTGTCATTTAGCCATGTCTCGAAGATAACGAAGACATCATACTCTTGATGTGAAGTGAAAAGCCGCAAAAGCTGGGATTTCGTTCTAATTCCAGCCATGTTTTGCATATAAATTTTAAGGCCGCTCATTATACAAACTGACCCAACCGATTGTCGTTGGACATCGGTTGGACTTCGAGGTTTTTTGAACGGAAATTAAATGGACGCACAACTATATTCTTCGGCCATAATTCGGGCACCAATAACTTTGAAAGTGAACTGGCCTCAACACCCAGCTTAAAGTTGACAAAACGGAGGATTTAGTGTCCGTGCCATTCCTTATCAAAGGAATACAAATTATAGAGGTTACATCAATACCAGTGTTTTGCGATATATGCGACTTCAATTTATCGGCAGTAACTGATGCCGAGAATGACGAGAGATGCAGCCACTTCCTCCTCGAAAAAGCGCTTAGATTACCATTAATACCCGACCCAACAACTAATGGTAGTACCCGCGAATTATTCTGGTCAGCACTAATGGGGTTAATGTTAACATTCGTCACGTCATTAGCACTCACCGGCAATGAACTTATATTTGCTTCTGCATTAACATCGTTAGAAGCGCAGTCAATGTCAATTTGATTGTTGTTATTTCTTTTTCTCCTTCTGCGTGCTCTTTTACTATTCACTGTTTTCCACTCATTTTGGTTATCATCAGCTGCAGGAAATTTGTAAGGAAGGGATTCTTCTGGGTTAATAATAATAATATGATTGAGGAAGTGTACTGCGACCTTAAAGGTCTATTGTACCCTCATAACCTCATAGCACCTTGTCCAGCCCGATCCGCCTCAGAAAGTCCAGAATGGAGGACGGCTTTAAATCGGGTAGGTGCATTCTTCTGGGTTAGAAAAGACTGCAGCATGTTTTATTTTAAGTTCTTCGATTAACGGCGTCGGTACAATATTGTTAACGTCTTTACAGTGAAGATGTTGTAAATTTTCAGATGAGTTTATTGAGGTCAAGGTTAGCATTGATATCACGCAAAAGGTCATATCCTATAAAACCGTCGAACGTTTCAAGAGTGGGTAAAAGGAAAAATTCAGAATTCGTGTCAAAAATATTGATATCTCGTTACGCGATTTGCACCACTAATGGATTTTAGAAGGAATGGTGATTCCACTGCTTTCAAACCCTGCCATCTACAATCTTTTACATAGTTTTTAGAAGCGCCGGTGTCGATCGGAAATTTTACTGGTTTACCTTTAAACTTCCTGCTAACGGTAGCAGGGACGCTACTCTAAAAAATTTATTTCATCACTTGGTACTTCTGCTATTTCATTTATTATTACAAACTTTCTCATCGCCTTCGTCGTAGGCGTCGGAATCTGCGTAGGCTCCTTCGTCATTATCATACTGATTAAGTGCATTGATTCGTTGCAATTTATTGCAATTAAATTGGTCACTACCATGTGGTCTTTTTGCATTCGTGGCGGTGCCACTAGTATAGACAAGATTCCCAAATGGAGTCCTGCCCAGGGGATAACTGGGGTGATTACGAGAAGAGGAAGGCATTTGTTGAGTAGGATACCTAAGTTCAGAAAGACTGGGATCAACCTTCATTGGAGTGACTTTTTGTTGAGCTTGATCATTTGTTACTCTTTTGAAATAGGGGGCTATTTGTTGGTTTTGTCAAACGATTGTCTGGGGTTCTACTTTCAGCAAACCTTGAGGCGAACAACGATCTAGGTTGGTTATATTCCAGTTCTTGTGCAAGAGCAAGGGTTGATGGCATGTCCTTCGGTCTAGATGAAAATAGTATATCACATAATAGCCTATTTAGTCCGGAAATTAATACGGTATTTACTCATCAATGATTCGATATTCGATAGCTTTAAAATTTAAGACGGTGTTGAACGAGGACAGAATCTGCGCGTCCTGTAACTTTGTTACGAATAATAGCTACGGCCTGGTAATGCCTACAACTACCAGCGTATGATTCAAAAATTTTGTAGGCGGCATGAGCTGCCTGCCGCCATGACACGTAACGAGTCTTGTCACCAGAAAACTCTGGCAATGATTTCACTACATCCAATGATAAGTTGCACTCAATATCATGGTCAAATGTTATTTCCTGATATTCTTCTAATTGGACGGGTCACTGGCTAACAGCTTACTTTTTCTTTCTAAATATTCACTGCACAATTCAATCAAGTCTATTATGACTTATTTTAATTTACTTAATTCAAATTCACTTTCTTAAATCTATTTCCTTACAATCATTTCTTTTTTGTTGAATTCCTCCTGGTGTAGCTTTAAATCTGCTTAGCTGCTTGAAATCTGCTTCCTGATATTTTCCAATGAGTCCGAGCTCACGACCACGCCTTTCGTCCAATGAAAATGATTTAATTAGATACGCGCGAGTTACGTTCACTAGTTGTAGAGAAGGGGGATTGCAGGATGATACGTGCAAAGAAAGAAACAAAGGACACTTTTCGTTTTTGAAATTACAACATTTCTTTATAAACAAATATCAAGTTTACAACTAACACCGGTTAGGCGGACGGTCTTGAGGCAACTCACTATTCTAGTTTCAAAGCGGTCCTCGCTAGCCCTTAATATTCTAAGTATATATCTGAGTACATAAAAGTACGTAAATGTATATACATATGTATATATATTTCAATGGTCCAGCCCTATCCCTACCAACCATACGCAGATAAAAAAGTGGATAAAACATAGGTCGCGCTATCCACAAATGAAGATAAAAAAGTGGATAACTTTGTATGGGCCGCGTGAAAATATTATCCACTTTCCCCAAGTACATGTCGTGTACGTGTGACCTTGCATCACCCTCGCACTCATTCAGAAACGCCGTATGTAAAAATATGTCTGCACTTCTTTGGCTAAAAAATTTCCCAAAACAAATCTGACAGCGCAGCAAAGGCGGCATACTTTTAGGCACTGGCAGGGTTGCCACTTCGTAAACCGCTATACACAAAAAATGAAAATGCCCAAAAATTTTCGACAAAATTTCCAAAAACTTTCTATATTTTTCTTCAATTTATTAAATATATATACAAATTATAAGATAAATTCGTTAAATATTTATACAAAATAAACCAAACAAAATCAAAGCGAAGTTATAAAACCGACAAATGATACATGTGTTTCGATTTTCGCCCTGGAGCGGATTTGAACTAGCACTTCGATATGCATATGGGTGTTGTCACTTAGTACCTGGTGCTAGCACCGTCGTGTACGGTATTTATTCCACAAAGATAAAATATTATACCTAGCACCTTTGGCGGTTTTTTTTAGAATTTTTGTTGTTTCAGGGTGATCCACACCGGAGAACTCTGTTATTTTCGATTATCCCAAGCACATCGTTACGCTACTAAATTGTCCTAGGTAACAACAATCTATAAAAATATAAAGTGCATTAGTAATATTAATCTGATTTCTCATGTTTATAAGTTTTTATGATAGTACTTACAGCGACTTTCTTCCAAAATAAAAAATTCTTCACAAAAATTTTAAATTATAATTTTCCTGATGACAGCAAATTTTGAAAATTTTAATTTATGTTCTAATTATTTTAATCACACTATTGCGTTCGCACTCATGGGAGTAGCAATGGCAAAGAAAGAGAACGATTTTTGTTTGGGAAATATATTCCACAAATATGCGTTGGTGTTTGTATGAAGGAGAAAAAAATAAAGATGGTTTTGGAAATCGATAAGAAATTCATAAAAAGTGGATAGCCATGGTTGGTAGGGATTTTGTTTACTTAGCACTCCCACGGATTTTGAATGCTATAGCATTCAAGTATACCAGGCATACTTGAATGTTTATGTGGGTGTGTATGTATGTATACACAAATGAATTTATATTTGACGATTAGAAACCTACTTGGCTCTTGATGTCTGTAAATATATATGAATATATTTGAAATTAAGTCAGACTACATTGTTGCTGACAGCAATAGACTTATTGCACGCCTAACTACTTATTTATACAAAATGTGGAATGCTGAGTGTTATATTTCTTTTATTTTCCCAACAAGAGACCAAGACTCAAAATATACTTGGTGCCTTGTTAGGTTTCGTGGGCTGTGGGCCATTCCACATAACTCCCCCACGGTTTGAGTAAGACCTCTCCTGAGTTCTTTTATTATTCTCTTCTTTTGGAGGGATCTCAACCAATGCGACCTCTTCCTTTCTAGGGCTTGGACTTTCTTGGACAATTCTATTAACTATTTTGAAATTCTTTCTTTTACAGTACAATGCTATTAACAATATTGTTATTATCAAAATTATTACAATGTTTGTTGTTGGTTTTTGCGGTCATTCTTGTTTTTACATATTTGTAAGTTTTGCAAGCATGACCGAAGGTCTAATAACAATGTGTGCTCACTGTTGGCAAGAACAAACAAACAAAAGGGAATTAATTGAAGTGGAGATAAGTGCATTGTGACGTCACAGGGCATCATAGCTTAGTGTTAGAATTTTTTAACAGCGGCTTTGGTGCAGACACTGGTTCGCATCCCAGTGTCCGAAAAGGGATCTGATGATGAGCCTGGAAACTCTGAAACATGTAATCCTATCCATCGCTGTTGATTTTTCCTTTGTAATTTTTCTCCAATTATCAACTTTTCCCAAAAAACTGACAATTAAAATTCATTACGAATTATTGTTTCTCTGGTCTCGAGCTTGCAAAACTTACAAATATGTAAAAACAAGAAAGACCGCAAAAACCAACAACAAATATTAAGAACCGTAGCACGGGTTTACGTACATAAATATGTACAAACAAAAAGTCCAGCACACACATTCGTACGTATGACCGAAGGTCTAACAACAATGTGTGCTCACTGTTGGCAAGAACAAACAAACAAAAGGGAATTAATTGAAGTGGAGATAAGTGCATTGTGACGTCACAGGGCATCATAGCTTAGAATTTTCTAACAGCGGCTTTGGTGCAGACACTGGTACGCATCCCAGTGTCCGAAAAGGTATCTGATGATGAGCCTGGAAACTCTGAAACATGTAATCCTATCCATCGCTGTTGATTTTTGCTTTGTAATTTTTCTCCAATTATCAATTTTTCCCAAAAAACTGACAATTAAAATTCATTACGAATTATTGTTTCTCTGGTCTCGAGCTTGCAAAACTTACAAATATGTAATTATTACAATGTTTATGCCATATGACATTTTTATGGTATACAAGTTCTTTGATGATTTCATTATTTTTAACATCTTTTATATTTATTTCTTTGAACTTCGGTTCACTTTTATAGCTTTGATTTAAAATCTTAGCCGGGTAATAAAATTTTTCAACAAATTCAAATTTACTATTTTCAAAAATTTGGCCATCTATTTGTATCCCACAATTTGCGTAATGTATCAAATAATTTCAGTTTGTTTTTAATTCTCTTGCATCACAATTTTGAATTATTTCCTCCTTATGGGAGTTTATAATTAACAAAGTATCATCCTCTAAAGCAGTTATTTTAGTTTTGTTATATTATTTAAATATACAATCATACCTGAATACGCAATGCTTGCTTCTTTTTAAATATTTTAGTGCGGTATCTTTTTTGTACCTCAAATTTTCATTATTTATTTTGACAATCAACTCCTCATCCGTTTCACTTTCTAAATTGTCTACATTTGGCTATAGTACTATTAATTTTAAATCTGTTTTATATATACAACCCTGTTGTGTTAAGACGTGTTTTTGCTTGCTCCTGTTCCTGATTAATTTTTATTAAATTTTATTTTAATATGGATGATTTTTGTGCTAAGTGCAACGGTATGTTTGCCAGGAATGATTCCAGTGTTGTGCCTTGCTCAGGTTTCTGCCAAAAGCGATTCCATAGAGCGTGTTGTGATGGAATTATTTCCGATTACGATGTCAAACTTTTTAAGGCAAATCGTAACATTGTTTATATGTGCAAATGTTGTGTTAATTTGCCGGAGCGTTTTATTTCCTCGTTGGATGCCATTCGTACATCCCTGAAAATGGACATGGCATCGCTGTTTGATACCTTCAATTCTAAGTTCAAGGATTTATTGGTGGAAGTGGGTGAGATAAAAACTTTCATAAAGACATCGCAGCAGAGCAATATTGCAAACAACAACATTGCCGCCGACATTACAGTGGCTAATAACACCAACAACGTTAACAGCTGTTCTGATGGTGCTGCTTTTTCGTCTTTTGCCCGCTGTATACCATCTTTGTCACCAACTACTTGCGGTGCTAACGGCACTTTGTTACCTACACCTTCATTCAATACTAATGACTGTGCTCACAGCATACAATCATCTTCATCTAATTGTGATGTCAGTAACAGCTTGCCTGCTGTTAGTGTGCCTGTTAGTGGGGTGAAGGTAGTTGACTCACTATGCTATTCAACAGTTGTCGCTACGGTCGCCTCTGTAAATGATGCTGTTAATAACTTTGATATGGCTGCTGTTAATAACAATGTTATGGCTAAACCAAATAAGCCCAGCCGTTTAACTAAATCGCCTGCTGTTAGGAGTAGAAATAACAATAAAAACAACAATATCACTTTAGCGAATACGCCTTCTGGCGGTTCCCCAGTTCGTGATTTGAATGTTGCCTCCGTCAATAGCCATAATGTTAACAACGATACGGCTGATATACAACAACATTCTTCTGGAAATTCTAGTGTGATTCCTGCTGTTTCTAGGTTGGTGACTGCTGTGCCACCTCGTCGTTCAATTTTTGTGTCACGGTTGCACGCATCTCTAACTGAACCTGATATTGTTAATTATGTTTATGTTAAACTTAGTCTTTTAGATCAGAATAACATTAGCGTACATAAGTTTAACTTTAAGTATGTGAGGGATATTTCCTCCTTTAAAATTTCGGTCCCTGACATGTTTGTTGACAGGGTTCTTGAGCAATCGTTTTGGCCTGAACATTCGGTGGTACATTTGTATTCCCCAAGGTCTAAGGTTGAACGTCCAATTCGCTCGAATTCAAAAAACTTGATCGGCAATACTGCGACTGTTACTCAAAAATAACAATTCAGTATCAAAATGTTCGGGGCTTACGTTCTAAACTAAATACTTTTTTTATTAATAGTTTTGCTTTTACAGCACATGTTATTGCGTTCACGGAGACATGGCTGAAACCTGACAATTTTAATGCTGAGCTTTTCTCAAATGATTATGTCGTTTTTCGGTGTGATCGTCCGTCCAGAGCAGGCGGAGTCCTCATTGCTGTTGCCTCAAGCATTTCCGCTGAGTTGCTCGTGTATGACAATACATTTGATATAGAGTTCATATCCGTTAAACTCTCCTTTGGCAATTTCTGTTTATTCATTTCTTGTTCGTATATACCACCTCGTTCTGACATACGTGTTTATGATCACCACTTTTTAGCTATACGTAATCTGCACACGCGGTTACGTGACAATGATCGCCTAGTTGTTCTTGGTGATTTTAATTTACCTTATGTCAGTTGGATAAATTGTAGCCAGTATGTATGTATGTATGTCAGTATGATTTTATTAGCTCTCTTCTAGGTATGCCTCTATTTCAATTCAATGGTGTGTTGAATTCAAATAACAAGCTGTTAGACTTAGCCTGGGTTGATATCTCAACTGGTATCAGCCTCTATCGAATTCCGCCGTTATCTTTACCTGAAGATCCTTTGCACCCTACACTTGAGATTGCAATGGAAGTTGTACAACCCATGATAAATTATAATAAATCGAACTCTCGAACTCGTTCCAGATGTTTTCACAAGGCGAACATTGATATGCTCAACCAGTTGATTGCTTCCCATGATTGGACGGATCTTTATGCATGTACTGATGTTGAGTCGGCTACATCAATCTTCTATAGCTACCTCGACAGTTTTGTTGACCAATGCGTTCCTATTTACTATGATAAAGTTAATACTAGTAAACCTCCTTGGTATTCTCGACAACTTATTAACCTTAATAATATCAAATCCAGGATTTATAAGCGTTTTAAAAGATCTGGGTCTTCCGAAGATTTCTCTAAGTACCTTGTTGCTCGGTCAAACTTTCAGCGTGTAAGCCAATATTGCTATAATTCTTACTTGTCAAGATGCAAAGTTGATTTTTTTAATAACCTAAAAAAATTTTACGGCTTTGTTAATTCCAAAAGAAAATCTTCAGGATTTGTTAATTCCAAAAGAAAATCTTCAGGATTTCCATCTCGTTTGTCGTTTGGAGATAGGAATGCTATGCTCGATCAAGATTGTGCTGAATTATTCGCAGACTTTTTTATGTCAACCTATTCGCCTAAATGTGCCCAAGCTGGCAATTATCCGTATTGCTTACAAAGCTCTAACTGTATTCTCGAACCAATAATCGATGGTTCTACCGTTTTACTGAGTCTCTTATCATTAAAACCTTCATTTTCGCCTGGGCCTGACGGTATTCCCAGTTGCGTTCTAAGGTTTTGTGCTGCTAATTTATCTGAACCGATCTTAAAATTATTCTCTCTCTCGTCTATTTGGAAACAATCGTTCATTATTCCTCTGCACAAAAAAGGTAGTAGATCTAATATCGAAAACTATAGAGGAATAGCGAAGCTCTCAGCCATTCCTAAATTGTTTGAACAGTTAATTACTTGTCAACTTCAGCACACGTGTCGCTCCATACTGTCAACTTACCAGCATGGCTTTATTCGTCGCAGATCAACCACTACCAATCTACTTGAATTTACTTCGTTAGTTCGTGACGGTTTTGTGGCCAAAAAACAAACTGATGTGATTTATACCGATTTCAGTAAAGCTTTTGACTCAGTTAATCATGAGCTACTGATTCATAAACTTGATTTGCTGGGGTTTCCGAAGAATTTGGTCTTATGGATCACAAGCTACCTCGCTAATAGGACTCAGAATGCTCTGTTCAAAAATTGTATCTCAAAGGCAATTAAAGTCACTTCTGGTGTACCACAGGGTAGTCATTTGGGTCCATTGCTCTTCACCCTCCTTATTAATGACTTACCCCAAATTCCGTTATACTCAAGAGCTATAATGTATGCTGATGACGTCAAACTTTGTTATACGTTTTTGCCTTCGGACGTATCTAGTATTAACCCTCTTCAGGTGGATTTGAACTCACTTCAAATTTGGTGTGCAGCAAATTCACTTAATCTTAACTCCCCTAAATGTAAACTTAAACTTTTCACCGCGTAAAGCCAGTTTTGTTATCTTATGTACTTCATGATACTCCTATGGAGCGCGTATCTGTTTTTAGTGATTTAGGCGTCTTATTTGACCCGAAACTGAGCTTCACTTCACACATTTCCTCTACTATAAATAAGTCAATGGGTACACTCGGTTTCGTTAAACGCTGGGCTAAAGAGTTTAATGATCCTTACCTAACCAATACCCTTTACACAACCTTGGTCCGTCCAATACTCGAGTATTGCTCGTGTGTTTGGAGTCCAGTACTTAGTAGCCATATAATGCGAATTGAGTCAGTGCAGAAACAATTTTTGATTTTTGCTCTACGGTCTCTTAACTGGGATTCAAATCGGCATCTTCCATCTTATAGTAGCAGGCTTCTTCTTATTGATTTGCCAACTCTTGAAAATCGGAGAATATTACTTGGCGTAATGTTCCTGCATAAGCTGGTTCTCGGTGAGATAGACTCTTCTTACCTTCTGAGCCGTTTAAAATTTGTGGTTCCTGCTAGGGCGTCTATACACTACGTGCCTTTTCATTTACCCCTCTGTCGGTCAAACTTCATTAAAAACGACCCTTTGTGTATTTGGTGTTCACACTACAATGACTTGTACAAATGTCTTAGTATCGAATGTTCAATTGCTGCCCTAAATACTGCGATACTTTCATGTCTTGCCTGATATTTTATATTTTTTCTCTTTCAATGTTTAATGATTGTATATGTATATATAAAGTTTTTATTTTGTTTTCTAGCTAGTACCTACATATTTTTAAGATGTATTCTTTATACTCTTTGTTAGTCGACCGTATTTTTTGTGCCGACTTTAAACGAAAATAAAAATAAAATAAAATAATCATTTGGAATTTTTATTGCAATAATAATTGATTGGTTTTTATATGCCAATACTCCTATTTTAGACAACTTTAACTTGTAAAAATCTATATTAAAATAATTTATTTCCTCGTTTGTTAAAATTCCTGGGTGAATCAAATTATATTTAGCCGCTGCTATATTGTTCTGAATATTATCTATTTTATATTTTGCAAATCGGATCTTGTTTACTATCTGATTAAGAATTTCCTCATTCTGCTGGCTCATATTTTTTAAAAAGTTTACTAATTTTTTCTCTTTTAGCTTACAAGATATAATGGTGTCTTTAATTAAATTCAACGTATCATTAAAATGCCTGTTTATCATTATCTGATTACACTGGTTTACAGCCAAAATGCACCAGAGACGCCATAGTGAAATTCCCATGTAAAATCACCTCCTAATTCCGAAAATCAAGGTTATTTTTACTTGAATGGTACCGTTTTTGAGATATTTACGATTTACCGTTATTTCAAAAAACAAAAAAGATGGCTCCACTTAATCGTGTATATCTCAAGAACAAACTGAGCTCTTCCAAAACGGTTTGAAAAATTTACTATAATCAGTACATACAACACTTTTTGCTAGGTCCTGCAGATTCAAACATATTGAACAATCATTACGGATTTTTTAAATTTTTTTTGTAAAAATATAAAAAAAATTGTACTTTGCGAGGAAGCATCTCGAAAACTTTTTGTTTTTTTGCAGATATTTTTCCCCCCCCTCAAAGCTCTGTTTTATTACAAAAAAAAATAAGCTATCAGTGAACAAAATCGATGAACTAATACAAAAGTTATAAGCATTCAAGTAAATATATCCATTTAATGCTTAAGTACCCTACTGGTACATATGTGTTAGTATTCGTATATCAGTTAGTTAGCAGGTAGATTTTCGAAAAGTTATTAGATACAAAAAGCTGTTAGTGTCGTTTTCTCAAACCTAGGTACATTTTAAACAAGAGCATATTTTTGAGGCAGGTAGTGTTTTCTTTGTAGAACTAGGGAACCTTTTTGTTTAGGTAGGCTTGAATTTTTACTGGATCTAAGTATAAATAAGAGTACATGCGCCTTGTTCTTTCATAATATCTGCAAGGCTCGCCGGATACTGTTCAGTTTATAATTGCAGTTTATAACCCGTCATTTACTTAAAAATAAAAAATTAATAAAAGGGCGCGAGAGTTTGAGTGTACAAATGATCCAGATATGTTCTGTTTCATCTGCGGTCAATTTATTGTTAAAAGTATGAGACTTGTGTTTGCAAATCCTTTGAAAGTTACATACAGGGTTGCCGTTTTGGTAGAATTCTACCATTTTTGGTAGAAAAAATTTCAAAAAACCCGTTTTGGTAGAATGGTCGATTTTTTTCCATTTTGGTAGATTTTTACAATTTTTCGAAATACTTAGGAATATGCTTAATACACAGTCCTTTTCGAATGCTTTATTACATTGGGTTTGTTCGTAAATGAGCTTGCGCATCACGAACAGACCCATTATTATATTACATATTTTTTCGAACACAAATAAGCACACTGTATGAGTATGCATATCGATAGCGAGCGAACATCTCTAACTCAACTCAAAATTTTCTTTAACGAATGTTGTCAAGTTTCATCCGAGGTGTAATAAATAGTTGTCAACAAAAAGAAAAAATGGACAGGTTGGTGATAAAATGTCATACTTTTAACATATTTAAATATCTAAATGTAATAATTGCTGTAGATTTGTTGTAGATCAATCACGGTTTAAGTGCCGCTATCTATTGAATATGAGGTAAAGTTGGCTTAGACAATTTTTGCATAAAAGCTTATGGTTTACACTTGCTGTTAATGTAATTAGTTGAGAATTGTTAGGTTTATGGGCTAGTCCGTTGTTGTAGTGAACGACTCATATATCAGTTATTAGCTTTTGCGATGTATATTGAATATTAAATTAAAAATACATTAATACATATGATTTTATATATTATACCATACTTTGAACTTAATGTTCCATATTAAAGACTAAATTTTGTTTCTTGAAATAACTGAAATAAATATTTTGGTAGATTTTTTCCAAATTTGGTAGATTTTTTTTTAATGGATGGTAGAATTTTTTTTTTGTTAACGGCAACCCCGGTTACATACTATAAGTGTTTTGGAATTGAGCCTAAAAACAATGAAAAACCATGGACACCGAACACTGTGTGCACCATATGCCGAGTCGAATTGATTTCTTCGGAAACCGGAACAAAAAGGTGCGTTGTAAAAATTAGGAATTTGTTCCCTTTTAATGCATAGCTGACTAATTTCTGAAACTATCTATTTAGGCGACGTGTGAAATTTATTACACCAATGAAGTGGAGGGAACCAACTTGCCATTCAACGGACTGCTATATTTGTACTACAAAAGTACTTGGGGTTGGAAAGTCCAGAAAAGTAACCTATGCGAGCGTATCTACAGTGTCATTACCAGAACTAATTTCAACAGAAGCGACATTGCCAGAATCAAATTTAACTTTAGTTCCGGCTCCAGTTTCATTGTCAACAGTAGTATCTGATTACGCGGCATCATGTTGTACTGAATTTCAAACGGAAAACGAAAGAAATTCTTTGTCACAAGCACAACTCAATGATTGGATAAGGGATTTGGAATTGTCAAAGGAAAAGGCCTCTCGAATGCAACAATTTAAATTTGTTTCATCCGATGTTAAGGTAACATATTATAGAACTCGTCACGAAGAATTTTCCAAGTACTATACGAAGGAGGACAGTGTTTGTTACTGCAAAGACATTGCTGGTCTATTCAAACAATTTGGTGAACCATATGATTCAAAAGAGTGGCGATTGTTCATAGACGGCAATAAATTAAGTTTAAAGAGCTCCCTTAAGCTAGCCCAACCTTTATAGCCCAATCATAAACGGAAATCGTACTAAATTGCCCAATATTTATTGCTAATTTAGTACGCTTTCATTTAATTTATTGCACTTGTCTTTTAAAAAATATCGAGGGTTGGGCTACCTTAAGTTTAAGCTAGCCCAACCACGAAAAAAATTTTACAATAATCAAAAAATGAAAACGTACTAAATATCCCTATATTTATTGCTAATTTAGTACGCATTCATTTTATTTATTGCACTTGTCTTTTAAAAAATATCGAGGGTTGGGCTACCTTAAATTTAAGCTAACCCAACCACGAAAAAAATTTTACAATAATCAAAAAATGAAAACGTACTAAATATCCCTATATTTATTGCTAATTTTGTACGCATTCATTTTATTTATTACTCTTGTCCTTTAAAAAATATCGAGCCCCCTTGGTCAGCCCAACCAGCCCAACCTTATATTCAAGCTAGCCCAACCACCAAAAAAATTTACAATATTCAAAAAATTAAAGCGTACTAAATATCACTATATTTATTGCTAATTTAGTACGCATTCATTTAATTTATTACACTTGTCTTTTAAAAAATATCGAGCCCCCTTAGTCAGCCCAACCAGCCCAACCTTATATTCAAGCTAGCCCAACCACCAAAAAAATTTTACAATAATCAAATCTATAAGAAAAGCTATGGCGGTTGTCTCTAAATTTTTCCTGTTCAACTCAACAAAAACTTTTAATAATTAATAAAAAATTATTAAGAAACCCAAAAACAACAATAATTTTTCGCTGCAGAAAAAATTATTAATAGGTCTATAGCTCGTACCGAACCAGGATACTTCAAATATAAAGACCAAAAACACAAGCTTGTTGTTTGTGTAAAAATCTTAATAATAATAAAAAATGAAAACGTACTAAATATCCCTATATTTATTGCTAATTTAGTACGCATTCATTTAATTTATTGCACTTGTCTTTTAAAAAATATCGAGGGTTGGGCTACCTTAAATTTAAGCTAGCCCAACCACGAAAAAAATTTTACAATAAACAAAAAATGAAAACGTACTAAATATCCCTATATTTATTGCTAATTTAGTACGCATTCATTTAATTTATTACACTTGTCTTTTAAAAAATATTGAGCCCCCTTAGTCAGCCCAACCAGCCCAAGACAAGTGTAATAAATTAAATGAATGCGTACTAAATTAGCAATAAATATAGGGATATTTATGACGTTTTCATTTTTTGATTATTGTAAAATTTTTTTGGTGGTTGGGCTAGCTTGCAAATAAGGTTGGGCTGGTTGGGCTGACTAAGGGGCTCGATATTTTTTAAAAGACAAGTGTAATAAATTAAATGAATGCGTACTAAACTAGCAATAAATATATGGTTGGGCTAGCTTGAATATAAGGTTGGGCTGGTTGGGCTGACCAAGGGGGCTCGATATTTTTTAAAAGACAAGTGTAATAAATAAAATGAATGCGTACTAAATTAGCAATAAATATAGGGATATTTAGTACGTTTTCATTTTTTGATTATTGTAAAATTTTTTTTGTGGTTGGGCTAGCTTAAATTTAAGGTAGCCCAACCCTCGATATTTTTTAAAAGACAAGTGTAATGAATAAAATGAATGCGTACTAAATATAGGGATATTTAGTACGTTTTAATTTTTTGATTATTGTAAAATTTTTTTCGTGGTTGGGCTAGCTTAAACTTAAGGTAGCCCAACCCTCGATATTTTTTAAAAGACAAGTGCAATAAATTAAATGAAAGCGTACTAAATTAGCAATAAATATTGGGCAATTTAGTACGATTTCCGTTTTTGATTGGGCTATAAAGGTTGGGCTAGCTTAAGGGAGCTAGTTTAAAGGCCGTATTATTGCATATTGGCAACCAAAAGCCATCTATCCCGATCGCGCATGCAGTAAATACGAAGGAAACATATGAGATAATGCAAAAATTTCTCAAGTTAATCAAATACGAAGAACATGATTGGAAAATATGTGCCGATCTTAAAGTCGTTGGAATGCTATGTGGTCTACAAAGTGGATACACAAAATACTGTTGCTTTCTATGCAAATGGGATAGCCGAGCTCGTCAAGACCACTACATCATAAAGGATTGGCCAGAACGAATCGAGTTTCAAGTTGGGGTAGATAACATAAAATACTCTCCACTTATAAAGAAGGAAAAAATAATTCTACCTCCGCTCCACATCAAGCTCGGCCTTATCAAAAACTTTGTGAAGGCTTTGGACAAAGAAGGCGAAGCTTTTCATCATTTGAAGACAATCTTCCCAGAGATTTCAGAAGCAAAAATAAAGGAAGGGATTTTTGTGGGACCGCAAATAAGGAAAATGATGACCAATAACCATTTCAAAGAACTATTGTCACCAGTGGAGGCAGTCGTTACTTCTTTTTTAGGCAAACACAAAAGTCCTAACTACGAGATGATAGTGAACGAGTTAATCAAAAACTATGCGGAAATGGGTAAATAAAAAAACATATTATAATAAATTATATATTACATAAATTAACATGAATATATAGCCATAAATCTGAATTCATCGTCCAGTTCCCGACAAACAAGAACGGGAAAAATATAAACAAAAAATTTGTTCTGAATTGAAAGATAAATCCAGCCTAAGAAAATTATATACTAATGTGTCACTTATGTAATTATCTAATTTACTTTTTTATTTTCTTTCAGGAGTAAATATGTCTTTAAAAATTCATTTCTTACACTCCCACTTAAATTTTTTCCCGCAAAATCTTGGCGACGAAAGTGACGAGCATGGCAAAAGGTTTCACCAGCAAATGAAAGTGATTGAAAGTCGGTATCAAGGATTCTGGGATGTCGCTATGATGGGCGACTACTGTTGGTTTCCCATAAGAGAAACCGATCCTAATCTAAATAAGCGTCAAAACAAGACACATAACTTTTTCAATTATAAAATAAGATCATAGAGTTAAGACAGAACCATATGTACATATGCTATTATTTGTAGGGTACTTAAGTATTAAATGGATATATTTACTTGAATGCTTATAACTTTTGTATTAGTTCATCGATTTTGTTCACTGATAGCTTTTTTTTTTGCAATAAAACAGAGCTTAGAGGGGGGAAAAAATATCTGCAAAAAAAAAAAAGTTTTCGAGATGCTTCCTCGCAAAGTACAAATTTTTTTATATTTTTACAAAAAAAATTTAAAAAATCCGTAATGATTGTTCAATATGTTTGAATCTGCAGGACCTAGCAAAAAGTGTTGTATGTACTGATTATAGTCAATTTTATAAGCTTTCAAATTTTTCAAACCGTTTTGGAAGAGCTCAGTTTGTTCTTGAGATATACACGATTAAGTGGAGCCATCTTTTTTGTTTTTTGAAATAACGGTAAATCGTAAATATCTCAAAAACGGTACCATTCAAGTAAAAATAACCTTGATTTTCGGAATTAGGAGGTGATTTTACATAGGAATTTCACTATGGCGTCTCTGGTGCAGAAAAAAAGTTGGAATTTGTGATCCAGTGTTATTTAAATTTTTTTATTATATTGTGATCATTTTTTTGTTGGACCTCCAGATAACCCAATATCTCCTGCCTATAATCATATACTGTCTTTTTCTTTAAATAATAAAATTAATTGTTTCCCTTGGGTATTCCCGCAAATTTTCTTGGCCTTTTTATATTAGCCCGGTGTGCGTTTGTTCGTTATAGTTGCCTATAACGATCTGTATCCTCATTTCTGTTGAAAGACTCGGGCCATCAATTCCTGTTAGTTTTTCCAACAGGGTTGAGTGGAGTCTCTCAATATCTGCGTTACCTGTGTGATTATTTGGTTTTGTTAGATGAACTTCGACGCCCTCCGAACTCAGAAACTGCACTAGCTGCTCTGCTCTAAACTCATTATCCATGATTACTTTCTTCGGCTTACCCAACTTTGCAAAATGTTCAAGTATAATTGCCTTTTTTGATCTCCAATTCCTTTCCGTAATATTATACCCTGCTGCAAACTTTGTCAGCTTATCGATAATCGTTACAAACGATAGCTTCTTGAAGTGAAAAATATCTATATGTACCACTTCATTTTTCCTTTGGCGTTTCAGTTAGTTGGAATTTTGGTTTAATGGGATCTCTCTCGTATTTAATTTGTTGGCACTTCTCACAATTATTTATTATCAACTGAATATGTTCCCTAAATTTGGGATAGAAAATCTTGTCTTTTAATGTGTTGTACGTCTCACCGATGCCACTGTGCATAGATTCGACACTGTGGTATAAAGAAATTTGCCTATGTAACTCTTCCTCCTGCAATATATCTGTTGTTCTTTTTGTACACTTTATAAATTCCAGCTTGCCATTACAACAAAACATTGACATCAAAAGTACCTGCACTCTGTGATAATCATATTCTTTTACTTCAGAGAAAATTCCTACCTTGCCATTCCTAACATTTCTTTCCAATACATTCCTCAATGTATTTTCACTTTCCTTGGATTGACCTCTATAACTCTTGTATTGTTCTAACTTCACTTTGTGGGCTGTATGTACTTATAATTTGTGACTTGTATTTATTGACAGTTTCCTCCTTAATCACAAATTGATCCAACAACTCCTCTTCAGCCGAATGTATCGTGTCAGACATCTCCAAATTCGATTCATGATCATTGTTTTCATCGATCTGCGGGGAGTCTTCAATTCGACTTAAAAAATCTGCGACCACATTATTTTTACCCTTGACATATTCCATGTCCTAGTTATACTCTTGCAGTTTCAAAAGCCATCTCTGGTGGCGCTGTGAAAATTCCTTCCCTTTGTATTTATTATTCAGATACATAATTGGGCAGTGAGTGGTCAGTAATTATTTTGAATTTGCTATCGTATATATACGGTCTAAAGTAGGTGGCCGCATATATTATAGCCAAAACTCCAAAAACTCCTGCTCGTGATTGTTCAAGGTTCGAGAAATATAGCACACTGGCTGTCCCTGCTGCGACAATACTGCCCCAATGGCATAATCACTAGCATCTGTTGTGATTGAAAATTCCTTATCGTACTCTGGGTACTTAAGGATTGAGTGAGATGAAATCAATGACTTGAGATTTTTAAAACTCGAAATGTGCTGCGGGTCATTGGGATTTATTTTACATCCCTTCTTTGAATATTTAATTATTGGGTTCGCAATTCTAGAGTTTTCCTTCACAAATTTCCTGTAGTAGCCTGTAGCTCCCAGGAAGCTCCTCAACTGTCGTTCAGTTTTTGGTACCTTTAAATTAAGAATGACATCAGTCTTGTCCCTATTTGGTTTTATTCCCTCTTAGGTCAATGTATGACCCAAAAATTTTGTTTCCCTCCTGAGAAAACTGCACTTGCCTGCCTGAATTTTCAAATTGTGCTCTTTCAGCTTCGAAAAAATCTTTTCCAATGAACGTAGATGTTCCTGCAACGATGTGGAAAACACCAATATGTCGTCCAGATAAACCACACATATCCTATTTATATAGTCCCTCAAGATTTCATTCATCAATCTCTGAAACGTCGCCGGAGCATTTTTAACCCAAACGGCATCCTAGCGTGTTCGTACAAACCTAGTGGGGAAACAAAGGCTGTCTTTTCAATATCCTTAGATGCCATTAGAATCTGATCGTAACCTTTTGCAAGATCAAGAGTGCTAAAGTACTGTGCTTTGCCCAGCTTGTCCAGAATTCCATCGATATTTGGCAAGGGATATTTGTCGTCAACGGTTATTTGATTTAACCTTCGGTAATCGACGACCAGTGTTCGTAATTGCTTGACTATTTTCAATGACTTCGAAACTGCTTAGCTATGACTATGAAAATGATCGCAGTCGAATGTAAGTAAACAAGCAACCACCAAAAATGAACAAACCTGCTTTGCTGGCGACTAAGAACGACGCGCAAGCACAAGTCGGTAGCCGAAGCTGTTTGCTTATAGATAACTGTTTACTTGAGCTGTTGCTTTGTTTTGATGCGTAGTCAAAGCATTGGGAAAACTACTGCTGCAAATAGGAACGACTACAATTAACTACTCTTTAGCTACAATTGGCTTCGCATTAACCGCAGTTTCACCCTTTTTTGCATGTATATATACATATGTATGTATGTACAATGTACATCTATCTATATTATGTTTACTTGTTCGTTGATTAGCGTGTACAATAAAAATTAATATGTAACGTGTAAAAAATGAGAGAATTAAAAAAAATAAATTAATTAAAAACAAATCCAAATTATATATTTCAAAAACTCTTAGCATTGAGTACAAACTTAAAAAAACACATCTTTTACAAGAAAATGTTCAAAAATTAAACTTTTATTTAATCGCGGAGCCATAACGAATTTAACTAACAAAGCATTAGGTACAACGGCGACAAATCAACTGAAGCATTTGCAAAATGTTTCTATAACTAGTGCATTGACTATGCATCAAAACAAAGCAACAGCTCAAGTAAACAGTTATCTATAAGCATACAGCTTCGGCTACCGACTTGTGCTTGCGCGTCGTTCTTAGTCGCCAGCAAAGCAGGTTTGTTCATTTTTGGTGGTTGCTTGTTTACTTACATTCGACTGCGATCATTTTCATAGTCATAGCCACAGTCGTAGTCGTTACCAAAACAAATGACTGTGAAACTGAAATGAAATAGTCATATTACACTACTTTTGCTAATTTTCAGTCAGCAATTCAAACACTGTCGACGACCAACCGGAACCGTTTATTTCCCAAGCGATCATCCTTCTTGGGTACTATTATAATGGGAGAACTATACTTGCTCCTACTCTTTTGAATTATTCCCTGACTCTGTAAACTTTTCATTTGGCTTATGTCTTCCTCTTCATGCTTTGGAGGTAATCTATATATTCTGGAATTTTTTTGTTGGTTCGTGGTAGTCTTTATATCGTGAACCACCGTTTTTGTGCTTGTGAGTGCATCCCCCTCTTTGTAAATTAATTTCTCGTATTTTTTCAACAATTTTTCAACCCCTTTTCGTTCATCTGATTTTAGATGATGAAGTTGAATATGTTGTAACTCCCCCATATCCAGAGCTTACACCTGCTCCTGCATTGCCTTTGAATAAAACGGAATCCTAACTCCGTTTTGAAGCAAAATTTCCTCGTTCTCTACGGTCATACGGTTTATCAAAATTAATCTTTAACCACCTCATTTTGGCATTTCCGTCACATTGAAATTCCGAAGGACTAAGGGTGCTGACTCTCCGGCTTGGTTCAGACATACTTCCATTTAATGCACTTGTTACCACACTTTTCTCCTCAATAACCGGAAGATTATACTCTTTAAAACTGTTTCCCTTCATTATACTTACTGTCGATCCCGGATCGACCAACGTTAGCCATTTTCTATTGAATAGCGTTAACGTTATTAAAATTTTATTATTATTTTCCGAGGCTAGTTTAAAAATAACCCGTGTTGTTGTTGTTGTTGTTGTTGTTGTTGTAGCAACAAAATCACTAGTATTGGTTTCTTCCGCTGTACTAGCGGCATCTACATCCATGGGTTGTGGCCCATCTGACCCCCTTGTCCTTTGGGACACATTTTTCCTATTCGTGCCATTATTATTATTAATATTATTATTATTATTATTACTACTGTTGCTATAATTATTATTATAACGACTCGTTTCGTTCCGCGATCGAGCATTTATTTTGCCTATTCGAGGCATTGTACCGGCCCGACTCGTACCGATAGGCACCATTCATCTGTTGTGAATTGTTCTGCCTATTTGGGTTATTATAATTTCGCGTTTTTGCGTTCTGCCAATTATTATTATATTGGCCCGAACTAGGATGGGCACGATTACTATATCGTCCCGAATTGCCATTATCCCTGCTACCATTATGGTACGCAGAGTTACCCTGTCTCGGAGAAAAACTATTTTGCCCCTGACCTCTGTTTTGCTGGTGGAAATTACTATTTCCCACCTGCCAACCTGGATTTCTATTTCCAGTCACAAATTGTGGATTCAGATTTCCTGAATCCAGACCGATAATATTATATATACAGGTTGCCATTTCTGGCCATGCCACTATACTTCTGGCTGAGCAGGCAAACGAGCCTGCTGCCAGTTGCTTAACCCTTAGTATTAGCATACCGCATAAAATTTCTTTGAGCATACTACCATTTTCACTTAATACTCGTAGCTCGGTAATGCTGCCGATAATATCCTTTGTTTTCCTACTTAGTTCCAATATAGTGGCTACCCTTAAATTTGTGGTGTCGTTAGTGATCGACATCTGATCCTTAGAGGACCTGAAGTGTTGTTTGAGTTTCGTCTTACACTGCTCCCAGTTTTCTGGCTGACTTAAAACAAAAAAATTCTTTGCCGACCCCGAGATCTTCAGGTCATATACAACTTGGTACACCAAGTTTAAAAGGAAGTCCAAAAAAAAATTAGGAACACACCAAAAAAAAAGAACAACAACAAAACAACGACAACAATAAAATAAAATAAAAAGTTTACTTTTATTGCTTTGACCTACTATCAGTTAATGACACTTACACTTCCCTCTTTATGTCAAGAGTTTTCTTTAATTAGAAGCAGCCATAAAGGGTCACCATGGACAAACTAACAAGCGATTCGTCTTCACAATTTGTAACCTAGTACAGGATAATGGGTTTCCTTAGATATATAAGTTTAATATTGGTTTAAAAATTCTTACATTTTCCTTTTTATTACGATTCCGTAACCTAAAAGGAGTTTAAATTCTCAACATCTTTTCCTTTCACTGAAGAATGTATATGTTTATTTGCCAATACAAATTTTTATGAGTAGAATTTTTAAATCAGTCCTTCTGCCACATTGTAATTCAGTTAAATTTATTACATAGCTGGCTTCTGAAAATAGCTCGTTCAAAGTTTTGATCTACACTTACTGTTCTCATATCAGTATTTTACGCTATTTTTATTTCTTATGAAAACACTCCATTATTTCGTATGTTGGCCATTACTTTTATGATCACTAGTGTATACTTCTCAACGTTTACCTTCAGAGCTTTTGGATTTCGTTCTGTTCAAGACAATGTTCATAAAACGCCTTCCCTTAAAATGCTTTTACAAGCCTTATTACACTTCTTTATGCCGCACTTCACGGATGTATTCCACTTCCTTATGCTGCATTGTTGTTGCTGTTGCTGCTCAAATCAAATCTCAACTCCTTTCGGTGTGCTGGGATGGTGATAAATCTGTTGCAGTTGTTGTTGCTACCCCACAGCTGTTCTGCTATGAGTACCTGGCAACTGGAGGTTTTTTTCTTTTTTTTTTTATATAATACAATTTTTGTGCATATTTCTTTATTTGTTTACATATAATTAAAAAACTTATGTAGATTGCATATTTAACGCTTGAAAAATTATTTTATGAAGCGATAATGTTTCAATTATCTGTCAACAGTCACTCACACCGTCACCAACCAAACTTAATTTTTTCTTTCTTTATTGCAATTGGTGAATTGTTATGTAGATTGCATATTTAACGCTTGAAAAATTATTTTATGAAGCGATAATGTTTCAATTATCTGTCAACAGTCACTCACACCATCACCAACCAAACTTAATGTTTTTTTTCTTTATTGCAATTGTTGAGTTCACCTCAAGACCGAATTATTACTTATTTTTAGTTTTTCTCTTCTTTTTTTTCTTGAGGTTCGTAGCCGCGACGGCGCCAGTTACGTTCACTAGTTGTAGTGAACGGGGGGGGGGCAGGATGATACGTACTAGGCATGGGACTATTCGAATAAAAATTATTCGAATAAATAAAACTTTTATTCGGCGGGTACAAAAAATTCGAATAGCATTTATTCAAATTTTTTATTCGTTTATTCGAATAGTATTATTCGTTCGACTAGGTATTCTAAATACAGGTATTCGAGAAGCAAATTAAAACCTTATCTTGTATCAGCTTTGATGTTCTTGCACCAAAATGGACCAAATAATAAAAAAAAATTGTGTGATTTATTCTAGAATAAGAGTAATAAATATCCTAAATTTAATTAGCAAAAAAAATAAGTCTTCGTTCTTATTAAAGGGACTTCCGTTAAATACTTTTTTGTACAAGTGCATAAATTTTCCATCTAAACACATAGTATGCGCAAACTTGAAATATATTAATTCGCAATCGCTCATGCAAGTAGGTCCTTTGTGTTCATTTAGTTAACGAGCTTAGAGATCCAAATTTAAAACAAATAGTCGCGCTTTATGCAGTTCTTCAGTTGATGAAACACAATAAAAAATCTACCTACTAATGATCCTCCTTAACCAGCCCATTCAATACAAAGAGTTCGCAAATTTCTATGACCATACCTACTTACAATATGCAAGTAGATATAGATATACATATGAGTATTTAACAAAAAATAGGAAGCAGGTAGTATTATTTTGTGTATGTTACTTTACGCAAATTAAACTATTTACACATGTGAACACGAAAAATCAGCACAAACCCGTAATTTTGTTACCATAATAAACAGTATACATACATAATGAATTTCGGCCCTGGCATCTCTTGCTTGAAGCCCTAGCACAAAACTTACCAAGTAAATGTAACTGCAATAAACATATAAATGTACAAATACATATTTATGTATAGTAACTTTATAGTAAATGTCTATTTACAGCTTCAATTATTACAAATAATTGTATTTTATTATTCCCACAACACTGTACAAATATCTATTTAATTATTAAGATAATAAGCCAAAAACTATTCAACCCCCATTAACCGAATAAATACAACTATTCGTTACCACTATTCGAATAATGACAGAAATATTGTTACTGCTTGGGCACACATTTGTACACGCAAACATACATACATACATACAAAACATAAATGCACGCTCATAGGTACAAGCAAAGAAAATAGCGAATATCGTTTTAAAAATCTATTAACAAAAATATTCGAATAAACGAATAATACTATTCGAATAAACGAATAAAAAATTCGAATAGCATTTATTCAAAATTTTTATTCGTTTATTCGAATAGTATTATTCGTTTATTCGAATATTTTTGTTAATAGATTTTTAAAACGATATTCGCTATTTTCTTTGCTTGTACCTATGAGCGTGCATTTATGTTTTGTATGTATGTATGTATGTTTGCGTGTACAAATGTGTGCCCAAGCAGTAACAATATTTCTGTCATTATTCGAATAGTGGTAACGAATAGTTGTATTTATTCGGTTAATGGTGGTTGAATAGTTTTTGGCTTATTATCTTAATAATTAAATGGATATTTGTACAGTGTTGTGGGAATAATAAAATACAATTATTTGTAATAATTGAAGCTGTAAATAGACATTTACTATAAAGTTATTATACATAAATATGTATTTGTACATTTATATGTTTATTGCAGTTACATTTACTTGGTAAGTTTTGTGCTAGGGCTTCAAGCAAGAGATGCCAGGGCCGAAATTCATTATGTATACTGTTTATTATGGTAACAAAATTACGGGTTTGTGCTGATTTTTCATGTTCACATGTGTAAATAGTTTAATTTGCGTAAAGTAACATACACAAAATAATACTACCTGCTTCCTATTTTTTGTTAAATACTCATATGTATATCAACATATCGTTAGCTTCATAAGAAAAGGTGCTAAGTCAACTTTTTTTAGAAACTGAGATTTTAATGCAGTAAGATGCTACAACTAAAAATACATTGTCTACCAAACAAGAAGTTACCATAATATTGATTTTACATGTTGTAATATATTGATATGCAAATGTGCTAAGTCAATAAAAAAAAAAATAAATAAATAAAAGTGCTAAGTCCATAGAGATTTTAATGCAGTAAGATGCTACAACTAAAAATACATTGTCTACCAAACAAGAAGTTACCATAATATTGATTTTACATGTTGTAATATATTGATATGCAAATGTGCTAAGTCAATAAAAAAAAAATAAATAAATAAAAGTGCTAAGTCCATATGAAAATTAAAATTATTCATTTCATACAATTTTTTTATAAATTGTTATACAGTTATTACTATACCACTTTCATCAGCTGGTCTCTGAGGTATAGAGATGGTGTTCTTAGCCTCAAATATCGAATTTCGCAGGTTCTTTGGAAAAAGTTGTTTCTGGAAGCTGACCGGCAGTGGTTTGCCTAAATCTATGAGTGTATTTCTGCAATGGATAGCTTCTCAGAAAAAATGCATCTGCCTTGCCAACAATGGCGGAACCTGGGGGGAGCGGAATTTTACCTCTTCCCGCTACAGTTTGAAACTTTTTTTTCCCACATTCTATCCCGTTTATGTATACTGCAACCAACTAAAGTAAAGGCGTTTTTAAAAGTCTAACTTAAACATTTTGTCATCTCCTTTCCATTTTAGTTGTGCCTAAACATTCCCCAAGTCATCCCCAGTCATATTTTCAAAGAAATTTTCAATTTACAGACACGACTTTTCTAGAGTTTTATTAAAGTATAGATAAACCGCAATATCGAAAACACTTTTACCGATAACTCATTTACCGATGAATATATCGAAAAGTTAAAATGAAAGCTGTGGCTTGACACTTTTATGCTTGTAAATTTTAATGTTTTATTGGAACACCATTTTTACCGATAACTCATTTATCGATAAATATATCGAAGTATCGACAAGTTAAAACCAAGGCGAATTTATACAGGTGGCCGCAGTAAAATATATGTAAATTTCGTATGTATTTTGTTTTTGTATCTTTGAACCCATCTGTCAAAACCATAATTCGCCTTTTGAATTCGGCGAGCTCCATTTCTTGAAAAGCGAATTCAATTGTTTTGCAAATAATTTGTGTTAATGAAATACAACTTCAAAAAACTAAAGAAAAGTGAATAAAATTAAAGTGCATGGTTTTACAATATCAATAGAACAAAAGTGTGTGATAGATTCATGCCGCGCTTTGTAAAACGAAAGCTGCGGAGTCACATATTTGCCCGTGCAAGCTAATGGATGCAAGACGCCTTGGTTTCTTGTATATTGTATATAATATTGGGACGGTCAATGTTGGAGGTATTTTCAACTTTGAGTTCTCTCCAGAGGGATATGTGCTCTTATTTAATTTTGACATATGAAATGTGTTATCAAAATTTGTTTTATAATTATAAATTCGCCTTGAGTTAGAACGGAAGCTTCGTTTATGCCCATATTCTACGGAACTAAGTTATCGATAAATTTATCGAAATATATCGAACTTTAATGAAACCTGGGCACATCCCCTTTCATTTGATACCCATATTGTAGGGAAATTTTTGGGCAATCACATTCTTTTATGAAAAACTAATTTGAAAGAAAATGTGCTAAGTCGGCCTAAAAAAAAAAATATGGAAAGAAAATGTGCTAAGTCATAAAAAAGCTCATAACTTTGCACACGCTTTATTCTAAAATATGCCGATGACGGGTACTTTAGCATGCTCACATAAGGAAGGAAACTGCATTTTCAGATTTTAAAAATAGCAACAACAAAAAAAATTAGTAGGTTTTTTGCCTCTCCTGAAAAGTTAGAAAATACTGACTTAGCACCGTTTCTTATGAAGCTAACGATATATCTATTTGCATATTGTAAGTAGGTATGGTCATAGAAACTCTTTGTATTGTATTTTAAACAATGACTAGGTATTCTAAATACAGGTATTCGAGAAGCAAATTAAAACCCTATCTTGTATCAGCTTTGATGTTCTTGCACCAAAATGGACCAAATAATAAAAAAAAAGTGTGTGATTTATTCTAGAATAAGAGTAATAAATATCCTAAATTTAATTAGAAAAAAAAATAAGTCTTCGTTCTTATTAAAGGGACTTCTGTTAAATACTTTTTTGTACAAGTGCATAAATTTTCCATCTAAACACATAGTATGCGCAAACTTGAAATATATTAATTCGCAATCGCTCATGCAAGTAGGTCCTTTGTGTTCATTTAGTTAACGAGCTTAGAGATCCAAATTTAAAACAAATAGTCGCGCTTTATGCAATTCTTCAGTTGATGAAACACAATATAAAATCTACCTACTAATGATCCTCCTTAACCAGCCCATTCAATACAAAGAGTTCGCAAATTTCTATGACCATACCTACTTACAATATGCAAGTAGATATAGATATACATATGAGTATTTAACAAAAAATAGGAAGCAGGTAGTATTATTTTGTGTATGTTACTTTACGCAAATTAAACTATTTACACATGTGAACATGAAAAATCAGCACAAACCCGTAATTTTGTTACCATAATAAACAGTATACATACATAATGAATTTCGGCCCTGGCATCTCTTGCTTGAAGCCCTAGCACAAAACTTACCAAGTAAATGTAACTGCAATAAACATATAAATGTACAAATACATATTTATGTATAGTAACTTTATAGTAAATGTCTATTTACAGCTTCAATTATTACAAATAATTGTATTTTATTATTCCCACAACACTGTACAAATATCTATTTAATTATTAAGATAATAAGCCAAAAACTATTCAACCACCATTATCCGAATAAATACAACTATTCGTTACCACTATTCGAATAATGACAGAAATATTGTTACTGCTTGGGCACACATTTGTACACGCAAGCATACATACATACATACAAAACATAAATGCACGCTCATAGGTACAAGCAAAAAAATAGCGAATATCGTTTTAAAAATCTATTTACAAAAATATTCGAATAGTACTATTCGAATAGCACTATTCGAATAAACGAATAATACTATTCGAATAAACGAATAATACTATTCGAATAAACGAATAAAAAAATTCGGATAAATACTATTCGAATTTTTTGCAACGAATATTTTTATTCGTTTATTCGAAAAAAATCCCACTCCTAATACGTACAAGGAAAGAAACAAAGGACACTTCTATGAAAAATGTACCACCTATTTAAATAATTTACCTATATTTTGTGCGCGATGGTATTGTTCTCATACCAATTTTATAAGCAAATTTAAAGGTATATTTTCCAAGTGTGAAAAGGAGATGCATATATATTTTTTTTATGTATAAAGAGTGTAAAAATAGTACTTGTCGGGAGTGTTTCCCGAAATTTATAATATTTTGCAAAAAGCGCGAATTGCGGGGTCAGTCTGCTGTATTTTTCAATAAATAAAGTTTAGGTGAACTTATTGCTAACCCGATGAAATAAAAACAAAGACAGTTATTGATTTGGTAATTATTTGAAGTTCATGGTATATAGATTATACCACTGCGCATACTACATACTAGTGGTGGAAAAACATCGGTGTTTGAAAAAATTGAAAAACATCGATGTATCGATTTTACATCGATGTTACTTTCCAACACTAATTAGAATCCACCCATATATATTCTCCATTTAGAACCGTGCCAACACCAATTACCTAAGGAAACAATATTTATTCGTATTTAACCAGTTTTGCTAAATTAAATTGTTCTCGTTTTCACTTACCTTCCGTGTTTGTTTATCAGTGGTGGTAAAGAAATAAAACATCGAAAATCGATTTAAAAACATCGATGTTTGAAAAAATTGAAAAACATCGATGTATCGATTTTACATCGATGTTACTTTCCAACACTACTATATACATATTTATGTACATATGCATCCACAGAAATGGCTAATAAACTTAAGGACAAGGATATCTCCTTTTTATTGGAAACCATCGATGATGAAATTGATTTCGCAGAAATTCCATCAGACACTGAGTCAATCGTAGACGATGTTGATGTATTTGATGAGCAAACCATTCCGGAAATATTTGATAACATCGTTGCGGAAGGAAATGAGGAATACGGCATTGTTGAAGGCAATGAGCATAGGTGTGACAAAACGCATAGTTCTCAAGAAGTTTATGAAAGCGAAGACGAGGTACCTTTAGCTGCTCTAATAAATGGCGAAGAACAGTTTATCCCAATAAGCATAATTCTAAAAGTTCGCATAAAAAAAAATAATCCGTTTTAGAGGCACGCTTAGTTTTTTTTTTTTGACAAAGTAAGTGAATTTTTCTTCATATAAATTTGTGTAAGAAAAAAAAATTTCATAGGTACAGTAGAATCGCGCAAAAGTTAACTCGCGAGAAAGTTAAACCTTCGGCTAAGTTGACCGATTTTGAGCGTCCACGTACCGCTCTAAAAAGTTAACTTTTTCGAGCTTATCTATTTTTTCAAACCCAACCGTTTGTTTGGCAAGAAAAACAAGCTCGGGTATTCCCCTTATTGCTATGTATTCCCCGAATTTGTATGTAAAAAATTATTGTCGGTGTTGGTTGGTACATACGTAGTTTGTCATGAACGTTTGAGCTTGTGAGTTGTTTATAGTTAGTGTGTTAAAAAATGTCAACTAAGCAGTAAAAATCATTACAAATCAGATTAAATTTGCATCAAAAAGCTGAGATTTTAAGAAAAATCGATGAAGGTATTCTGGAAATCGATTGGCAAATCGATGCAAATCAGATATCAGATCTTATTAATATGCGCACAAAAATTGTCAGGAGCTATTACACAAAAGAAAAGAACCAAACAAGTCTCGACCGCTTCTTTAAACCAGCCCTTACAAATTAATATGTACATATATGTATGTAAAATGTGAAAAAGTACAAACTAAATCTAAGTTTCTGTTTTGTTACGAGTAAAAGTGAGTCATGCAAATAAATTGAACGTATTATATTCCCAAAATTATGTTTATTTCCGTGTTTTTTTTTCAAATTCGAGAACCCTTTGGAAAAGTTAATATTTCGGAAAAGTAAAACACCCTTGGAACGGTTTGGTTAACTTTTTCGCGATTCTACTGTACATACATACCTCCCTAAAAATCAGTATATCTTTTTTGTTTGCCGTTCGGTTTTGATAAAACAAAGTGCAGGTCCGTTAGTTTCCGATATCCTTAAGTTCAAACAGACAGACAATAATTTTAAAAATGGATCAGATGAACTCTACAGCATTCCCTAAGTCATCCCCAGTCATTTTTTCAAAGAAATTTTTAATTCACGACTTTTCTAGAAATTTATTATAGTATAGATTTATGATGTTTAAAACGTATAAGAAGTATACAGAATTAACTAAAAAAAAAAAAAAAATAAGTGTGTTCTTGAAAATTGAACAAGCTTCATAAATAGTTAAGAAAAAAATATTTAATTTGAAGTAAAACTCAAAAATAATTTTTATTTTTGCGTCAAAGCCAAAGCAAGTCATTTTATTTCTGACTCAGAAATCAAAAATCTTGAAATATTTTTATGATTATTTAACATGAAGACAGAATCGGGGGGTAAGGTTGCTCAGAATCTTTAGCAAATTACAAATTTTTTACACACAATTTACTTACCTTTCCATTTTGATCCTTGTTCGCAAAATAAACATATGGCATTTAATAATAATAATAATGCCCAACGGATTACCCACCATATCCCGCCCGATCGGCGCGAGGGGCGCATCCGCATGACGCGCGGATTGTTCTTTCGTGCCGTGTCTTTGAAAGGCTTTGGTTTGTTAATCGTCGAGATCTAAAACTGCTCAGCTACAGAGAAAACCTCATCAGCTAAGTAAAAAAGATTACACAATTAATAAATCATTAGTTGACAGCGAAAAGGTAATTGTTAAGAATAAAGATAAGAAACAAAGGATATGAAAAAAAAATTGTTGCTATGTATTTAGGATAGAAAGAATTTTTTAACTTTTTTATGCTGCATAGTGAGTCTGAAATATCAAACGTACCAGAATGAGAGTTATAATCTTGACACAAACAACGAAAAGGCTCATTTAATTCAAAATTAGTTCGGCACTGTTTCAAGATAAGAGGTTTAAAATGTCTTGATGGACGAGAAGGTACATTGAAGTTCACTTCGCTCAAAAGAAACGGGGTTACGATTGAACCATTTAGTAATTTAATCATGAAGACAATTCCAAGCATTTCCCTCCGACTAGAAAGGCTGTGAAGATTAATTAGTTTTAAGCGACTCGTATACGATGGCAAATTATACAAGGGATCTAAGCAATCCACGTGGACCTGGTAACGCGGGTTCCAAATTATAGAACCGTATTCAAGTATCGGTCTGACTAATGTAGTGAAGAGAGTTTTAGTTACATAAGGGTCGCTAAATTCTTTAGACCATCGTTTAACAAATGCTAGAACGCCTCTAGCTTTATTGACTGTTACGTTAATGTGGCAGTCAACAAAATCATACATTTGCTCAAGACTATAATTGTTAATTGTATACGAATGTTACTCGACCAAGTTAACCGATTTAGGTATTTGTTATCGGTGAGGGAAACTGAGTTGACACATGGTACACAATGAAACTAATATAATAATTTCGACATCGATTATAAAAGAAATAAAAACTTTCTTCATTTTACAATACATTTTGTCCAAATAAATTTGTAGCCAAAAAACAGCTAAAAATGAAAAGAAAGGACCAGAAAAAGAGCTAGGAACTAAAAGCACCAAAATGGCAACACTGAATGTGTACAACCAAAAAGATTTTCTGGGCTATAGTTTTAGGCATCAGGGTATGCAGTTTCAGAAAAGTTAAAGAACATTTAAATTTATGGTGTATGGGTCTAGGTATCTGTTTCAGCAAATATGTTTATCTTAGTGAAAAATGTATGCGAATGCAAATCTAAATTAAACCCGCCCCCCCCTAGGCTAATTCCTGCCCACGGCCCCTGGGGCGCCGGTGAGGCAACTCACTATTCTAGTCTCAAAGCCGTCCTCGCTAGCCCTTAATATTCTAAGTATATATCTGAGTACATAAAAGTACAAAAATGTATTTACATATGTATATTAGGGTGGGTCGATTTGTATGGACGCGAAAAAATTCACAGGAGCACATGGAGATTATGATTATTTGGATCATTTCAAGTATTTTTGCTGAAGAAACTATAGGTCTAACATGAATTTCGAGCTAGCAGTTTTTTCGATAAACTTTTTTTTTCTTCAAAAAGTGAATCACTTGTTTCAAAACCGTGTTGAAAATTAACAAACATCATTCTGTATATGCATTCGGGGGTTTTTGGGGTCGAGGAATCCATTTCCGGTATTAATGTTTTCTTTTGACGTCCGCTAGATGGCGCTTTCGCTGTTTTCTTGGTTTGATTCTATGTAAATGAATTTCTGAAACGGAACACTTAAAATTGTAAAAATTAAATTTTAATCAATAGTGGTATTATCGAGTAGTTACTGGCAATACAAACACATGCCTATCCTTACTTTTTTTTTTTAAATGTTTATCCTGTTTTATCGCCAATTGAAATTGTTTGTCCTTTTTTTTTAAAAATTGAATAACTCGGGATATACTGAACCGATTTTGATAATTTAAATACCAATTTCCTCGTCTTTAAAAACACTATAAGACTAAATTTTTTATTTTGAAAAAATTTAATTTTGAATGTATATATTTTTTAACTTTTTGCGAAAACAGTGCAAAAAAAATGAGGCAATGCATATTTTTGCACAAAAAAAAGGAACATATGTAAAAATATGTTCCCTAAAATATTACGTTGAGAAAAAAAATGGCCCGGCCCTATGAATAACAGAAATTTTAATTTGAACACCTCCTATAAATTAAAAAAAGAAAAACACTTTTTTAAATTCATTTATTAAACAAGTTTTAGAGTATGCAGTGAAATACTTAAAAAAGTAAACTTAACATATAGAAATGTATTAGCTAAGCTCTCAGCTATTCCTAAAATTTTTGAACAGAATTACGAAATTTAACAATATTATATAGTGAACATACAATAAAGTAGAAACAATAAGATAATAGCTAATGGCGTTGAGTGTTCAAAATGAGAACAGTGATACCGCCATTTCTTGATATGATTACAATGGAAGTTTAGAAATATTTATAAGGTTAAACAATGATGATGAAAAAAGGGCGTGTGGCACTCGGGGACTGCCGCGGTAAAGCTTTTGCATATTATCAACTTATGATAGGCCCGTACGTAGCGGTGGGGGTTTTGAATTTCAAAATCCTCTCCTGCGAACATACATATTTTTATTCTTTTATTTTACGCACAATTTGAGTTGACAATTGCAACAACAAAAATCAAAGGGATCAAATATGTACATAGTTACTGTACTAATCTAAACAGCAACAAAGGCAATTATATACAGCGTGTGTGTGTGTTGGTGTGCACCATCTAGCGTGCACGTCATCTGCCGTTTCCAGTGCCATCTACTGCTCAGTAGTGAAGATAAACAAAAACAACAACCAATATTCTAATAAATAGATCCAATTTTATGTATTCGGCCTGTTGCTAACACCTTGTCGAACCTTTTCTCCGTTCCGTTTATTTTGATGTAGGGGCCAAGCCCGCTGTAAAATCTATGCAATAGCTTAAAAAAATCAAAGGGATCAACTATCGTCATCATATATAGTACCTGGGTGACCGAGACTTGCTCGGTATTTTTCGAATTTTCCGCATAATCTTACTTACCAAGTTCATAAATTTCCAAAATAGATTTCCAAAATATCGAACACTAACCACAAAAAGTCACTTAACATACATTGGCGACACCTGTTGTGTACTAAATATTCTGGTTGGTATACGCCCTAAAATACCTTTCATTTGATACCCATATTGCCATATATTGCTTAAAACTTAAAAAAAAAAATTGATATAGGTGGCAACCCTAAGGACCACTCCAAGTGGCCACACCAAAGTAGAAAATCTTAAAACAAAGCATAGTACCTGTGTACCAAATTTCATTAAAATCGGTGAAGTCGTTCGGGAGATAGTAGTGGATATACAAATATACAAATATATGTACAAACATACAAATATACAAATATACAAGAATAAGTCGTTTAAAGTTATAAGATTATTTCTGTAAGGTCCTTTTGTGTTTGTTCCTAATTTTTTGCTCTTTTTTCGAACCAATATTAATAAAAAAGGTAACGGTTTAAATGTGTGGGTTACCTCCACATGCGAAATCATTTATTAAATACAGCAGTGCTTTTGTTTAAGCGTATTTTATAAAACTTAATTTGTTTAAATAAACCATTGTGAATGCACAAAATAATCAATTTGTACTGCAACGCTATTGTGAATCAGAGACTTTATCTACTGGGATGTAGATGTCGCTGAGGGTAGTGGGGGTCCATCTACCGCCCAATTCTGTGTTCTTGATAAATTTGTCAATCTTGATAAATGTTCAGGAAAAAAATATTTTTATCAAGTGTTTTTGAATTTTGCGTCAAAGCCAAATTTTATTTTATTCAAACTAATTTTTAATAATTTATTTTTGACGCAGAATTCAAAACACTTGATGAAAATATTTTTATCCTGAATATTTATCAAGATTGACAAATTTATCAAGAGCACAGAATCGCCTTGCTAGTGTACATAATTACTGTACTAATCTAAACAGCAACAAAGGCAATTATGTCCAGCGTGTGTATGTGTTGGTGTGCACCATCTAGCGTGCAGGTCATCTGGCATTTCGAATGCCATCTACAGCGCAGTAGTGAAGATAAACAAAGAACAACCAATATTCGCCTAACATATTTTCGAGCCTTTTCGAACATTTCATCCGTTCCGTTTTATTGGTTTAAGTGCCAAGCCCGCGATAAAATCTATGCAATAGCTTAAAAAATTAGTAAAATAAAGTATTTAAAATAAATAGAAATAAAGTGCATCGGTTCTTTATATAGAAAACAACTTACAAGTAAACTCATAAAGTAAAAAGAAAAAAAGTTATTAAGTCGGAAGCCAATTATGTGATAGGCCGTAACAGAACTTCAATATCGTCATGGTTCAACCAAAGAACCCATAACTTCACCTGCTTTAGAAAAAGGCTGATTCTTCCAATTGTTTGTATATCTTCAGGGAGCTTATTGAAAATCATACACGATACTATGGTATATGGTATATGGGTCAATTTAAACAAAAAACGATATTTTTGTGTCCCTGCACTTTACACTACTATTTTAGGTAAACAAAATATCAAAAAAAAAAAAAAAATGGGAGAGTGGTCACCGAGGAATTTGTAACAAAAAAATGTATTTTTCAAATTTGTATGTTTGTTTTTTTGTTTATTCAGAATGGTGTTTTGTTTCTCCCTCGGACTCCTTTCATACAAAAGCATGTGCCCCCCGTTCGAATTTTTAGAAAACAAAATAAAATAAAATCAAGAAAAAAGTAAATATGCAACATTTAATAACAGTTTTCGAATTATTGGGTTTCTTTCTTTTGTTTTGATTTGTTATAGTTGTCAAAAATTAATTAGTGCGAATTTGGCGTTGGACAGAAAGGTTTGTCCCCGCAATTTGCATTGAGCGTCACTTTTTTATAAATCAAGTAATATCACCAGTTTTCAATTTGCATTTAAATGAAGTAAATAACGTAAGGAAAGTACAAACTTTAATTATTACAAAAGTGAAAAAGCGAAAAAAAAATCTATTAAAAAAAGTGTGCATTTGCGTAGTTTTTGTGAACACCATGGTAAGGGCGCGATAAAATTTCATGAGCGTCACGCTAATTTTTTTAAAAGTGAACATATTAAATGTAAAAAATTGAAGTTGACAATCATTGTTTACATGGTTTCAACTAATTTTTTTATAATTTGTAATTTTGGGAAATAAATTGCCTACAGAAAAAACCAAAATAGGCAAACATTTCATGAGCATCACTTTTTATACATATTGCTTCATAGCTTAAAATGCTTAATTTTGAATTTATTTTTTAATTTTCAACAGTAAAACAACAAAATTGACGGCGGCTGAAAGAGCACGGAAATATCGAGAGAAAATAATGCTCGATAAATCGCGTATGAGTATAAGTTTCTTCAAGAATTACTTCCTTTTTTCCATTTTTGTTAAAGTAATCAAAGAATATGTACATGTTTAGTTTTGTATGAAAATTTTTGTTTTTTGAAGAATTTTCGTTTTCTTTTATTTACTTTTTGTAAAAAACAAACTTCGTTTCCTTAAACTTTAAATTTGGCATTATTTCTTGTTTACGTGCAACAAAATCTCTTGATCGTCACAAAATATCTTGAAAGTCATACTTAGTTTTTTTTTCCTTAAAACGCTTATAATTGCAGTTTTTTTAAATACATTGTTACAAGCCTATTACTTTGCAGGTAACCCCTTAGTTCAAGTCTTTTTTTGACAAAAATTTACATATTTTCATCTTAAAATTTGTTAATAACTAGTCACTTTAAAAAAAAAAAATCAAGTTGAATCATGTCTTGTGTTTATAATCGAAAAGGTGATTTTCGCATATAGAAATGTATTATTAGTATGAGAGCTTATCTCAGCTATTCCTAAAATTTTTGAACAGAATTACGAAATTTAACAATATTATATAGTGAACATACAATAAAGTAGAAACAATAAGATAATAGCTAATGGCGTTGAGTGTTCAAAATGAGAACAGTGATACCGCCATTTCTTGATATGATTACAATGGAAGTTTAGAAATATTTATAAGGTTAAACAATGATGATGAAAAAAGGACGTGTGGCACTCGGGGACTGCCGCGGTAAAGCTTTTGCATATTATCAACTTATGATAGGCCCGTACGTAGCGGTGGGGGTTTTGAATTTCAAAATCCTCTCCTGCGAACATACATATTTTTATTCTTTTATTTTACGCACAATTTGAGTTGACAATTGCAACAACAAAAATCAAAGGGATCAAATATGTACATAGTTACTGTACTAATCTAAACAGCAACAAAGGCAATTATATACAGCGTGTGTGTGTGTTGGTGTGCACCATCTAGCGTGCACGTCATCTGCCGTTTCCAGTGCCATCTACTGCTCAGTAGTGAAGATAAACAAAAACAACAACCAATATTCTAATAAATAGATCCAATTTTATGTATTCGGCCTGTTGCTAACACCTTGTCGAACCTTTTCTCCGTTCCGTTTATTTTGATGTAGGGGCCAAGCCCGCTGTAAAATCTATGCAATAGCTTAAAAAAATCAAAGGGATCAACTATCGTCATCATATATAGTACCTGGGTGACCGAGACTTGCTCGGTATTTTTCGAATTTTCCGCATAATCTTACTTACCAAGAGCATAAATTTCCAAAATAGATTTCCAAAATATCGAACACTAACCACAAAAAGTCACTTAACATACATTGGCGACACCTGTTGTGTATTAAATATTCTGGTTGGTATACGCCCTAAAATATTTTTCATTTGATACCCATATTGCCATATATTGCTTAAAACTTAAAAAAAAAATTGATATAGGTGGCAACCCTAAGGACCACTCCAAGTGGCCACACCAAAGTAGAAAATCTTAAAACAAAGCATAGTACCTGTGTACCAAATTTCATTAAAATCGGTGAAGTCGTTCGGGAGATAGTAGTGGATATACAAATATATGTACAAACATACAAATATACAAATATACAAGAATAAGTCGTTTAAAGTTATAAGATTATTTCTGTAAGGTCCTTTTGTGTTTGTTCCTAATTTTTTGCTCTTTTTTCGAACCAATATTAATAAAAAAGGTAACGGTTTAAATGTGTGGGTTACCTCCACATGCGAAATCATTTATTAAATACAGCAGTGCTTTTGTTTAAGCGTATTTTATAAAACTTAATTTGTTTAAATAAACCATTGTGAATGCACAAAATAATCAATTTGTACTGCAACGCTATTGTGAATCAGAGACTTTATCTACTGGGATGTAGATGTCGCTGAGGGTAGTGGGGGTCCATCTACCGCCCAATTCTGTGTTCTTGATAAATTTGTCAATCTTGATAAATGTTCAGGAAAAAAATATTTTTATCAAGTGTTTTTGAATTTTGCGTCAAAGCCAAATTTTATTTTATTCAAACTAATTTTTAATAATTTATTTTTGACGCAGAATTCAAAACACTTGATGAAAATATTTTTATCCTGAATATTTATCAAGATTGACAAATTTATCAAGAGCACAGAATCGCCTTGCTAGTGTACATAATTACTGTACTAATCTAAACAGCAACAAAGGCAATTATGTCCAGCGTGTGTATGTGTTGGTGTGCACCATCTAGCGTGCAGGTCATCTGGCATTTCGAATGCCATCTACAGCGCAGTAGTGAAGATAAACAAAGAACAACCAATATTCGCCTAACATATTTTCGAGCCTTTTCGAACATTTCATCCGTTCCGTTTTATTGGTTTAAGTGCCAAGCCCGCGGTAAAATCTATGCAATAGCTTAAAAAATTAGTAAAATAAAGTATTTAAAATAAATAGAAATAAAGTGCATCGGTTCTTTATATAGAAAACAACTTACAAGTAAACTCATAAAGTAAAAAGAAAAAAAGTTATTAAGTCGGAAGCCAATTATGTGATAGGCCGTAACAGAACTTCAATATCGTCATGGTTCAACCAAAGAACCCATAACTTCACCTGCTTTAGAAAAAGGCTGATTCTTCCAATTGTTTGTATATCTTCAGGGAGCTTATTGAAAATCATACACGATACTATGGTATATGGTATATGGGTCAATTTAAACAAAAAACGATATTTTTGTGTCCCTGCACTTTACACTACTATTTTAGGTAAACAAAATATCAAAAAAAAAAAAAAAATGGGAGAGTGGTCACCGAGGAATTTGTAACAAAAAAATGTATTTTTCAAATTTGTATGTTTGTTTTTTTGTTTATTCAGAATGGTGTTTTGTTTCTCCCTCGGACTCCTTTCATACAAAAGCATGTGCCCCCCGTTCGAATTTTTAGAAAACAAAATAAAATAAAATCAAGAAAAAAGTAAATATGCAACATTTAATAACAGTTTTCGAATTATTGGGTTTCTTTCTTTTGTTTTGATTTGTTATAGTTGTCAAAAATTAATTAGTGCGAATTTGGCGTTGGACAGAAAGGTTTGTCCCCGCAATTTGCATTGAGCGTCACTTTTTTATAAATCAAGTAATATCACCAGTTTTCAATTTGCATTTAAATGAAGTAAATAACGTAAGGAAAGTACAAACTTTAATTATTACAAAAGTGAAAAAGCGAAAAAAAAATCTATTAAAAAAAGTGTGCATTTGCGTAGTTTTTGTGAACACCATGGTAAGGGCGCGATAAAATTTCATGAGCGTCACGCTAATTTTTTTAAAAGTGAACATATTAAATGTAAAAAATTGAAGTTGACAATCATTGTTTACATGGTTTCAACTAATTTTTTTATAATTTGTAATTTTGGGAAATAAATTGCCTACAGAAAAAACCAAAATAGGCAAACATTTCATGAGCATCACTTTTTATACATATTGCTTCATAGCTTAAAATGCTTAATTTTGAATTTATTTTTTAATTTTCAACAGTAAAACAACAAAATTGACGGCGGCTGAAAGAGCACGGAAATATCGAGAGAAAATAATGCTCGATAAATCGCGTATGAGTATAAGTTTCTTCAAGAATTACTTCCTTTTTTCCATTTTTGTTAAAGTAATCAAAGAATATGTACATGTTTAGTTTTGTATGAAAATTTTTGTTTTTTGAAGAATTTTCGTTTTCTTTTATTTACTTTTTGTAAAAAACAAACTTCGTTTCCTTAAACTTTAAATTTGGCATTATTTCTTGTTTACGTGCAACAAAATCTCTTGATCGTCACAAAATATCTTGAAAGTCATACTTAGTTTTTTTTTCCTTAAAACGCTTATAATTGCAGTTTTTTTAAATACATTGTTACAAGCCTATTACTTTGCAGGTAACCCCTTAGTTCAAGTCTTTTTTTGACAAAAATTTACATATTTTCATCTTAAAATTTGTTAATAACTAGTCACTTTAAAAAAAAAAAATCAAGTTGAATCATGTCTTGTGTTTATAATCGAAAAGGTGATTTTCGCATATAGAAATGTATTATTAGTATGAGAGCTTATCTCAGCTATTCCTAAAATTTTTGAACAGAATTACGAAATTTAACAATATTATATAGTGAACATACAATAAAGTAGAAACAATAAGATAATAGCTAATGGCGTTGAGTGTTCAAAATGAGAACAGTGATACCGCCATTTCTTGATATGATTACAATGGAAGTTTAGAAATATTTATAAGGTTAAACAATGATGATGAAAAAAGGACGTGTGGCACTCGGGGACTGCCGCGGTAAAGCTTTTGCATATTATCAACTTATGATAGGCCCGTACGTAGCGGTGGGGGTTTTGAATTTCAAAATCCTCTCCTGCGAACATACATATTTTTATTCTTTTATTTTACGCACAATTTGAGTTGACAATTGCAACAACAAAAATCAAAGGGATCAAATATGTACATAGTTACTGTACTAATCTAAACAGCAACAAAGGCAATTATATACAGCGTGTGTGTGTGTTGGTGTGCACCATCTAGCGTGCACGTCATCTGCCGTTTCCAGTGCCATCTACTGCTCAGTAGTGAAGATAAACAAAAACAACAACCAATATTCTAATAAATAGATCCAATTTTATGTATTCGGCCTGTTGCTAACACCTTGTCGAACCTTTTCTCCGTTCCGTTTATTTTGATGTAGGGGCCAAGCCCGCTGTAAAATCTATGCAATAGCTTAAAAAAATCAAAGGGATCAACTATCGTCATCATATATAGTACCTGGGTGACCGAGACTTGCTCGGTATTTTTCGAATTTTCCGCATAATCTTACTTACCAAGAGCATAAATTTCCAAAATAGATTTCCAAAATATCGAACACTAACCACAAAAAGTCACTTAACATACATTGGCGACACCTGTTGTGTATTAAATATTCTGGTTGGTATACGCCCTAAAATACCTTTCATTTGATACCCATATTGCCATATATTGCTTAGAACTTAAAAAAAAAATTGATATAGGTGGCAACCCTAAGGACCACTCCAAGTGGCCACACCAAAGTAGAAAATCTTAAAACAAAGCATAGTACCTGTGTACCAAATTTCATTAAAATCGGTGAAGTCGTTCGGGAGATAGTAGTGGATATACAAATATATGTACAAACATACAAATATACAAATATACAAGAATAAGTCGTTTAAAGTTATAAGATTATTTCTGTAAGGTCCTTTTGTGTTTGTTCCTAATTTTTTTCTCTTTTTTCGAACCAATATTAATAAAAAAGGTAACGGTTTAAATGTGTGGGTTACCTCCACATGCGAAATCATTTATTAAATACAGCAGTGCTTTTGTTTAAGCGTATTTTATAAAACTTAATTTGTTTAAATAAACCATTGTGAATGCACAAAATAATCAATTTGTACTGCAACGCTATTGTGAATCAGAGACTTTATCTACTGGGATGTAGATGTCGCTGAGGGTAGTGGGGGTCCATCTACCGCCCAATTCTGTGTTCTTGATAAATTTGTCAATCTTGATAAATGTTCAGGAAAAAAATATTTTTATCAAGTGTTTTTGAATTTTGCGTCAAAGCCAAATTTTATTTTATTCAAACTAATTTTTAATAATTTATTTTTGACGCAGAATTCAAAACACTTGATGAAAATATTTTTATCCTGAATATTTATCAAGATTGACAAATTTATCAAGAGCACAGAATCGCCTTGCTAGTGTACATAATTACTGTACTAATCTAAACAGCAACAAAGGCAATTATGTCCAGCGTGTGTATGTGTTGGTGTGCAGGTCATCTGGCATTTCGAATGCCATCTACAGCGCAGTAGTGAAGATAAACAAAGAACAACCAATATTCGCCTAACATATTTTCGAGCCTTTTCGAACATTTCATCCGTTCCGTTTTATTGGTTTAAGTGCCAAGCCCGCGGTAAAATCTATGCAATAGCTTAAAAAGTTAGTAAAATAAAGTATTTAAAATAAATAGAAATAAAGTGCATCGGTTCTTTATATAGAAAACAACTTACAAGTAAACTCATAAAGTAAAAAGAAAAAAAGTTATTAAGTCGGAAGCCAATTATGTGATAGGCCGTAACAGAACTTCAATATCGTCCTGGTTCAACCAAAGAACCCATAACTTCACCTGCTTTAGAAAAAGGCTGATTCTTCCAATTGTTTGTATATCTTCAGGGAGCTTATTGAAAATCATACACGATACTATGGTATATGGTATATGGGTCAATTTAAACAAAAAACGATATTTTTGTGTCCCTGCACTTTACACTACTATTTTAGGTAAACAAAATATCAAAAAAAAAAAAAATGGGAGAGTGGTCACCGAGGAATTTGTAACAAAAAAATGTATTTTTCAAATTTGTATGTTTGTTTTTTTGTTTATTCAGAATGGTGTTTTGTTTCTCCCTCGGACTCCTTTCATACAAAAGCATGTGCCCCCCGTTCGAATTTTTAGAAAACAAAATAAAATAAAATCAAGAAAAAAGTAAATATGCAACATTTAATAACAGTTTTCGAATTATTGGGTTTCTTTCTTTTGTTTTGATTTGTTATAGTTGTCAAAAATTAATTAGTGCGAATTTGGCGTTGGACAGAAAGGTTTGTCCCCGCAATTTGCATTGAGCGTCACTTTTTTATAAATCAAGTAATATCACCAGTTTTCAATTTGCATTTAAATGAAGTAAATAACGTAAGGAAAGTACAAACTTTAATTATTACAAAAGTGAAAAAGCGAAAAAAAAATCTATTAAAAAAAGTGTGCATTTGCGTAGTTTTTGTGAACACCATGGTAAGGGCGCGATAAAATTTCATGAGCGTCACGCTAATTTTTTTAAAAGTGAACATATTAAATGTAAAAAATTGAAGTTGACAATCATTGTTTACATGGTTTCAACTAATTTTTTTATAATTTGTAATTTTGGGAAATAAATTGCCTACAGAAAAAACCAAAATAGGCAAACATTTCATGAGCATCACTTTTTATACATATTGCTTCATAGCTTAAAATGCTTAATTTTGAATTTATTTTTTAATTTTCAACAGTAAAACAACAAAATTGACGGCGGCTGAAAGAGCACGGAAATATCGAGAGAAAATAATGCTCGATAAATCGCGTATGAGTATAAGTTTCTTCAAGAATTACTTCCTTTTTTCCATTTGTGTTAAAGTAATCAAAGAATATGTACATGTTTAGTTTTGTATGAAAATTTTTGTTTTTTGAAGAATTTTCGTTTTCTTTTATTTACTTTTTGTAAAAAACAAACTTCGTTTCCTTAAACTTTAAATTTGGCATTATTTCTTGTTTACGTGCAACAAAATCTCTTGATCGTCACAAAATATCTTGAAAGTCATACTTAGTTTTTTTTTCCTTAAAACGCTTATAATTGCAGTTTTTTTAAATACATTGTTACAAGCCTATTACTTTGCAGGTAACCCCTTAGTTCAAGTCTTTTTTTGACAAAAATTTACATATTTTCATCTTAAAATTTGTTAATAACTAGTCACTTTAAAAAAAAAAAATCAAGTTGAATCATGTCTTGTGTTTATAATCGAAAAGGTGATTTTCGCAAAAGTCAATCTTGAAAAACAAAAGAACATCGTAGTAAACTTGAATTTATAATATTTTTGCATTTTCAGCGATTTTTTATACATATTTGGTGTTTGACGCTCAAGATAGAAATCATAGAAAACCTAAAAAAAAAAACAAAAAATATTTATTTTTTGAAAGCCTAAAGGTACGACAGGATTCTTCATCAATTTCTACATAAATTGGCCACTCTTACAGGCGAATTGGAGAAGCTTTAAAAATAAGCAAAAAAACTCGTTGTGTACGTTTTTTTTTTGAAATTGACCCATATGGCAATCAATAAGGGGATTCACAGGCCGAGATCTGAGGGATCTGTCTACCGAATTGTTGTGGAGGTCATATAGAGCCCACATATTACGCAGATTAAAGGGCAATTAGATATGGTGCCGGATAACATCGTGGTGCTTACGAAGATGCTTCCTTACGTATCTGGGGAAAGGCGTCATCCAAAAGATCTCGGTTTGGATAACTAGGTTTATGATATTTTTGCAGAAACTGTCTGCTTAGAAGTTCCGGTTGCACTCTACTCTCTAACATCGAACATTTTAGGCTCTTGATGTAGGTGAGACTCAAATGACATAAGCAACTACAACTAACTTCAGTTAAAGTTGAACTGATGTTGCCAACCTAAAAAGTGTCAATTTGACAGATAACACAGTGTCACGAAATAAAAAAAGTTATAATTTTTTTAAAGCGACCTCTTAGAGATTATCTGGCCGAATAATATGCGAAACCACATTCAAAATATTCCTAACACCTGCAAAATGTTTTTTAGGGTGATGTTAGGTTAGGTTAAGGTGGCCGGCTCTCTGCGTTGCCGAGAGGCGCACTTAGGGCGACTGGCCCATTGCGATACCACTGAGCGGGTTTGAGTCCCTGGTACCTTTAAGTGTAAGTAACTATTCATTGATAGAACCACCGTGTACGCCTAATGAAGCGTAGGATGTCTCCAATTTCGGCAGAGCCTAGGTCCGCTAGGCTGAGGAATAGGCACTTGTTTAGGCACTCCAGCCGGGATCTGACTAGTGCGGGGCAGCTGCAGAGGAAGTGCTCGACACTCTCAATTTCCCCTCCCCGTCCCTGCAGGTGCGACAGAAGTCATTTGAAGGGACCCCCATGCGCTTAGCATGTACACCCATGAGGCCGTGTCCCGTGTTCTTCGTAAAATATTTGTTACATGGGACACAACTATACATACATACTTTGTTCATACAAGTTTTGCGTTACATTTCCTATTTAATAATGGTATCATTTAAGTTATTTTCGGCATCTGTTTCATTTACTTTTGAGTGTACTTATTATAAATCAATAATTTTGCATGGCAGTGAAATATTTCTTTATATTAAGTGATCATATTTTGCATGGCTTGTCAATAGATCAACAGTATACCTTCGTTTTTTACATTTTAAACAAGGAAGCATATTTTTGCTTTTAAGTCCATGTACTGTTTTTGATGAAAAGTTAGTTACAGTATACAAATTAATTGATCATGAAATTCAGTAGACCCGTTAAGTTTGAGGATTTAGTATCATATGAAGTGCAGATTTGGTAAAAGAACTTTTGTATGAACAATCACGGCAGTTCCTTGGCAATTCGATACTTTAAGTTCAATGTGTTATATATTTTGAAACAAGTATGGAAAAATTCAATAAAATAGTTTAGTTTATACAACTTTTTATCAAAACAAACAAAATTTTACTTAATTACTTACTTTGTCATGAGTATTGACACCTTCAACTAATGAAAGGCTGAATTGTCGAATTGTTTGAAAAAATGTTCCCAATTATTTCTGTTATTTTAAGTTCGTCCAGGGTTCGAATTTGCACACGGCACACACACGTAAAAAAAATGCTCACAAAATTTATTGCTCATGCATATGAGCTGTGCTTTTAAAAAAAAATACTACACTCAGTGCAGTTTGAATTGTATTGAAAATTTTGAAGCACATACTAATTAGTGTTTTTATACCCAGCTTACTAGTACTAGTACAAGGGTATTATAATTTTGTCCACATAACGGTACTACGTCACAATAACGGTTTGTCCACATAACGGTACTACGGCGAAAAATAATCGAGTTAGATATAGAGTTCCAGGTATGAAAGTTCTTGGGTTGAAAAGAGGAATTGATTAAGGCATGCCCGCCCGTCTGTCCGTCGGTGTACGCGATAACTTCAGTAAAAATTGAGATATTTTCATGAAATTTTGCATACAGGTTACTTTCTGGCCAAGGTAGGTTGCTATTGAAAATGGGCGAAATCGGATATAACCACGCCCCCTTTTTCAATATCGAAAATCACAAAAATTTACTAACTTGCGTAAAAACTGAGATATTTGCATGGAATTTGGTGTATTGGTTACTTTCCGACCAAGGTAGGGCTGCTGTTGAAAATTGTCGCAATCGAATTAAAACCCCGCCCCTCTTTTGGATATTGAAAATTTTGAAAATCACATAAATTAACATAACTTGAGTAGAAATGTAGATCTTTGCATGAAATTTGTTTTACAGGTTACTTTTTGGCCAAGGTGGGTTGCTGTTGAAAATGGACGAAATCGGATGATAAACCGCGCTTCCTTTTTCGATATCGAAAATTTCGAAAATCACATAAATTAACATAACTTGAGTAAAGATTGAGGTATTTGGCCAAGGCAGGTTGGTGTTTAAAATGGGCGAAATCGGATGATATAGGAAATTTCAAATAAGATTCTAGGGCCTATATCTTTGCCAAGTCATGGCATTTGTATCTCGTTCTGAAAACTAACTCTGGGTATTTAATGTTAGGTTCACCCGAACTTAGACTTCCTTACTTGTTTTATTTTATTTGCTCTCAAATTTTTCTATTGTTTTTTTGTTTTTATTTATTTATTTATTTGTTAGGGTACAATTCGTTACACTTATAAGACTATGTCTTTTCACAGTGCATCAGTAGTTTTACAAAACAATGTTTAAAACTTAACAATACTTTAGAACTATCAAAAAACAAAAATAAAGTATTTGGAAGAGAATAGTAAGGAAACAAGAATACAGTATAGAAGGAAATAGGAAAAGAACAATGATAAAAAGAAAAGAAATAAAAAAGAAAAGAAAAAAAAGAAAGATTTAAAATATTGACGACTTGTAGCATTACATATTACCAAAATAGTTGTATAGTTCTGCTTTGTAGTTTCTAACATTTAATCCACCTTTTAACGAATTTGGGATCGAGTTCCAGAGTCTCACAGCGTTAATGAAAAACATTCTAGATGATGTCAAATAAGTGTATCTAGGGACAATTAAACTATAATGCCAACTGGACTTAGAATGTTGTAGCTTCTCATAAAGATACTTTGGGGTTTGCGTCTGCATTAATTTGTATAAGAAAATGCAGTTCCTTGCGGCAGGATAGTTCTCAATGTTGCAGTCCAAAACTTTGCTCCTCCACAAGGAAATGTGGTCGAACTTTTTTAATCCATATACATAGCGAGTGACATTGTTAAATACAACATTAATTTTATGGGACGATGTCGAGTCAAAGTTGCTGTAGACAATTTCAGAATATGTAATAAGTGGGACAATAAGCTGTTTGGCTAATTTTAATCTGGTTTCTTGCGGTGTAAACGATGCAGAAAGCCAGAGACGACGTAATACCGCATATACATTGCACACAACTTTATTTATATGATCACGGTAGTTCAATTTAGAATTTATGATAAATCCAAGATTCTTTATCTTCTCAGTAACGGATAGAGCACTGCCACCAATAAAAAGTTGAGGAATATCGCTAAGATTAATCACACTGTTACTGATAGGAAGAACAAAAGACTTTGCAGAATTTAAGCACAGACAGTTATCGCGAGCCCACATGGATAAAGCACACAAATCACTATTGATCCTATAGCACAAATCCTCGACAAGACCAATGCGACTGGATAGGTAGAGCTGTACATCATCAGCATACGCATGTACATTCACATATCTACATACAGTAAATACATCATTGACAAACATACTAAACAATAACGGGCCAAGCACAGATCCTTGTGGGACACCAGAGGAAATAGGACATTCAAGAGAGGAAAGATTTCCAATTCTAACCTTCTGTGATCGCCCCACAAGGTAGCTAGATATCAACCTGACTGAGCAGTCCGAGAACCCAAAGAAATGCCTTAGCTTTTCACATAAAAGATTATGATTTACCAAATCGAATGCTTTTGAGAAGTCAAGAAGGCAAAGGAGGGTTAGTTCACCATTATCAAATGGTACCCGTATATCATCCAGTATCTTTGCCATTGCGGTGGAACAACTGTGATGTGCTCTAAATCCAGACTGAAGTGGTGATAGTAAACCTTTATCCTGTAAGAAAAACGAAATTTGCGAGGCCATCAGCGACTCAAATACCTTCGAAAGAGCAGGTAATATACTGACTGGTCGATAGTCACAAGGACTATCTGCATTTACTTTTTTTGCTATAGGTCGTATAATGGCCTTTTTCCACTCGGAAGGAAAACACGAACTTGTAAAGCAATGATTCATGATATGAGTAATAGTACCCAGGATATATGGCAGTATAATTTTTACAAACCTTAACGAAATTCCGTCATCCCCTACGGCATTTGATTTTATTTTCCTCAAGGCATTTAAAACTTCAAACTCGCTCACGCAAGTAAATTTGAAACCATCTACGAGATTGCGATCGGACCTAATACACTCATAGTTTGGGACAAATGTCATGCCACTACTAGCATTAGCAAAACAGTTATTTAGCAAATCTGGATCCAAATCACATTCAGTAGGGGTCTTTCCATGGACGTTCAAATATTTAAGATTACGCCACAAGTCTTTGGGTGGAAGCTCAGCATTAAGCTTACTACTACAAAACCAGCACTTAGCTTTTCTAATGGTCACCGTCGGTTCATTCCGTGCTGCTTTATACTGAGCCCAGCATGTGTTAGTCAGCGTTTTTCTCCACCTCGCATATAATTTATTACGTTTTTTTATTGCCAAGCACACTTTTTTGGTATACCATGGACACGATCGGCTCCTGACGCTCAGATGGCGAACAGGCACATGTACATCAAAAAGTGCTAGTAGGTTTTCATTTAAAAATTCAAGCTTTTTATCAACTGATTCATAATACCAACAATTTTCCCAACAAATACTGGATACGTCACAAAACAAATTTTCAACATTTAAGGACTTAAAATCTCGATACGAAAAATATACATCTACAGGACTCCGATTAAGACACACATCCAACGAACAAAAAATTAGGTCATGATCGGATATGAAAAATATTTGGTCGAATTTCACGTGTTTTTTGTCCGATGTAATAAAAATATCCAGAAGACTGGGACTACAATTTTCAGCATATCTAGTAGGAACAGAACCGTTAACAATAAGAAGGCCTGCTGTCGATACATGATCCAATAGTTTTTTGGTGTAAGAGTCATCAACAAGTAAGTTAACATTAAAATCTCCACAAATCACAAAATGCTCATAATCTATCACAAATTTAGACAATTCAACAAAAAACATATCCAACGCACATGACTTATGAGGATTATATACGCATGATACTAATACATTAACAACACCATCGGAAACTTCAGATATTATGAATTCAGTTTCAGAAATTGTCGATTCTACTAGCAATTTTATTTTCAGGTTGGATCTGCAGTATATTGCAACCCCTCCTCCTCTTAAATTTTCGATCAAATCTTAGTAATTTGTAGTTGGCAATATTGTATGAGTAGTTAGGGACATCGGGATTGAACCAGGTCTCCGTAACACATATAATGTCTACAACAGAATCTGCAAAAATATTTCTTACATGATCAAGTTTATCAACATTAAGACTGTGAGCATTAAAATGCACTACGTTAAAGCCTTTCGATTGCTTACATAAAATGTCAACAAGCACTTTATGGTTCCCATTAACGCTAGAGATTAGGTCGGTAATTTGACTAGAACCCCTCATTTTTAACACTTTGCATCACTACGAAGCAGAACAAATTGAACAAATTGGTATATGTATTATTACAAAAGGAGAAGGCAAGGGTGAATTTGGAAGTAGAGGAAAACAAGAAGATAGAGTTAAAGCAGCAAATAGAGGTATAACTTAACATAATGTTGAAAGAAATAATTGAAAGAAAAAAGCACAGTCATAATGAAGCTGTGAGACGCTCTATCTCTTCTTCGCTGGACACTCTTACTGCATCGCCTTCTTGTTGAGAACGAACAAATACTCTCCCTCGCATTGAAAATACTGACACCAGCTTCTTATGCTTTTTTAGCTGCAATGCAAATTGCAGAAGCTCCCGATTGCGCTTAGTTAGACATTCGTGTATATAAATACGTTTATCTGATTCATGGCCAATGTCACGAAGAGAAACAGTTTTGTTCTTCTCTTTATTGAATTTAGCGACAGCTTTCAGTAAACGAGCTCTGTCACTAGATGAAGCCGATGAAGCGATAACAGGTGCGCTGGTTGTATTGTTGCAGACAAAAATTGTGTTTTGGTTTTGAAATAGACACGTGCGTGTACAAGTGATAGTTTTTTTAGCATTTAAGCTAGCACACATAGGCTCCGGAGGTCCCGTTGTGATACCACATGGATTTTTAAACGACCCCCTACTCGAACCATTTTGCGGAATCCGCGAAACGCAGGATGTCCTTTGGCTTGGTATTGGCTAGTTCGCCGAGATGCCGGAGAATACCCGACCCCAGATATTTCAACCTCTTACCCCATAGAGCGCGGCATTCACATAGGAGATGCCTCACAGTCTCAGGCTCCTCCTCATCTCTGCAGCTTCTAAAAAAGTCATTAAAGGCGATACCCAACCTTTATGCATGTCTGCCTAGACCAATATGCCCCGTTAGAAGTCCCATAAGTAGAGAGAGCTCTTCTCTTCCGAGTTTAAGTAGGTCTTCCGACCTACTCGCACTAATTTCTGCCCATATCAATTTTGCATGACAGCAGATACTAATCTTATCCCATCTGTCACTTGCTTCCTGGAGGAACATATGCCTCGTAAAGAGCTTACTAGTCGCGAGCGGCATGCCTAGACCCTCCCAGGACTGTGAAAGCGGAGCGGATGTGCCCCCACCTAGCAAGCTCGTCTGCCATCTCATTACCCGGTATGCCCCTGTGTCTCGGCACCCAGCCGTTGAGAGCTGCTTGGCTATCAGAGAAGATTTCCACTGTCTTCAGATACTCTACAGCTTCCTGTATCGCGGCCACTTCCGCCTGAAAGACACTACAGTGGTCAGGCAACCTAAAGCTAAGATTTAGACCCAGCTGAGGAGTGAACGCACCTCCTCCCACCTTATGGTCGAGTTTCGAGCCATCTGTGTACAGATGGATTGAGCCGTTCCACTATAGTTCAAAATTGATTTTTGAGGAATAAAATAGTTGTGGTTAAGCTATCGGTCTAAAATTTTTCATGGTGTATTTATAGATGAAAATAAAGTCTTGTGGCAAAAATGGGCGGTCCACGCCCATTTTTCACTACTGCTGCCATACAAAGTGGAAACTATAAATTTAAATTGAATTTCAAGCTCGGTAGTTTTTTATATATTTCGATATAAACAGCATTTATTGAACTCGAAAAAACACAAAATCAAAAGGCGCATTCCATGGTTCGTACGGGACCAATCGTACGAAATTTTGCATTTTCAATACGTAATTAAAACCACCCTATAACTTTATCTGGAAATTTTTTTTTTTGGTTAATATTGTGGGGTAACACACTAAACAAAAACAATAAACTTTCCTTTGAAATAATTCCAGATGAGTGAGAAATCCAAATTAAGTCATGTGTTCGTACGGGACAGCGAAATATACCACGTACGAATTTCAGTTATTAACTTAACATTTTTACTGCTGCAGAGAGAAAAGTGTGCACTGTTGGCATCTAGAGTATGAGTTTTGCATGCAAGTTCACTCCCATTTGCAGATATTACGTGAAATTTAGATATTCCAGGTACAGCCTTAGTCGCTTCCCAAGGACGAAAATACTCAATTTTTGACGATTTATTTGTAAATGGAAATACAAATATGGCGCCTGGTTTTTGGTGTAAAAAAAATATATTTGTAAGTAAACCCAGTTGAAGAATACATTTTTTTATGAAAGTCTGATATATTAAAAATATCGTGGTGCCAAAGAAATTATGCAGAATCGCAATCCGTTTGGCAGTCTAAACTTCTGCTTTTCCATGGAATGCGCCAAAACCTAAAAGTGCGACTCTCAATCAGGAACATCTCCATCTGAAATGAAATTACTTTAAAGTTTGTTTATTTCAAATGGGTTTTTAAAATCTTAACGTTACAATTATCAAAAGAATGATCAGTTTCAAGTTCGAATGAATAATTAAGGTCCTCCTCAGATTCGTAGTGAGTCTCGCTTAGTGTCGCTTTTGAGGTGGAAGGTAATTCACCTTCATTAGAGATGTCATGCATTTTTAAAAGAGAGACTGCAGCACGTGACAGAGACAATTTCTGTTTGGTTTTATTGTTTTTCCGTAAAGAGGATAATAGTGGATCAGAAGAGTCCATAGCTCTGCCGAAAATATCCTCCATATTGTACACCCTTGAATGTTTCCTGGCATGTCCGATACGATCACTTTTATAAATTTTTGTTTAAGCGACATACATACATAAGCTACGGTTATTTCATTCGTTTATTTTATTTGCATTGCATGCTATTGTAATTCGCAATCAGCTTATAAAATATTTCGAAGACATAGTTTATGTTTTGGAAAGCCAAGGTGTGGTTTTTCCAAGCGAAAATGAGGAAGCCAATCGCGCCATGCCTCAGAGCCAACAGTGCTCGACACCAATAATACATACATAGGCTGTGTTCGTAAATGCAACATGACTTGCAGTATAAGCAACAGTGGCATCACTGCGAATTTGACGACCGATGCTCTTGATAGAATTTTTGACAATTTGCAAATACGTTTGTTTGCTTTTTTGAACGCGTATAATACTAAAATGGAAATTTTGCTGAATCTACCACTAGACGAATTTTGTGAGCAAGGAAATGGTACATTTTCTTTAAATTTAAGAAAAAGAAGGTTATTGTAGTCAAATAGAAAAATTTTTAGGTTCAAATGTTGGTCTTTAAAAAGAAAAATACCTAAAAACAAATAATTTATTAAAACATTTTCTATTCTCATTTCCGAATGAATTGGACCACTTTTAAAGTAAGGTTTTATAAGTTTTATGAAAATTAGTAAGTTATAGTTTCACTTTAAATAGGCTTTGGAAAAGGCTTGGACTCCTCCTCTATATTCAGCCGTACTCTCAGCAATAGCTGTGTCTCCGCATTACTAAGATTTTCACTAAAAATTTAAAAATAATTATTTTTACGATTATTATTAACATAATTTAACTAAATTTCAGTACAAAAATTAAAATAAAACAGTTTTGCACTTACTTTTCGTCAGACATCGTTAAATCGTGATCAAAAGCAACTAAAATTTCTTTGATGCGAGTGATGAGCGACTCTTGATAGAAGTGTTGCATTTTAGAACGCTTGATTATTGCAGTGCTGCCATATTGGCATTTCTGAACGTTCTGCTTGTGATGCAATTGCAGTTTGCGCGTCTTGATGCATTTACGAACACAGCCATACCCTCTCGTTCTCCAAAGAACAATTTTGAACATTTAGGCAAACATGGTCGTCAGAACCTGAGCCAAATGAATACATACAATTTGAGCAAAACGGTCACATAGCACCTGAGCCAAATAATAAAATAAAATAAAAAATAATAATAACTTCAAAAACAACTCGCCTTCTCTAAAGCTTAGACATGTTCGTTTATTGATAAATTTTTAAATTTCTCGCAAGATCTTAGTTGATGCCCTCCGCTGCACAGTTCGATTCACACGATATTACTACGAGTATTATGTGTAAGCGTTTTAAAAATCGTAAATCTATTTTTGTAATTGAAGCAAACAATTCTGCGTTTGAGAATGCCCTTCTCGATGTGTTACCGTCGTTGGTATTACCACATCCGTTTGTCTTGGGTTTGTCGACATGTACACCCATTTCATCCCAGAAATGTTTTTGAATTTCCCGCTTCTTTTTTTCTATTTGCTCTTTATGTTCTGTGCTTCTTACTTGCCATATTTTTAGATCAAGGGTGTAAGAAAGATGAAGGATGAACTCAAAGCAACGAATCCATACATGCAATGGACTTATGCCGTACTGCAAACTATCCAGTCTAGGTTCAAAACATGGAGATTTCAAGTCCTTAACTGGTTAAAAAATTTTTGGTCCAGCACCGCATATTGCACAAACTTGGGTAGATTTCGTATCAGTTAAAACGTTTAAAACTTTTCCATCGATAAGAGTCATGCTAAGACTATAGTTTATATCAAATCTTGTATCACTTGAAGTATTGTATTTTAAAGATTTGAGGCTAGATATTTCTAAACCTAATCTCTTTTTTTCATTTAAAATATGCTCTTTTGTTTCTTTGACAAATTGAATTTTAAGTGGTCTGCAAAATTTTATAGATTGTGGAGTAGAATTCCACCAAATAATCTTTCCAGACTGCGTTACTAATTTTAAGGGAATTATTGACGTCACAAACAACGATTGGTCAAATGACTCCGGAGTATTTTCATAAAACTTTTGCTTAAATTGGCTATGCCCACTTTCGCCATCAAAACCATAGCTTAAAATTAAAGTTAGTGTATTATCTCCTTTAAACTGGAGCAGAACGTCTTCTTGGAATAACAAAATTCGTTTGACGGTGTGTTCAAGCAAATTTTGTAATGGAACCATTGTTGTAGTTTCTGTTATTTGTATTCCATTCGATCGGCATTGTGACCTATATTCCAACAACTTATTATAGTGGGATAAATATCGCAATTACGAGACTTGCTAAGTTTCCGAATGTTGTTTTGTAAAATTGTTCTCCAAGAGAAAAGCCATAGCATCCTCAGGAGACAAAGGTACTGGATGCACAACCTTTGAATCAAATAATTTTTTTATCTTACTTGGCCTACAAGGAGATTTGTTCACTGCATTGAGAACATAATGATCTCTAATGACACTGTACACTAAGGTGGATCGACCAAAAAAGTGTTTCCAGTCCACCCCTAGGATTAAAGATATTTTGAAGGCGATCCCAAAAAAATTGTTTTTTGCCACGCCCCCCCGATGGGCTATTTACTTTTTTTGACACTACGTCGCCATTTTAAGTGCGATTTTAATGAGCCGTACACCGCTGTTCAGCCGCCACAATTCTTACCTTAATCATTTTTTATTCCGAGTTCAAATTCTAGTAGTGACTATCGATATCTCGTTTCACATCATACCTAAATTCCACTTTTTCTTTAACAGTAACCGCTTTTGTTCATAACTAAAAAAGTTATAAAGGTTTCAAAAATCCAAATATAAATCTTTTTGATTATCAATCCAAACTCTGAAAATTTCGCCTTTTTTGACTACACTTTGCTCTGAAAAAAGTGAAATTGTAACCTCGCGTGCAAACTCCCGCAGATAAAACCATATTTGCATTAAAGAGGACACTACTAGCGTTAACTACATACATATATAATTTGTATTGATCCTATTTGATCCAACTTATTTATATTCTATTTAAAATAGAAAAAACTGACGAAAACCAAAACTCAAAAATATACTAACGATTATTATTGTTTTAGAAAAAAGTTTATTGTTCTCGATTTTACATACCTTCGTTATTATTTTCCATTTTATAAACACACTTTATTCAAATTCGTTAGCTTTTTTATCACTACTTGAGATTTTTATATAATTTGATTCAAATATTTTTTACGAATACAAAAATCAAAAGCAAGACTTTGAAATCGCAAAGCAAGCCAGTGTGAGCCAGCTGACATTATTTTTTTTTATATTTTATTTACTACCTATTTTTTTTGGGAAAATCAAAAGTCGATAATTGGGTTTAATTCCTCAGTAATTCGATTTTGAACCATAGTGCGTTCTCCAGGGACGGCCCGATGCCCCAGTATTCTCTCTCCGGAATTGTGATATGGAATTTTTTCTCAAAACAGTATTTCGGTGTACAGTAGTCAGAGCTGTACACGGGCAGATCGTCAAGGATGGAAGAATGGTAGATTCCTAAGTCGCAATGCGGAACATGCCGCAGCAAGTTTACCGCTTAAATCAATCGGCAAAATATTCAAGATTGCGTTTAGTGCGTCCGCCGCAGTTGTGCGTAACGCCCCGCTGACACATATAAGCGCGCTTCTCTGCACTCTTTGCACAGCACTCTTCTGTGCTACAACATTTTTCTGGTATTACATAGAACATGTGTAAAAGCTTTCGGCGATTCCCTAAGGAATTTTACAGGATCAAGATGTAATTAATCTTTACGCCTTAGCTTAAAAGTGATATGCGATTTAAAAAATCTCATTTTAGCTCTGTTTTTAAGGCTGTCCCAATGAATTCATCAAACTCTGGCTTAATTTTATAATCGGCCACATCTGTTGAAGATGTTCTACGAAATTTTGAATGTCTTGCTCTGTATTTGTATTGTGTATTTATTTTGAATATTTTCCTGGCACAAGAATTTTTACAAAATTATTTTACAGTACCGGTCATGAATGAAGTGAAGTAAATATGTAACAATAATAAGAAAAACAATATTAATTGTTAAAATAAAACTTAGTCTAAAAAAGCTTAATCTAATCAAAAAGGTCGAAGAGTAGCTAAAGAGTTGAGGAGAAGTTGAAGAGATAATTTAAGAGAAAAGAATAGAAAAAAGAAAAATAGGAAAAGGCGCAGGTAGGAATGTATATAAAGTTTTCAATGAGAATAAAATTTGGAGCAGTTATGTGTGTATTCAGTATACAAATTTCCACCTGAATTTTTTCTGCGAGTCCGAGAAATAAAAAAAAATCCTATGAAGATACATATTTAAATTAGAGTTAACGACCTGGAAAGACAAACATCTGCCTAGTGTAAATAAAGGCTTTAGCTTCACATTCTGAAGGGAATAACAGAATTAATTGGTAAACGATTATTGGATAGACGCACGTTCTAATTATTGTAAGTAAGCCAGGTAGGAAAAATACAATTTCCTGTGTTCAAATGTTAGCAAAGTATTGATGTATTTTAGTACTAAAGTTGTTCCTATTCAGTGCAGCCTTAACACTTTCTGGAATTGAGTTCCAAAGTCTTGCAGCACTAACGAAAGAGATCCTTGTATGGGAACAACCAGTTTATTGTGTATCTGTGACCTGGTTAATTGCAGCCTATTATACAGATACACAGGAATCTTCCAATTTAATAATTTAAAGACGAACATACAAGTTCTTGCAGTCAAAAAATTAATAATGTTGCAACCCAGAAGTTTTTCTCTCCATGGCGATATATGTTCATATCGACTTAGGCCGTACACATACCTCGTAACTTTATTGTATGCAACATTTATCTTTTGAGCCGAAATTGAATCAACCTTGCTATAAACTAATTCTGCATATGTGAAGTGAGGTAAAATTAATTGTATCGCTAGTTTCCGCTGTGTTTCTTGAGGTGTGAAAGAAGCGGAGAGCTGTAGTCTACGCAAAGTCATGTATACCTTGCTTACTACCCCATTCATATGGTCTGTGCAGCTAAGCTTACTATTTAACATAAAGCCTAAGTTCTTTATCTTAAATGTTGCTTTGAGGGAAGTTTTACCGATCCATAACAGTGGAATATCATCTGTGTTCACTCCATGTTTGGATATAGGCACAACATAGGACCTTGACGCATTTAATAAAAGGTATAGATGACAGATCACTATTAATTTTAAAACACAGATCTTCGACAAGACCAATACGATTAGACAGATACAACTGAATGTCATCAGCATACGCATGGACATTGACATATTTGCACACAGAGAATACATAATTTACAAACATACTAAACAACAGAGGACCAAGAACTGATCCCTGGGGAACACCTGCAGTTACGACTTTTGACTGTGATAAAGATTTTTGACCTTTAACTTGCTGAACTCTTCCACCTAGATAGCTGGCTAAGACCTTGACAGAGCTTGCAGTTTTATTATTATCCAACCATTATTTTTGATTTTAATGGAAATATTGAGAACCACAAAATTTTAAATATACATAATTGCAGTAGTTGTATTTCGAAATAGCATTCCCTCGACTGTCGTATAAGCAATCAGATATGTCCGAATATTTATTAATATTACATTATTTGCTTATTTTCAGGACTTTGTTAATACGAACTTGCAATTTCTGGAAGGATTCCCAAATATATCATACAAATAAGGCAGCTCCAGTTGTACTAAACTCAGAATCGTTCGAAAAAGCGAATACTTTTTCTGGCACAATGACCCTACCAAGTGCTGCCCGTGTTTACACAGATGTAAACGCACATAAACCAGATGAGTATTGGGATTACGAAAACTATGTAGTTGATTGGGCCAACCAAGATGACTACCAGCTTGTTCGAAAATTGGGACGAGGAAAATACTCTGAAGTATTTGAAGCTATAAACATTACAACCACCGAGAAATGTGTAGTTAAGATCCTTAAACCAGTTAAAAAAAAAAAAATTAAGCGTGAAATTAAAATTTTGGAAAATTTACGAGGCGGCACCAATATTATTACGCTTCTAGCGGTAGTGAAAGATCCTGTTTCACGTACTCCGGCATTGATTTTTGAGCATGTCAATAATACTGATTTTAAGCAATTATATCAAACCCTAACAGATTATGAGATTCGCTACTATTTGTTTGAGTTGTTAAAAGCCCTGGATTATTGTCATAGCATGGGTATTATGCACAGAGATGTGAAGCCACATAATGTAATGATAGATCACGAAAATCGCAAATTACGTTTGATTGATTGGGGATTGGCAGAATTTTATCATCCAGGTCAGGAGTATAATGTTCGCGTGGCATCTCGCTATTTCAAGGGGCCGGAACTCCTAGTCGACTATCAAATGTATGATTATTCCTTGGATATGTGGTCCTTAGGCTGCATGCTAGCCTCTATGATATTTCGAAAAGAGCCATTCTTTCACGGGCATGATAATTATGATCAACTGGTGCGTATAGCAAAAGTGCTGGGCACTGAAGAACTATATGCTTACCTAGATAAATACAATATTGAACTAGATCCCCGATTCCACGATATTCTACAAAGGCACTCACGAAAACGGTGGGAAAGATTCGTTCACTCCGATAATCAACATCTGGTTTCTCCAGAAGCTCTTGATTTTCTTGATAAACTCTTGCGTTATGATCACGTTGAGCGGTTGACTGCTCGCGAAGCAATGGCGCATCCGTACTTTTTACCAATTGTAAATGGGCAAATAAAGAACAGCAATCAGAATTAAAATACGTTAGCAGTAACACGGCGGAAGAATATATATAACTTACATAGCAAAGAAACAGAAATACTATCGAAAAAAAGAGTTTGCATATTATTAAAATATAAATTTGGAAGTTCAAATTGACTTCAAGCGTAACATGATGAAACTAATAAATTTGTATTGAAACATTAAGTTATATTTACTACCATAAAATAATAGAGTAAAATATACAAATCGGAAAAAGTTTTCAGCTTTATTGGCATTTAGTGTAGCCCGAAACCAGCCGGTAATTTTTAATTGGTTGATATTTCAGTGTATATGTTTGTCGTTTTCGACACTTTCATAATCATGCCACTGCAATAGCTTCAAAGATACTGCGTCGCAACAAGATTTTCAGAAAATTTCAGGCAGAACTTGGGACGTAACTGTTATAAGAAATATGATAAAAAGGTCCTATTTAACCATTAATACTGATGTATTCAAATATTGGTTATAATTAACCATTACCGTAAGACATATTTTATATTGGTCAACATAACCATTATAAATGACAGAAACATTTTTTGGTTAACAATAACCATTATTGTATGTAATATGATTTTTTGGTTATCGGTAGCAAAAAAATGCAAACAATATAAAACAACTTGAGTTGCTGGAGTGGCATGACCAATGTCTGCAAGTTCCTCGAGGAAAAATTTACCACTATTCAACAAAAATAGCGATAAGGGTTATTGGTAAGCAAAAAAAATTTTTGGTTGACTTAATGGTTATTCATAACCTAAAAAATCAATCTCTTATTTATATAAAATACCTCTTATGATAATGGTTAAAAATTCCCTAAAACATATAAAGGGAATTTCCGCGTAACCTTTTCTTCTGAAAGAAAAAATAACAATTATGTTCGGTCCCTGGTTAAAAGATAAAGAAAATTTTCTCGCTACATATAAGGCTCTCGGCAGAACAATTATTGATTGCATTGCGCTTGAATGGTGGTCCAATCTTACTGATAGCAACTGCAGGAATGTAAAACATACCTATCAGGACTAAACAGTTCAATTTTTACTGAACCACCACAGTTTGTTCTACGTACAGGAATGGCCCGTGTTTCGCACGAGCAAGGGCGCTGTTTCTATGTAACATTGTGTTTGAGCGGAGAGTAATAAGGGGCCGGAAAAGGGTAAACTGAGGTGAGCCGTTCCTTAAAACAATCAAAAGCTGAAAGAGCTTACCGATTTTGTCCAACAACAATAATCATTCAAACAAAGGGTTAGTGTATATATGTATATATACACTAGACAGGATATGTCTGCTTTCAGGTATATTTCAAGTTTTTTCTCAGAATTTTTTAAGTGTACAGTTTTGTAGCCCATTCAATTTTAATATAATAAGGTGCTATCCCATTCAGGTCCAAGGGATTTATACGTACCGACAACTTGTAATGTCTTCTTGATCCGTTATAAGAACATTTTACACCCTGAATTTTAGTTGAAGTAAAGAAAAACAGCTCCGTTACTTCTGCCTACTCCAAACTAGAAACAGAAGCGGACAAAATCTGTTTGGTGGTGAACGAGGGCAAAACGAAGTACATGCTGTCATCAAGCAAAGAGTCAGCGCACTCGCGCCTTGGCACCCACTCCACTGCTGGGATCCAACAATAATGTCAGCCTAGAAATCCAACGAAGAATTACTCTTGCAAATAAATGCTACATTGACTGAGTAGGCAATTGAAAAGTAAATCACGACGATCACACTCTACAAGTCACCCATCGCTTCTGTCTTGCTATATAGAGCCCTATGCGCAAAAAACACGTAGGGGCCATGATTTTCGATTTTAGCTTTTTTATGAAAATCCATAATTTATCATCACACGCATAACCTCCCTAAGTCTTATCCCCGTGAAATGTACCTTTATGAGTTGAGAGGAAAAGCAATTTTGACGTAACTACATGGATTTTGCTCTCTCATATTTTTAAGTCAAAATGGTTTTACGTCTTTTTTACCTTTTTCAATTAGAACGCTTACATGTTGGCAAACTTAATATGTGTTAATTTTCTGTGTAAATTAAAGCGTGTATTTATTGAATTGCGTTATTTATTACCCGGACATATGTATAGGGTGTTTTTTTACAGGTTTGTTTTTCGAATAGAGATAAAACTGGCATTTTGTGGTCAAATCTGGCAACTCTAATGTCATTTATGTTCAGTTTGGTTTGCCATTTCATCATGAACAGGTTGACAAAAGAACAACGCTTGCAAATCGTGCAAATTTATTTCGAAAATAATGGTTCAAATTTTTTTTTCAAATGGCAAAATTTTGTTCAGTGATGAGGCTCATTTTTGGTTGAATGGCTACGTCAACAAGCAAAATTGCCGCATTTGGAGTGAAGAGAATCCACATGAGACCCTTACATCCACATGAGACCATTACATCCACAAAAACTGACTGTTTGGTGTGCTCCATGGGCTGGTGGAGTCATTGGGCCATACTTCTTCCGCAATAATGCTGGAGAGGCAGCTACCGTTAATGGAGACCGGTATAGAGCCATGATAACCGACTATTTTGTTCCCGAATTGGATGGCATGAATGTGGATGAGTTGTGGTTCCAACAAGAAGGCGCTACATGCCACACAGCGCACGTCACAATCGATTTATTGAAGGAAACATTCGATGAGCGCATAATTTCGCGGAATGGACCTGTCAATTGGCCACCAAGGTCGTGTGATTTGACACCATTGGATTATTTTCTTTGGGGATATGTGAAGTCGCTCGTCTACACCAACAAACCAGAAACGTTAGGGGAATTGGAAGCCAACATTCGTGGCGTTATAGCCGACATACGGCCCCATATGCTCGAAAATTGGACCTGTAGAATTGGCTTTATTCGAGCCAGCCGCGGCGGCCACATGCCCGAAATCATATTTAAACATTAATGGCATAAAATTATCCTTCCAATAAAGCCAAATTGATGGACCTTAAAACGATTTTCTTGTGTTTTATTTCAATTCGAAGTTCTATACCCCTAAAAAAACACCCTATACTATGATGCCTGTTGATTCCATTCATAGTACCATTTAATCATTTGTAAGGGGTAGGACCAAGTAAATGGTACACCATGATATTTAGTTTTACAAAATAGAGATAAGAAAACACATTTAGGTTTTTTTACATGCATTTTGGTTTTTATGAAAACTAATAATTTGCAATAATGAATAAAAACAGCAGAAAATCAACTATTGCTACCGTAAATTTTTGACGTAACAACCAAATTATTAGAAAGTAGACTGATTTGGTGAGGCTTACATTGCATATATTGAAATAAAAGAGATTGCATTATGTACATATACATATGTATGTTGGGATAAATAAAAGCTATGTACCTAATTTCACGCCAATACATAAACTGGATGCGAAGTAAATTAGAAAAAACCTTCTTCTGTAAAATTTACTTTTTGGCTCTTACGTCTTTTTTGCGCACAGGGCTCGATATGGTGCAGAAGCGTGGACACTAAGACCCGGTTTCACCAGCTGGACTTAACTTAGTTAAGTCACGATTTTCACTTGTTCAGTTTCACCATCTAACTCAACTAAGTCACAACTTAGTCAGCCTTCCAGCTGACTTACACCCCTATTCTGCATTACAATTACGTTCCACGCTCCGCTCGGATCGAAAATATGCATTCTGAGGTACGCTTGAATCGAAAGAAGAAGAGGAAGAACTATAAGTTTTTCGAAGTCAGCTGTTTGCCTTGGAATGTGTGAAATTGAAACATATCAAAGCAATTTAAATTACACAAATTATTACTTTATAAAAGTAAAGCTTTATTATGATTTATAAACTTAATTGTATATGTTTGAGCATTATTGAATAAATTTAGTGAAATTTTATAGATCAATTGACTGATTGTAGCAGACAACGAAGGACTAACAAAAAGTAAGAGGGCACTGTTGGTGGATGTTACCACATCGTCAGTAGGTAGCTGGTATTTTCCATAGAGCTAGTGCTGGAAGAGTGCGCTTTGTCGACCAGGTACACAGATGGTTGGCGTCGCATCGTGGGGCCACACCATACGCCGAGCAAACATAAGACATGTCGGGGTTAAGTCTGACCGCAGGTTGTACTTTTCGCTGTAGGAAGACATTGGCCGCCCCGAACTGATAAAGAAGTTTACAGAGTATGAGTGGGTGCTGTGGAGTGGCCGCCGGTGCACGTTTGGATATAATGGCAAAGTCAAAGCCATTACCTTAGTTTTAATTTCGTTAGTAATATTGTTGGGTGTTGTGAATGCTAGTCCAATTTGTAATTGTTTACAACCGGTGCCGATGCTAATGCGCGTCCAAAAATATTAGATCTCCGTAGGCGGATTCACATTCCTGGCATCGAAACGCGTCTTTTGATTTCCCTCCCTACATTTTTGGACAAATATCACCACTCGGCACCGGTCGAAAACAATTACCCTGCAAACATATCAAAAAACATCATTAGAGCACAAAAACAAAATATAGCGAGCGTTTTACAACTTTTACATACGCGTTTTACTTAAATTTTAAGAATTTCAACAAAAAATCGCGGAAATTAATCGTAAATTGTTTGCAAAATAAAAAACAAGCAGTTATCCGCCAACAAAATTCCAACGTAGAAAAACGCAGCTACGATCGAAGTGCAGAATTAGCAGAATTGGAAGTTTCGAAGTTGAACGTAGCGGAATTGAAACGCAGAATATCAAAGTTGCCAAGCAGAGAAATTTTCGATCCAAGTCGAAATGCAGAATAGGGGTGTTAGTCTCGACTAAGCAGGAATGTCAGAAATGTTCCTAATTTGCTTTGTGCACCGTCCCAGTTGGAAACTTTGCCACGCATGACTTTAACGAGGTAAGCGTAGATGCACGTTAATGCTTGTTTGGAAGCATGTAACCATTACGAAACCATCGTTTTCAATTAATCACTATATTACCACCTTCCAATCAAAGGGATATGCGGTACATATGTGTACCAGCCGTCCTCCAAAGCATAATAATACGCTTTTTATACCTTTCCTGAACATGAAATGGTAGTATAACTTTGTTCCGATCTTTGTAAGTATGGGAAGTTTTAGAGATATCTCGCTAAAATTTTGCAAGCAGGCGCCATTTTTCATAGGACTAATCATTTGTCGGAGCCAGCAAGATCGGACCGATACAAGGTATAGCTCCCATACAATCGATTGTTCCGATTAGAGGGGTTTGACCTATTACTCTTGCAATTAAAAAGGTAGGAACGTAAAATTTTGCAGGTTTGGTACATATGTATTATATATGTAACGTGTGTAGTGAAATTCAGCCAGATCGGATCAACATAACATATAGCTCGATTGTTCCGATAAATGTGGTTTAAGTTTTTAATTTACAGTTCTGAGGAGTTTGTACCAATTGTATTATTATTTTGTGAAGCCACCAGACTATTGGTACGCCTGTGTACCACTAAAGAAGACGACTGGTACATATAAGTACCAACTCTTTGAATTTGCAAAAAACTACGCTTATAATACAATTTTCTTAACGTATTTACTTGACACTCGTACAATCCACTTTATTTCGCTAAAATATGTTACTAGAAGCTTAAAAATAGTTTAATTTGCAATGTTATATTCAATAAAACCTACACGCTTCGACCACCTTCCACAGAAAAAATACGAAATTAAGCATAACGGGAATACAAAACTGTTCTTTAATAGCACGTGTTTATTGTGAAATTGACAACGGACGAATTAGTATGTTTCCAAACGCGATTACATGTAAAATAAAGTTTTAAGGGTTGTTTAATGTTGGTGGTACATATAGGTACCATCCGGGTCGAAAGGGTTAATCATTTGTAAGGGGTAGGACCAAGTAAATGGTACACCATGATATTTAGTTTTACAAAATAGAGATAAGAAAACACATTTAGGTTTTTTTACATGCATTTTGGTTTTTATGAAAACTAATAATTTGCAATAATGAATAAAAACAGCAGAAAATCAACTATTGCTACCGTAAATTTTTGACGTAACAACCAAATTATTAGAAAGTAGACTGATTTGGTGAGGCTTACATTGCATATATTGAAATAAAAGAGATTGCATTATGTACATATACATATGTATGTTGGGATAAATAAAAGCTATGTACCTAATTTCACGCCAATACATAAACTGGATGCGAAGTAAATTAGAAAAAACCTTCTTCTGTAAAATTTACTTTTTGGCTCTTACGTCTTTTTTGCGCACAGGGCTCGATATGGTGCAGAAGCGTGGACACTAAGACCCGGTTTCACCAGCTGGACTTAACTTAGTTAAGTCACGATTTTCACTTGTTCAGTTTCACCATCTAACTCAACTAAGTCACAACTTAGTCAGCCTTCCAGCTGACTTACACCCCTATTCTGCATTACAATTACGTTCCACGCTCCGCTCGGATCGAAAATATGCATTCTGAGGTACGCTTGAATCGAAAGAAGAAGAGGAAGAACTATAAGTTTTTCGAAGTCAGCTGTTTGCCTTGGAATGTGTGAAATTGAAACATAACAAAGCAATTTAAATTACACAAATTATTACTTTATAAAAGTAAAGCTTTATTATGATTTATAAACTTAATTGTATATGTTTGAGCATTATTGAATAAATTTAGTGAAATTTTATAGATCAATTGACTGATTGTAGCAGACAACGAAGGACTAACAAAAAGTAAGAGGGCACTGTTGGTGGATGTTACCACATCGTCAGTAGGTAGCTGGTATTTTCCATAGAGCTAGTGCTGGAAGAGTGCGCTTTGTCGACCAGGTACACAGATGGTTGGCGTCGCATCGTGGGGCCACACCATACGCCGAGCAAACATAAGACATGTCGGGGTTAAGTCTGACCGCAGGTTGTACTTTTCGCTGTAGGAAGACATTGGCCGCCCCGAACTGATAAAGAAGTTTACAGAGTATGAGTGGGTGCTGTGGAGTGGCCGCCGGTGCACGTTTGGATATAATGGCAAAGTCAAAGCCATTACCTTAGTTTTAATTTCGTTAGTAATATTGTTGGGTGTTGTGAATGCTAGTACAATTTGTAATTGTTTACAACCGGTGCCGATGCTAATGCGCGTCCAAAAATATTAGATCTCCGTAGGCGGATTCACATTCCTGGCATCGAAACGCGTCTTTTGATTTCCCTCCCTACATTTTTGGACAAATATCACCACTCGGCACCGGTCGAAAACAATTACCCTGCAAACATATCAAAAAACATCATTAGAGCACAAAAACAAAATATAGCGAGCGTTTTACAACTTTTACATACGCGTTTTACTTAAATTTTAAGAATTTCAACAAAAAATCGCGGAAATTAATCGTAAATTGTTTGCAAAATAAAAAACAAGCAGTTATCCGCCAACAAAATTCCAACGTAGAAAAACGCAGCTACGATCGAAGTGCAGAATTAGCAGAATTGGAAGTTTCGAAGTTGAACGTAGCGGAATTGAAACGCAGAATATCAAAGTTGCCAAGCAGAGAAATTTTCGATCCAAGTCGAAATGCAGAATAGGGGTGTTAGTCTCGACTAAGCAGGAATGTCAGAAATGTTCCTAATTTGCTTTGTGCACCGTCCCAGTTGGAAACTTTGCCACGCATGACTTTAACGAGGTAAGCGTAGATGCACGTTAATGCTTGTTTGGAAGCATGTAACCATTACGAAACCATCGTTTTCAATTAATCACTATATTACCACCTTCCAATCAAAGGGATATGCGGCCTACGATCTATATATTCCTTGGTGCATTTCTATGCGTTACCATTTCTCAATGGGTACTGGTATGAAAAGATACTGCTATGTATAAACAGCTGACCGGGCTGTTGTGGTCAAAACTATTTAAGTTACTAAGTTGGTGAAACCCAAAATTAAGTTAGTCGCGAATATGTGCTAACTTAAGTCCCGACTTAGTTTTAGTCTTAGTCACGTTGGTGAAACCGGGCCTAACAATATCTGACGAGGCGGCATTGGGAGTATTAGAGAGAAAAGTTCTGCGAAAGATTTGTGGGCCTCTACCCGTTGGCGACGGCGAGTACTGAAGAAGATTTAATGACGAGTTGTATGACATTTACGCAGACGTCGGCATAGTTCAGCGGATTAAAACACAGCGGCTTCGCTGGCTGGGCCACGTCGTGCGAGTGACCGAAGACGCTCCAGCCTAAAAGGTATACTTATTATACTTATTGGAAGGACCAAGTGGAGACTGATCTCGGATCTCGCAGCCAACGAAAAAAGGACTGTTGAACTATGTTGGACGGTCAAAATCGCTGAGGCGGTGGCCATTTAAAGAAGGAGATAGTTAAAATTGATTAAGTTGGAAAAGATAGCGCTTTATTGTGGCCGAATAAATTAGGTATGTATATCTCATAAGAACTATCAAGGAGATATTTATGAAGTCAATCAATGTCGAAAACTATTAAAAGCGGCTGATAAATTGCATGATGCTAATATTTACGAGCTTGTTATGAATAAAATTGTTAAAAAGTGCTTTACTGCTAATAAAGCTAATCTTACTGACTTTAACAAAAATTTGAAAAACTCCGTGAAGCCTTAAAAAGTACGGAAATTTCTCAAACCCTCAAAATTCACATTATCCTTGAGCATTTGGAAGAAGCAATTTTATTCTTGAATAATGATGGCCTAGGTTTATGGTCCGAGCAGGCTGGAGAGTCATTTATAGTGTGTTGAATACAGTTTGGGAAAGATTTAAAATAAATTTGTTAGATGGTCCATCTTTTATAAGTCGCTTAAAGAAAGCTGTCGTTAAATTTTTATCTCAACATACATACAGTGTCGGACGATACTATAGCACCCCCTATATAACATCGAGCTTTAACAACAAAGTCTTTCATATGCGATTTCGATTTATTTTATTTACGAACATCGTTTACGTTGTAATGAATACCACTAAAGCCATTCTATAACATTTTGTACAAAATTCAGAATAACTCTGCAAATTTTGACCTAATTTTTCAACTTTTTTCCTCGGGACTTTAGAAAAATTCTGAGTACGCAGTTTTGTAGCCCATTCAATTTGACTCTGATAAAGTGCAAGTATTAAGTAGCTCCGAAAGCGTGTTGATTTTTAATAATTTTTTATGTGTATTTTTTCTCCATACAGCGAAATCACAACATTATTTTTTACATGGAGAAAATACATAACTTAGTTCGGAAAAAAATTTATTAAAAATCAAGGCGCTGTCGGAGCTACTTAATACTTGCACTTTGTCAGAGTCAAATTGAATGGGCTACAAAACTGCGTACTCATAATTTTTCTAAAGTTCCGAGGAAAAAAGTTGAAAAATTAGGTCAAAATTTGCTAAATTATTTTGAATTTTGTGCAAAGCTTTTAGTAAAACCTGGAACGACGTTTGGTACAACATAAGCCAAACTTTTATATGAAATTATCTGAAACTTTATTTGTTGGACGTCTTTGTTCTAGTTCGATGACAAAAATGGGGTGCGATTGTATTGTCCGACACTGTATATGTATATACATAAATCATAAATCTCAAAATGATTGTAATATTAAAAAAAAATTTTATTTTAAAAAATATAAAGAAAAACAAGTAAGGAAAGGGCTGTCTTCGGCTGTGCCGAAGGCTTTATACCTTTCATGAATACGCATATCTTTTTTAAGTGTCCTACATGGCCAAACCACATTTATCGGAGCAATCGGTTATATGGAAGCTATATGTTATGTTACTCCGATCTGTATGATTTTCATTACACACATCACATTTATAATAAGTACCAACCTTGCAAAATTTTACGTTCCTAGCTTCTTAACTGCAAAATTTATAGCCCAAAACCCATTTATCGAAACTATCGATTCACTACACAGGTTACAAATATGATATGTACTAAAGCTGCAAAATTTCGCTCTCCTAGCTTTTTGATTGCAAGAGTTATAGGCCAAAACCCATTTATCGGAACAATCGATTGTATGGGAGCTATGCGTTGGATTGGTCCGATTTAACTGGTTCCGACAAATGATTAATATAATACAAAATGGCGGCTCCATACCAAATTTCATCGTGATATCTCTAAAATTGAGGGACTAGTTTGCGTTCAAACAGACAGACGGACGGACGGACGGACAGACGGACATGGCTAAATCAACTCAGCTCGTCGCCCTGACCATTTCGGTATACTTAATGGTGGGTCTATCTCTTCTTCTTCTCATACTTACAAACATCGGACCAAAGTTATAATACCATTTCATGTTCATGGAAGGTATAAAAAGAGATACAAAGTAAGTTGCCTCCACGTGGTGTACCTTGTAAACGATTAAAATAGGCAAGAAACTCACATATGTACATACAATTCTTTATTATTCTATTGCATAATACAAATATGCATAACTTTTTAAAAGGAGCAGTTCGGATTTTGAACCCATGATCATCAACAAACAACCCTGTTTGTAGTTTTTGTAGACATTTTTGTGCAACCTACCGATGCTTCCTGCCTACCGTGTTATATGTTTATCCGCAGTTTTGGAGGGTTTTTGTTGCTTATGACAGTGAAAACATTGCAGTCGCTCAGACTGGTGAGTATAACCCCACGAAGAAGAATGCTTATAACCAGGTGGGTAGTTGACTGCAGGGTCTTGTTCGCCTAACTTCCAATCAAGAGACAAATACGCATATTGTCACATGCGAAGCGAATGAAAATTTTGTCGAATTTCGCCGTCTCGAATTGCGGCATGCGACTCTGTGGCGAATGAGTGACGAAAATGAACTTCTCGAACTGCCAGTAGCGAAAAACTTAGATTCGCTTCGCCAAATGTGTCAAAATTTGACGAATGCTTATTTCATTCGCAATTGAGGAAAAGAACCGGCAATTTTTGTGTTTATTCATATATTTTGATAAAAAAAAGTATTTTAACCGAAAATAAAACAACAGAAGTGAGTAAACAACTTTTGTGTGTTTTTTAATTAAATTAAATGATAGTTCCTCTAGGTCAATGTGGGTAAACGATGGCACGATAAAAAAAGATGATTACTACTGACAAGCTTCTGGTCAACGTTCGGTGCAGATGCAACATACTCCTCATAAGTGAAGTCCATTGTACAAGACTGCTTGAGGGGCGAAGTAGTGGGTAAACATTCTTCTTTCAAATATATGTAAATCAATTTGTTTTGGAACCAAAGCCCGTATTTGTTTCATTAAATTCAAGCGAGAGTTCCACATTTGTTAAATGGATTTAATAAGAAAACGTTCGAAGTGACGCAGGCGCACCAATATGTATTCATCCGCACCTTTTGCGCTGTTGCCAATTGTTATACGCACTTCAAGTGGATGTGATTGCAAAGCGTCTTCTACTATCATTAAATCACCATTGGTGCCACTGTGGGTTTTACGTTTCTTTGCACCACTACTTCCCACATCCAGCTCATCTGTATCCGAACTAGCACTTTTTATGATCTCGGTATGAGCTGCCATTTCCAATTGACGCACATCATCCTCGCTACCTACTACAATTACACAAACATCGCACTCTTTTGCATAAATAAATAAATAAAAACATAAGCAAATGACACAAAAATGACAGAAACGTCAAATTCGGATGAACTTTTTGAATTTGTTAGAATGGCAACATAACATGACAGGCGAAAAAGTTCATTCACCACTCACAATGCAAATTTTAGGTGAGTTCGCCAATCCGTTCGACTCGACAAATGTATTCGCTTCGCAAGTGACAATATGCGTAAAAATTTAAAGCAGCACTAACAAATTTTTGATATGTTCAAAAACTGTTTCATAGATAACTAAATTTGTCTTTCAAGACAAACAACTTATTCTTATTTGCAACTATAATAATTACTTAAAATGAAAATGTAAATGAAAGCCAAATGTGTAATACTTTATGGAATTTTTGGATTAAGCAACATTCAAAGTCATAATCTGCAAGCTTTTGTTGATACAATCCCAGGACAGAATGCTATTTTCGTTTCTTATTAGCCCAACTCGGCTCCAAAATTTATCTAAATTCCGATTTTCAAAATCACCTTACTAAAAAAAGTCGGAAAAAATCACCGGTAACCCCTGAGTACTTAGAATTTGCACTTTGTTTTACTAAAACTGACTGTTCTATGAACTACGTACTCGAAAAGTTTATTTTTATTTTTAATTCTATTTAACCCCACGGGTATTTCACTTTTAACAAAAGTGACAAGGTATGTTAAAAGCAAAAAAAAAATAAAGCTTTTTCCAATATGTGGAAAGAAATGTAGTTTTCAGAGGCAGTGTAAAAAAGCGCTTATTTCGGCGATGATTTCCTTTTTTCGGGTTATCATTTCATTTAGCATATGAAGGGCTCAGAACCAAAATGATCTAAGTGACATTTTTTTTTTTCATTCCCACAACAGCCGGTTCTACGTACCGGAATGACCCGGGTTTTACCCGGCCAAGGGCTGTTATTTCAGTGTAACCCTGTCCAATTTGTCCAATCCCACTCCTAAATTGTCATCCTCGGAGCAATCCCTTGCAGCAGGGTTGCTCCAATGTCTCTTGCTACGGGCTGGTATCGAATCCAACCCCGGACCGAGAGACTGGATCTGCTGCGTCTGCTGGAAGAAAATATATGTTAAACGTTCACATTCCGTTCAATGCAGTAAATGCAAGAGATGGTTGCATAGATCTGGATGCTCAGGGCTTAACCCTGCCATCCCCAGAACCCGTACTTTTTTTCAGTACTTTTGAGGCACCATGTTGTTCGCGCACACGCGCGTCCCGCGGTTCTCGTCACTCCGGCGCACACACACCGCACCTACCATCATCAAGTGGCCACGACAGTGGCCCGGTCTTCACGACCTGCAGCCTTGCTGCTCCCGCCTCACCTCAGTCCCCACTCTCGTCCCCCCCTACTTCCAGCATGCACGTGGGTCAGGAACATAACCTCCTCGTACCTTTCACCACGTGCACTGTTTGTCGGCAAAGACTATATACGCCTGCGGCATCGGTTAAGTGCAATAACTGCCTTGGCCTGTGCCACATCCATATGTGCTCTGGGCTCGCAAACAGGAACCTTTGGACGGATGCATTTATTGCCCCTTGCTGCAGAACTCAGCCGCCCTCCACGCCACACAACATCGGCCAAGACGCGCTGAACCCTAGACTGCGTCACAGCTTGGGACTATGCCCACCTCCACCTAGGCAACCGCATCCGTCCCTTACCCCCAGCATGCCTCCACCCTCCCTCCCGACACACTTCAAAATCCTACAGCTGAACTGCAACGGGTTAGCTGGTAACATCGCGGAGATAACAGACTTTATGAAGTCGAACAACATTAAACTGGCCGCCATTCAGGAGACCAAACTGAATGCTAACTCGGACTTACGTACTCGTGATGGGTACAACGTACATAGGAAAGACCGTCCCAGCGGTCATGGGGGCGGCCTCGCATTCATTACACACCATACTGTACAATATAATCTGTTTGCCCCTGACGTTGACCCCAGGGACTCTACCCTTGAATGCCAGGGCATAGCAGTCCGGACAGGCGACGTCGACCTGCGAGTGTTAAATATATACATTCCCCCTGTTACGTGCTGTCCCCGTGATTATCGCCCTGATATTAGTGCGTTGCTAAGGGGCGATAACTGCCTCATCTTAGGTGATTTCAACGCACATCACGATCTCTGGCACTCCAACTTGCCAGCAGATAGAGGGCACGCACTCGCAGAGCAAATAGATAATTCGGCATTCTGTACATTGAATGGAGATGCCCCCACTAGGGTGGCAGGTAACTGCCACAGTTCGCCAGACATCTCCATTTCAAGTGCGGGCCTTATCAACCACGTTAACTGGCAACCTATGCTTACACTGGCATCTGACCACCTACCCATCCTACTAGACATCGAACGACCGTCCGACTTCATAACGACAGAAAAACGAACGTACATCAACTTTAGTAAAGCGGACTGGGACCGCTTCACGGACTTTACAGAGCACTCCTTCGCTGACCTACCCACACCGACGGACGTATGCAAAGGTGAGAAAGAGTTTCGCAAAGTCATTGATTCAGCCTCTGGCCGGTTCATCCCTGCTGGCAGAATCCCGGAAATTCGGGCGAATTTCCCTGCGGAAGCAGCGGCAATGGCAAGAGAACGTGACCAAGTGAGACTCTTGAACCCCGCAGATCCAAGAATAAAGGATCTCAACGCAGAAATCCGTCGGACTGTCAATGATCATAAATTGAAGAAGTGGAAAGAACACCTAGAGTCATGCAACCTCTCCGGCGGGGTCGGCAAATTATGGTCGACAGTCAAGGCCCTATCCAATCCGACCAAATACAATGACAAGGTCGCCATTGGTTTCGGCGATAACGTCAAGTCGGACCCCAGGAAGTGCGCGAGCGCATTCTGCCGGCAATTTATACTGCATTCTCCTGCGGATAGGGCTAAGAGAAAAGCCATCCGACGCGCGCACAAACACAAACACACAGCCGCGCCCATTGTCGTCTCCGCTGCAGAGGTCAAGGAAGCTATAAAGAAGGCTAAACCTTCAAGATCACTCGGACCCGACGGAATTGCCATGAAGATGCTGAAACACCTAGGCCACGAGGGGCACCAGTACTTGGCGGCTCTATTCAACCTCTCACTGTCCACTTTCGTTATACCAGATATCTGGAAACATGCGACTGTGGTCCCCCTCCTAAAACCTGGGAAGCCGGCAAATCAAGGAGACTCTTATCGTCCGATATCTCTCCTTTCGCCGGTAGTGAAGTTGTTAGAGGCTATTCTGCTCCCATATTATACTGCAAACCTGCAGCTGGCCAATCATCTACATGGCTTCCGTAAAAACCATAGCACAACATCAGCTTTGAACGCCATCACGACGCAGATTAACTTCGGTTTGAACCAACACCAACCAAACCACAGGACGGTTCTCGTGGCACTTGACCTGTCGAAAGCCTTCGACACAGTCAACCACGCCACACTCCTTGAAGACTTGGAGGAGACACCGCTTCCTGCCGGCCTAAAACGATGGACCGCCAACTACTTGAACGGTCGGCTGGCGTCAGTGCAGTTTCGAAACGAGAGATGTAGACCTAGAAGAATTAGACAAGGGGTTCCGCAGGGTGGTGTTCTTTCACCCCTTCTGTTTAACTTCTACATCTCGAGCCTCCCTCCCCCACCAGAGGGGGTCTCCATCGTTTCGTACGCTGACGACTGCACTGTGATGGCCACGGGCAAAGGACCTTCGACGGACGAACTTTGTACTAGACTGAACGACTACCTGCGCGACCTTTCCTGCTTCTTCACAGAGCGGAACCTGACTCTTTCCCCGACTAAATCTACGGCGACGTTGTTCACCACGTGGACTGCGCAGATGGGGCAGGAGTTGAATGTCCACGTAGATGGTGTTCCACTACCTACTGTCAACCACCCCAAAATTCTAGGGGTTACATTCGACAATAGCCTCACCTTCGCTAATCATGCCACCGCAATAGCTTCAAAGGTACAAAGCCGCAACAAGATCCTCAAGTCGCTGGCCGGCAGTACTTGGGGCAAAGACAAAGAAACGTTGCTGGTCACCTATAAGGCTATTGGCCGACCGGTTATTGATTATGCTGCGCCCATATGGTCGCCTAACTTTCACGACACTAACTGGAGGAAATTGCAGGTCTGCCAAAACACCGCCATCAGAACTGCGACGGGTTGTTTGCTTATGTCTCCTGAGTCTCATCTCCACCAGGAGGCTCAAATGCTCAACGTTCGCGAGCATGCGGAACTTTAAAGTAGGCAGTTCCTTCTGAACTGCCACCGTCCCAGTCATCCAAATCGACAGCTATTGGCGAAACTCCGCCCCCTAGAGACATAAGGAAGCATCTCCGGAAGCATTATGATGAGATCCGGCATCACATCTCGTTGCCGTTTGATCTGCGGGACCATAGGCGGGCCCTAAAGGACCTCCACACTGAGTCGGTGGACAGATCCCTCAGATCCCGGCCTGTGAACCCCGTTATTGGTGCCCAACCACCCGTTCTTGCTAAGGAAGAACGTGTCCTTCCGAGGGAGACTAGAGTCATGCTGGCTCAACTTCGGTCTGGATATTGCAATAGGCTGAACTCCTATTTGTCCAGACTGAACCCTACCATACCAAACACATGCCCTGCATGCGGTATGGCCCCCCACGACACGCAACATCTCTTTTCGTGTTCTTCGGAACATACTCTTCTAACTCCCTTATCACTTTGGTCCAACCCTGTTGAAACAGCGCGTTTCCTTGGACTTCCGTTAGAGGAGCCCGATGACAACTAGGAGTGTTCTGGCCCTTTGGGCAGGGCGAAGCACTGCTAACAACAACAACAACAACAAGTGACATTTTTTTTGAAATTGAGTTATACCCATATTTGTATAGTGAAATATGGTGTTTATATATTGGCAAAGAGATCCGAGCCATTTCGGACATTGTAGTGCCATTTATTGCCCATACAATAAACACCCTACCCAGAATTTACATAGCATTTTCAAAAGGCAGTAAACTTTAAACTTGAATATCTCAAATAAATTTCGGAGTCACTTAGATCCATTTGGTTCTAAACCCTTCATATATTCTTATAAAGCAACGCCAAATATACTGCACTTCGATATAAGGATGAAAGTATGTTAATTTCCTTGCCAAGCTGTGTAAATGTTATGTAATTCATTAAAAAGGCTAAGGCCCGTTGTGCTTGTAGATCTGGTAGAAGACTACAAGCACATCCTAGAAAATAAGAAGTCGGATGCGGTTACTTGGCGACAAAAGGAGCACGGGTGGCAGACATTGGCTGAAAGGTTCGCAGCCAGAACTGGTAACCACAGGGAGTGGAAAGCGCTCAGGGATAAATTTGATAACCTGAAGCGCAGGACTAAAGGTGAGTTGGCCACGGAAAAGAGGGAGACGTACCGCACAGGAGGTGGTACTTCTACAAAAAAAGTAGAGAGTGTTTCCCTCAGAATAGCGTCGATTCTCGATACATCGGGCTCTGGAATGGTCAACCCTCACGATGACGACATGGGTAAGTTTAACGCATTTCAACTATATCTTCCATTTCCACTACATATATCCGCATGGGATTACTTCTCAATGTTCTAAATGTACACTTTTTTGTTCCTATTTTTTTTTTACAGAATTTGAGATATTGGAAGAAATTACAGAGGACGATGATGCTGCCATTGTGGAAGATAAGGATGTAAGTTATTTACATACATAAAAGTACCTGTAAAAATGTAATTTGTTTGCTTATATGTATTTTCACAGTAGCCTCATATGGTCGAAACGATGCAGTGGGCTGACCACAGCCTTCTAGTGTATTTCGTGATATTTCTGAAGCAGTTATTACACATGACATGTGAAGAGGTGGCTCGTTCGATCGAGAACTCTTCACATGTCGATCCGCGTGCGTGTGGATCCAATGGGGATAAGTAGGACTTCGAAATACTAAGTAGGGGTAAAGGGTAAATGTTAGGGAAAGAGGGGTAGGTTGGCTAAATAGGAGACGGATGATGGTATTTTAGGGGGAAGGGGTGAGGGAGGGATAAGCTTCGGTTTAAACCTATTACTAATAATTATATTATTAATATTTTCGCAGGCAAATAACTTAGACGATAGTAGCCAAAATAATCATGATTGGGCTACATGGAACCCTGCCAATTTACGGCAAAAAAAGAGCGAGCAGCTTTGCGTTGGTAAAGGGTCGAGCCGTAAAAGGAACATGGAGGAGGAGAAAATGAACCTTGTTCTGTTGCAGCAAGAGTTCTACAGGGGAGAAAGTGCTCGAGAAGTATGAGCTGGAGAAAGTTTATGCTGCAGAGAAGCATCAGCAAGAGCTCAAAAATCTCAAGCTTAAAAATGAGGTGCTTGAATTAGAGCTTGAAACAAAGAGAGCAAAATATTCACCCTAATGTAAGCATACTGATTTTTAAAGGTACTGTTTAGTATTCATATTCTTTTATTCTTTTCAGGCAGCAGCTTTATTTTCTTAATATCTTTCTTTTCTGTATAATATCTTTGTTTTACTGTATATGTAAATAGTCATATGGATTTTATGAATAAGAAAAACTATTTATTGAAAACTGAATGCCCTACTTATTTAACAACCTTTAAGGACATTGAACATTAGAATTTCGTTTTTGTTTTAGACTCGAATCTTTAGTACAAGTACAATTTTTTAACAAAATGAATAGACATGCTTTTATATAGACTTTGTTTAAATCATTTTATTAAGGCGAAATTTGTTAAAATTGTCGAAAACCGCTTTGCCAATACTTCTGTCTGTCACTGTACATATGTAATTTTTCATATGAATTGATTATTACGCATATTTGGCGAGTCGAACGGATTGGCGAACTCACCTAAAATTTGCATTGTGAGTGGCGAATGAACTTTTTCGCCTGTCATGTTATGTTGCCATTCAAACAAATTCAAAAAGTTCATCCGAATTTGACGTTTCTGTCATTTTTGTGTCATTTGCTTATGTTTTTATTTATTTATTTGTGCAAAAGAGTGCGATGTTTGTGTAATTGTAGTAGGTAGCGAGGATGATGTGCGTCAAGTGGAAATGGCAGCTCATATCGAGATCATAAAAAGTGGTGCTAGTTCGGATACAGATGAGCTGGATGTTGAAAGTAGTGGTGCAAAAAAACGTAAAACCCACAGTGGCACCAATGGTGATTTACTGATAGTAGAAGACGTTTGGAATCACATCCACTTGAAGTGCGTATAACAATTGGCAATATCGCAAAAGGTGCGGAAGAATACATAGTGGTGCGTCTGCGTTACTTCAAACGTTTAGTTTTTGCCACTGCAGCAACATTACAAAAAATCATACCAGATCTTTTAAATCCATTTAACAAATGTGGAACTCTCGCTTGAATTTAATGAAACAAATACGGGCTTTGGTTCAAAAACAAATTGATTTACATATATTTGAAAGAAGAATGTTTATCCACTACTCGCCCCTCATGCAGTCTTGTACAATGGACTTCACTTACTTATGAGGAGTATGTTGCATCTGCACCCGGAGATTGTCAGTAGTAATCATTTTTTTTAACGTGCCATCGTTTACCCACATTGACCTAGAGGAACTATTATTTAATTTCATTAAAAAACACACAAAAGTTGTTTACTCACTTCTATGTTGTTTTATTTTCGGTTAAAATTCTTTTTTCTATCAAAATATATGAATAAACACAAAACTTGTCGCTTCTTTTTCTCAAATGCGAATGAAATAAGCATTCGTCAAATTTTGACACATTTGGCGAAGCGAATCTAAGTTTTTCGCTACTTGCAATTCGAGAAGTTCATTTTCATCACTCATTCGCCACAGATTCGCATGCCGCAATTCGAGACGGCGAAATTCGACAAAATTTTCATTCGCTTCGCATGTGACAATATGCGTATATGTTTACATTGTATACAAGATGATGGGGTAAAATTAAACGAATTTTATTAAGCTGGACATGATAGCCTGTAAATAAATAATTAATTCTTTATGAAAAATAATATAAATTAATATTGAAAAAAGTACCTTCCAAAATAGTCGGCTATCAAAACAGTTCTAGCAGTGGAGTCTCCGTCGATTGTAGTGCTTGTTTCAGGTTCATCTGAAGTTTCTGAAGGTGATATTTCAAAATCTGTTGGAGGTAGCGGGTCTTTTGCGGATATAGCAATATTGTGGAGAAAGCCGATATGACTGCCATTACGGTGTCCATTGATATTCGAATGCCCATAGATAAGATAGGAAAGCGTCGTTTCCAAACTCCGAAAGTTCGCTCTATGGTGTTACGTGTACGAATCTGAGATTCGTTATACAACTTTTCTGGCGCAGATTGTGGATTTGAAAGTGGTGTCATCATGTATCGACACTGTTTGTAGCCGCTGTCTCCAAGGATCATGTACTCATTAAAACGTCTCGTGTCTAGTTGATATTTCAAGCGGCTGCAGTTGAATATGTGGCTGTCATGTGCAGATCCTGGCCACCTCGCAACTAGATTTTGGAAACGCAAATTGGCATCACATACCGCTTGAACGTTGAGTGAAAAGTAACCCTTCCTATTTCGAAACATTATTTTGTAGAAGTCTATTACTGTCTGCTCCATGTCAGACGGATCGCGGAATTTCACCCATTCCTTCGATAGTGATGCAATAGCATTTGAGACTTGCTTTACTATTCGGCTTGCTGTGAGTACGCTCACTCCGCAAAAGTCGGCCACAGTAATTAAAAAAACTCCCTGTTGCATAAAACCTGAGTGTTAGCAATATCTTCGTTATTGGAGTAACATTGTAACGTCTAAAAAGACATAAATTAAATTAACTTCAACGAGTAATAGGAAAGTGGGAAAACTTACCTATTAGTGTTGGACGTGATAGCCTTTTCAATGCGCTTTAAAATGCCCATGCAGGTGCATTTCGTCAATCGAAATCTTCTAACGAACTCATCCTCCGTGTACTCTTTGAAGTAATCCAAGCGGTTGCGGTATACCCTCTTCGCTATACTACGCTCACTGGTTTCTTCAAAAGCTTCTTCAAGTGAATGAATATAAAATACACGGCTGTTTTCCATGGCGATTGTTAATTTAAATTTAATTTTATTTGTTTTGAAATTGTATAGCTCAAATGATTTCAACTGACAATCAGCTGTTTTCAGTTTATCGGACCGACAAATTTTAAAGATTGGATTGACTGCCTGTTAAATTTGTCGACGGAATAAATTTAACAGGCACTACAGAAAACAAAATTTTGTTTAAAGAACAGATAAATTTTAGCAGGCAGTCGAGAAAACGGCCCTAAGTAAGTTTGGGGATGAATAAGTAAATGATTGGATTTCCCCGCCAATAGTGTTTTGGTAATGATGGCTATGTCCCTTAATAACCACTGAAATATACCTATTGGATACTTTTAAATACGCTCTCTAAGCACGGGCGGATCTACCTAATGGCTTTTTGGGCTTCAGCCCAGAGCCCCGTGGATGTAAAGGGCCCCCAGCCACCAATAAAAATAAAAGACGAATGCCCTACAAGACGCACTGACATTTTACGGTTCAGTGAAATAACTCCCAAATGAAATAACTCCCAACAAAAAAATGAAATAACTCCCAAATATTTTCCATGCAAGTTGGGACTTATTTCATTATGAAATAGCTCCCAATTCATCTGGACTTATTTCATAATTTTAACTGGGAATTATTTCATAATGAAATAACTCCCAAATGAAATAATCCCCAATAAAATATCTTTGAGAGTTATTTCATAATTTTTGGAAATTGGGAGTTATTTAATTTTTTGGGACTTACTTCATTGCTTGTAATCCAGACATTGGGAGTTATTTCATTTGTTGGGAATATTTTGAGCGAACTAACGTCATTGACATTAATTCGCATTAAGAAAGCGAACTAACTTCCGTACATTTTTTTTATATTCCAAATTTTCATTTTTCATTATCACCTTCGACTTATGATCCAAAAAGTTCATCCGAATTTGACGTTTCTGTCATTTTTGTGTCATTTGCTTATGTTTTTATTTATTTATTTGTGCAAAAGAGTGCGATGTTTGTGTAATTGTAGTAGGTAGCGAGGATGATGTGCGTCAAGTGGAAATGGCAGCTCATATCGAGATCATAAAAAGTGGTGCTAGTTCGGATACAGATGAGCTGGATGTTGAAAGTAGTGGTGCAAAAAAACGTAAAACCCACAGTGGCACCAATGGTGATTTACTGATAGTAGAAGACGTTTGGAATCACATCCACTTGAAGTGCGTATAACAATTGGCAATATCGCAAAAGGTGCGGAAGAATACATAGTGGTGCGTCTGCGTTACTTCAAACGTTTAGTTTTTGCCACTGCAGCAACATTACAAAAAATCATACCAGATCTTTTAAATCCATTTAACAAATGTGGAACTCTCGCTTGAATTTAATGAAACAAATACGGGCTTTGGTTCAAAAACAAATTGATTTACATATATTTGAAAGAAGAATGTTTATCCACTACTCGCCCCTCATGCAGTCTTGTACAATGGACTTCACTTACTTATGAGGAGTATGTTGCATCTGCACCCGGAGATTGTCAGTAGTAATCATTTTTTTTAACGTGCCATCGTTTACCCACATTGACCTAGAGGAACTATTATTTAATTTCATTAAAAAACACACAAAAGTTGTTTACTCACTTCTATGTTGTTTTATTTTCGGTTAAAATTCTTTTTTCTATCAAAATATATGAATAAACACAAAACTTGTCGCTTCTTTTTCTCAAATGCGAATGAAATAAGCATTCGTCAAATTTTGACACATTTGGCGAAGCGAATCTAAGTTTTTCGCTACTTGCAATTCGAGAAGTTCATTTTCATCACTCATTCGCCACAGATTCGCATGCCGCAATTCGAGACGGCGAAATTCGACAAAATTTTCATTCGCTTCGCATGTGACAATATGCGTATATGTTTACATTGTATACAAGATGATGGGGTAAAATTAAACGAATTTTATTAAGCTGGACATGATAGCCTGTAAATAAATAATTAATTCTTTATGAAAAATAATATAAATTAATATTGAAAAAAGTACCTTCCAAAATAGTCGGCTATCAAAACAGTTCTAGCAGTGGAGTCTCCGTCGATTGTAGTGCTTGTTTCAGGTTCATCTGAAGTTTCTGAAGGTGATATTTCAAAATCTGTTGGAGGTAGCGGGTCTTTTGCGGATATAGCAATATTGTGGAGAACTCCGCAAGCCGATATGACTGCCATTACGGTGTCCATTGATATTCGAATGCCCATAGATAAGATAGGAAAGCGTCGTTTCCAAACTCCGAAAGTTCGCTCTATGGTGTTACGTGTACGAATCTGAGATTCGTTATACAACTTTTCTGGCGCAGATTGTGGATTTGAAAGTGGTGTCATCATGTATCGACACTGTTTGTAGCCGCTGTCTCCAAGGATCATGTACTCATTAAAACGTCTCGTGTCTAGTTGATATTTCAAGCGGCTGCAGTTGAATATGTGGCTGTCATGTGCAGATCCTGGCCACCTCGCAACTAGATTTTGGAAACGCAAATTGGCATCACATACCGCTTGAACGTTGAGTGAAAAGTAACCCTTCCTATTTCGAAACATTATTTTGTAGAAGTCTATTACTGTCTGCTCCATGTCAGACGGATCGCGGAATTTCACCCATTCCTTCGATAGTGATGCAATAGCATTTGAGACTTGCTTTACTATTCGGCTTGCTGTGAGTACGCTCACTCCGCAAAAGTCGGCCACAGTAATTAAAAAAACTCCCTGTTGCATAAAACCTGAGTGTTAGCAATATCTTCGTTATTGGAGTAACATTGTAACGTCTAAAAAGACATAAATTAAATTAACTTCAACGAGTAATAGGAAAGTGGGAAAACTTACCTATTAGTGTTGGACGTGATAGCCTTTTCAATGCGCTTTAAAATGCCCATGCAGGTGCATTTCGTCAATCGAAATCTTCTAACGAACTCATCCTCCGTGTACTCTTTGAAGTAATCCAAGCGGTTGCGGTATACCCTCTTCGCTATACTACGCTCACTGGTTTCTTCAAAAGCTTCTTCAAGTGAATGAATATAAAATACACGGCTGTTTTCCATGGCGATTGTTAATTTAAATTTAATTTTATTTGTTTTGAAATTGTATAGCTCAAATGATTTCAACTGACAATCAGCTGTTTTCAGTTTATCGGACCGACAAATTTTAAAGATTGGATTGACTGCCTGTTAAATTTGTCGACGGAATAAATTTAACAGGCACTACAGAAAACAAAATTTTGTTTAAAGAACAGATAAATTTTAGCAGGCAGTCGAGAAAACGGCCCTAAGTAAGTTTGGGGATGAATAAGTAAATGATTGGATTTCCCCGCCAATAGTGTTTTGGTAATGATGGCTATGTCCCTTAATAACCACTGAAATATACCTATTGGATACTTTTAAATACGCTCTCTAAGCACGGGCGGATCTACCTAATGGCTTTTTGGGCTTCAGCCCAGAGCCCCGTGGATGTAAAGGGCCCCCAGCCACCAATAAAAATAAAAGACGAATGCCCTACAAGACGCACTGACATTTTACGGTTCAGTGAAATAACTCCCAAATGAAATAACTCCCAACAAAAAAATGAAATAACTCCCAAATATTTTCCATGCAAGTTGGGACTTATTTCATTATGAAATAGCTCCCAATTCATCTGGACTTATTTCATAATTTTAACTGGGAATTATTTCATAATGAAATAACTCCCAAATGAAATAATCCCCAATAAAATATCTTTGAGAGTTATTTCATAATTTTTGGAAATTGGGAGTTATTTAATTTTTTGGGACTTACTTCATTGCTTGTAATCCAGACATTGGGAGTTATTTCATTTGTTGGGAATATTTTGAGCGAACTAACGTCATTGACATTAATTCGCATTAAGAAAGCGAACTAACTTCCGTACATTTTTTTTATATTCCAAATTTTCATTTTTCATTATCACCTTCGACTTATGATCCAAAAAGTTCATCCGAATTTGACGTTTCTGTCATTTTTGTGTCATTTGCTTATGTTTTTATTTATTTATTTGTGCAAAAGAGTGCGATGTTTGTGTAATTGTAGTAGGTAGCGAGGATGATGTGCGTCAAGTGGAAATGGCAGCTCATATCGAGATCATAAAAAGTGGTGCTAGTTCGGATACAGATGAGCTGGATGTTGAAAGTAGTGGTGCAAAAAAACGTAAAACCCACAGTGGCACCAATGGTGATTTACTGATAGTAGAAGACGTTTGGAATCACATCCACTTGAAGTGCGTATAACAATTGGCAATATCGCAAAAGGTGCGGAAGAATACATAGTGGTGCGTCTGCGTTACTTCAAACGTTTAGTTTTTGCCACTGCAGCAACATTACAAAAAATCATACCAGATCTTTTAAATCCATTTAACAAATGTGGAACTCTCGCTTGAATTTAATGAAACAAATACGGGCTTTGGTTCAAAAACAAATTGATTTACATATATTTGAAAGAAGAATGTTTATCCACTACTCGCCCCTCATGCAGTCTTGTACAATGGACTTCACTTACTTATGAGGAGTATGTTGCATCTGCACCCGGAGATTGTCAGTAGTAATCATTTTTTTTAACGTGCCATCGTTTACCCACATTGACCTAGAGGAACTATTATTTAATTTCATTAAAAAACACACAAAAGTTGTTTACTCACTTCTATGTTGTTTTATTTTCGGTTAAAATTCTTTTTTCTATCAAAATATATGAATAAACACAAAACTTGTCGCTTCTTTTTCTCAAATGCGAATGAAATAAGCATTCGTCAAATTTTGACACATTTGGCGAAGCGAATCTAAGTTTTTCGCTACTTGCAATTCGAGAAGTTCATTTTCATCACTCATTCGCCACAGATTCGCATGCCGCAATTCGAGACGGCGAAATTCGACAAAATTTTCATTCGCTTCGCATGTGACAATATGCGTATATGTTTACATTGTATACAAGATGATGGGGTAAAATTAAACGAATTTTATTAAGCTGGACATGATAGCCTGTAAATAAATAATTAATTCTTTATGAAAAATAATATAAATTAATATTGAAAAAAGTACCTTCCAAAATAGTCGGCTATCAAAACAGTTCTAGCAGTGGAGTCTCCGTCGATTGTAGTGCTTGTTTCAGGTTCATCTGAAGTTTCTGAAGGTGATATTTCAAAATCTGTTGGAGGTAGCGGGTCTTTTGCGGATATAGCAATATTGTGGAGAACTCCGCAAGCCGATATGACTGCCATTACGGTGTCCATTGATATTCGAATGCCCATAGATAAGATAGGAAAGCGTCGTTTCCAAACTCCGAAAGTTCGCTCTATGGTGTTACGTGTACGAATCTGAGATTCGTTATACAACTTTTCTGGCGCAGATTGTGGATTTGAAAGTGGTGTCATCATGTATCGACACTGTTTGTAGCCGCTGTCTCCAAGGATCATGTACTCATTAAAACGTCTCGTGTCTAGTTGATATTTCAAGCGGCTGCAGTTGAATATGTGGCTGTCATGTGCAGATCCTGGCCACCTCGCAACTAGATTTTGGAAACGCAAATTGGCATCACATACCGCTTGAACGTTGAGTGAAAAGTAACCCTTCCTATTTCGAAACATTATTTTGTAGAAGTCTATTACTGTCTGCTCCATGTCAGACGGATCGCGGAATTTCACCCATTCCTTCGATAGTGATGCAATAGCATTTGAGACTTGCTTTACTATTCGGCTTGCTGTGAGTACGCTCACTCCGCAAAAGTCGGCCACAGTAATTAAAAAAACTCCCTGTTGCATAAAACCTGAGTGTTAGCAATATCTTCGTTATTGGAGTAACATTGTAACGTCTAAAAAGACATAAATTAAATTAACTTCAACGAGTAATAGGAAAGTGGGAAAACTTACCTATTAGTGTTGGACGTGATAGCCTTTTCAATGCGCTTTAAAATGCCCATGCAGGTGCATTTCGTCAATCGAAATCTTCTAACGAACTCATCCTCCGTGTACTCTTTGAAGTAATCCAAGCGGTTGCGGTATACCCTCTTCGCTATACTACGCTCACTGGTTTCTTCAAAAGCTTCTTCAAGTGAATGAATATAAAATACACGGCTGTTTTCCATGGCGATTGTTAATTTAAATTTAATTTTATTTGTTTTGAAATTGTATAGCTCAAATGATTTCAACTGACAATCAGCTGTTTTCAGTTTATCGGACCGACAAATTTTAAAGATTGGATTGACTGCCTGTTAAATTTGTCGACGGAATAAATTTAACAGGCACTACAGAAAACAAAATTTTGTTTAAAGAACAGATAAATTTTAGCAGGCAGTCGAGAAAACGGCCCTAAGTAAGTTTGGGGATGAATAAGTAAATGATTGGATTTCCCCGCCAATAGTGTTTTGGTAATGATGGCTGTGTCCCTTAATAACCACTGAAATATACCTATTGGATACTTTTAAATACGCTCTCTAAGCACGGGCGGATCTACCTAATGGCTTTTTGGGCTTCAGCCCAGAGCCCCGTGGATGCAAAGGGCCCCCAGCCACCAATAAAAATAAAAGACGAATGCCCTACAAGACGCACTGACATTTTACGGTTCAGTGAAATAACTCCCAAATGAAATAACTCCCAACAAAAAAATGAAATAACTCCCAAATATTTTCCATGCAAGTTGGGACTTATTTCATTATGAAATAGCTCCCAATTCATTGGGACTTATTTCATAATTTTAACTGGGAATTATTTCATAATGAAATAACTCCCAATAAAATATCTTTGAGAGTTATTTCATAATTTTTGGAAATTGGGAGTTATTTAATTTTTTGGGACTTACTTCATTGCTTGTAATCCAGACATTGGGAGTTATTTCATTTGTTGGGAATATTTTGAGCGAACTAACGTCATTGACATTAATTCGCATTAAGAAAGCGAACTAACTTCCGTACATTTTTTTTATATTCCAAATTTTCATTTTTCATTATCACCTTCGACTTATGATCCTTATATCATGAATCTGGGATTTAAAAAATGAATCTGAGATTGGCTTAGGTCAGATCCCCAATTCGGGGCGTGATCAATGGTATTTATGTGCAGAACTCCTTTCAGCATTGGCAGCTTTCGGCCGCGCTTCAAAAAATAACCCTGGGCTACGCCATTCCAACTCTGGGTGATTGCCATAGCCGTGGCCACCGCCACGGTGATGTCCTTCCGCGTGCCACTCTTTTCTCACAGGGTAATGTGATTACAACAACCACATGAATGTGACTTTAACTGCAAATATCTCGCAAACTACTAAAAATATTGGTTCAGCGGAGTTATATTCATGCTCCTGGAACCAAAGCGCGTCTCCTGATACATATCTCAAAATTTTTTTTTAGCGCTCGGTACCCCACGAAACGATTACCCACGTCTAGATTTAGAATCTGAAATGAGATTTTTTCCAACCGTTCAAAAGTTATTTGCAGTTAAAGTTCACAATTTTCTGTCATTTTCATGTGGTTGTTGTAATGGCACATTAGGCTGAGCCCAAAAAGTGAAAAAGTGGGAAACGTGGCACGCGGAAAGACATCACCGTGGCGGTAGCCACGTGGTAGACATCTTCCACTGCTTCGCCTCCACAGTGATCGCATACGTTGCTGCGTTTGTGCTTAAACCGATAAAGGTATTCTTTAAAGCATTCGTGGTCGCTTAAAAATTGAGTCAGATAGAAATCTACCTCCCCGTGTGCTCTCGTTAGCCAAGTTTTAATATCTGGTATGACCAGCGCCCCTTATTGGATATGTTCCATCTGTTTTGCCAATTTTGAATACTAGTCTCGCGTGCTTCGGACCGCGAGTTTCTGTCCTCAAACATTGTGGCTGTGAGATTACCAGTGCGGCATCGTCTGATACCGTTCTAAAGGCGCTACAAACTCGGAGAGCACACAAGCGGTAGGTCGACTTTACCCCGCGTAAGTACGACTGATACTCCATGGCGTGCTGCCATACCGGAGCCCCGTAGAGTAGTTGGCTCTTTTCGACGCCTGCCAGTAGCTGTCGCCGCCCTTGCTTTGGACCTCGTTCATTTAGCATTATCCTCGATAACGGAGATACACTTTTGCTGCCTTCTCGTTAGCGTATTCTAGGGGTGTGAAATTTTGGCGTTTCCATATCGAAGGGATTGTCCCTCCGCTAGGCATACAGTAAATAAATTCGCGAATGTAGACGTCTTATAGTTAACCGCCACCTTTAATACTTTGCTGGGCTCGCAGTCTGGAGCAGGAGACTTGTTGTCATCTAGTCTCTAAACCGGTAGGAGCACTTCCTCCACTTCATTAAATGCATATAATGGAGTATTTGACGTAGGGGAAACTAGCTTAACATAACAAAGCAAGACCAACAGAACACGAATAAAGAGGGAATAATAATGAAAGGCCTACGACAAAAGCTTCAAAGGAACAACGTTGTTACAACAAAGGCCGACAAAGGAAACACGACAGTGCTCATGGACAAGGACAAATATATAACAAAAACCGAGGAATTAATCAAACAAATGAAATGCCGCATAATCAACCAAAACCCCACCGATAAATACCAGATGGAAATCAAAGGGGATATAAAAAATGCTACAAAAATAATAGACGAGAGGACGGGACATAGTCTGACACAAATGAACCCATCGGCTCCCCCACTAATAGCGCTACCAAAAATTCATAAGCAGGATACGCCAATGCGGCCAATAATAAATTTCAAGTCAGCGCCGGGTTACAAACTATCAAAACATCTAAAGACGATACTAAATGACACGCTTGAACTCGACCATAAGCATACGATAAAGAATACAAGCGAACTAATGGAAAGACTTGAAAACGTCAAACTCTCAGAAAAAAGCACAATCGTCTCATTTGACATAAAAGACCTGTACCCTTCTATACCGCTTCCAGAGACATTGGACATAGTACACAAAACACTACGTGATAAAACCAAAGATACGGTCAGAACAGCACAGATTACGAACACACTAAGAACAACTTTACAGCAAAATTACTTCATGTTCAACAACAAGATATACAGACAAACAAACGGACTGGAAATGGGGAACCCAACATCATCCATTCTCATGGAAGCATTCATGCAGAATTTGGAAACAAAATACATGCAAGAACTAAAAACTGAACTAGGAGTGACATTTTACGCAAGGTACGTCGACGACATTATCTGTATATTGGACACCAACAATGAAGAACGAATACTAGAGTTTTTAAACAAACAACATGAAAATATAAAATTCACTATGGAGACCGAGAAAGAAGGAGAACTGAATTACCTGGACCTAACGATAAAGATTGACAGAACCACAAACAAATTTAAATACGACATCTACAGAAAACCAACAACAACGGACACCATAATTCATTCCACATCAAACCATCCCCAACAGCACAAAAATGCGGCATTAAGACACCTAGTGAACAGGCTTCAGAGAACACCCCTCACTCAAGAATCATACAAGAAAGAGCTTACCACCATATACGACATAGCTACAAGCAACGGATACAAAAAAGGCCTAGTAGACACGCTCCGAAGGAAGCATGGATCCCAGAAAAGACAGAAGAAAAACCCAAAATCTGGACGACAATGACATACACTGGAAAAACGACATACAAACTGGCAAACTTCTTCAAGAAACACAACATGAACATAGCGTTCAGAACATCAAACAACTTAGGGCGAAAACTAAGAACCAATACTAACTCGGAAGAGCCATTCAGCGAACATGGAATATATAAGCTTACCTGCGAATGCCAACACATCTACATAGGACAAACCGGACGGAAAATAAGTACACGTTTCCGAGAGCACATCAGGGACTACAACAGGAAAACACGAAAACCCACTATCACACCAGAGTCGAACTTCGCAAATCACATGTTCGAAAACAAATGCACCCCCACCAACATCAAAAATACAGCCAGAACACTGCACGTAGAAAGAAAGGGACGACGCTTAAATGGATGGAAATATACAAACTTAAGACATTTGACGGGAGGGTAATAAACGAACAAACTAACACCATTTCTGACGCAATATTTGAACCCTGAAACTAATATACAGCAAACCAGACAACAACGCAGGTACTATAAAGAAACGACCAACAATAAACAAACAGACACACAAAACGAATCAGAAGACAAAAATAACCGACTTCTACATTACTAACGAGCGTCGAAACCAACCTGACCTAACACACACAAACTAATTACCTGACCTAACATATACAACTCATGAACGATCGTCAGAAACAACCCTCATTGCAGGTACCCATTTGGGTACGGTCGTGGGACACGACCCATGTACACGCAGACTAACACTACCTGATACAGTGTCCAGACTATAAATACGTGACAACGGATAGACAAAAATCAGAACGAAATAAAGCATTGAAGATGTCGCATCGACGAAACCGGTTTGCTACAAAACCAAAATTGACAAGGGACGACGGAAATTCGTTCCAATATGAATCAAAACTAGCTTTCTTTGCGTAGGAAAGAGAGTATCGACCATGTTTTAGTGGAATGACGGGCATGTTGGTATGGCCTCGCGCTTGGTTTTCGCCGTACCCCATGGGTCGTTTTCAGCCTCATCGCAGGGGTTGAGAAAGCAATGTTGCTTACTATTCGCTATTGCCGCCTTCAAAGCATGGCGTGCAGCTTTATAGGCAGCTCTGAACTCCAAAAAAGGTTTGCCTATCTCGTGATCTTTGCGAGAGCCGCCTAGCGCGAATACACTTGTATGCTGTCGTTCCACCAATACGCCGAGCTTTGCTGTTTTGGTATGGTCTTTCTGGTCATCGACGCGTCGCATGCTCCTTTGATATCAGCCATTACTTTAGTGGATATAAGATTCGCGCTGCCTGTATACTCAGATGCTGCGAGCATTGCCTTGAAAACATCGGGGTCGAAGGTGTTGACCTTCCAAACTCGCCTCCTCACGGATGTTTGGCTGGTGGTAGTCCTTTCACCTTCTACTTTGATGTCAAATATTATTGCAGAGTGATCGGTTTGAGAATAGCACTCACTAATCTTCCACTCGCACATCCTGAACTTACAAACGTAATGTCGATTATAGGACCGAAGCCATTTCTGGAAAATGTATGTTGCTCACCTGTATTAGGGAGCGCTACATCCAAGCAAGCGAATGCTTCGAGAAGAACTCTCCCTTTCGGAGAAGTTCGCTGTGATGGTTCAGTTATGCTTGCATAGCATAGCAATACATTGCATGGGTTCTGTCATTTTCGATATCTGTTGAATTGGTTTTACATGTATTCGATTATACAACGCATTGCAACCCAGAGCATGGCATAGAAGTCTGTAACTTAACATACCTACTGTCAAAGCTTTTGCTTTTGAAGTTTCAATTTTGACACAAGGCAATAAGAAGGTCATGAAAACTAATTATTATTCTTATAAATTTTAGTAAAAAACAAATAAAAGCGTTGTAATGGAAGAAGAAAAGCTGAAAGAATGTGTGCGAGCTGATTTGGAATTGCTGTGCGTTGTGCGAAGTATAATCAACATTTTCTTTTACGTGCTGTGTATTACTATGCTATGCCCTGCTATGCAAGCATATACGCATATTGTCACTTGCGAAGCGAATACATTTGGCGAGTCGAACGGATTGGCGAATTCACCTAAAATTTGCATTGTGAGTGGCGAATGAACTTTTTCGCCTTCCATGTTATGTTGCCATTCAAACAAATTCAAAAAGTTCATCCGAATTTGACGTTTCTGTCATTTTTGTGTCATTTGCATATGTTTTTGTTTATTTATTTGTACAAAAGAGCGCGATGTTTGTGTAATTTTAGTAGGTAGCGAGGATGATGTGCGTCAATTGGAAATGGCAGCTCATACCGAGACCATAGAAAGTGGTGCTAGTTCGGACACAGATGAGCTGGATGTGGGAAGTAGTGGTGCAAGGAAACGTAAAACCCACAGTGGCACCAATGGTGATTTAATGATAGTATATAGAAGACGTTTTGCAATCACATCCACTTGAATATAACAATTGGCAATAGCGCAAAAGATGCGCATGAATACATAGTGGTGCGCCTGCGTTACTTCAAACGTTTGTGTTTTGCCACTGCAGCAACATTACAAAAACTATACCAGATCTTATTAAATCCATTTAACAAATGTGGAACTCTCGCTTGAATTTAATGAAACAAATACGGGCTTTGGTTAAAAAAACAAATTGATTTACATATATTTGAAAGAAGAATGTTTATCCACTACTCGCCCCTCATGCAGTCTTGTACAATGGACTTCACTTACTTATGATGAGTATGTTGCATCTGCACCCGGAGATTGTTAGTAGTAATCATTTTTTTTAACGTGCCATCGTTTACCCACATTGACCTGGAGGAACTATTATTTAATTTCATTAAAAAACACACAAAAGTTGTTTACTCACTTCTATGTTGTTTTATTTTCGGTTAAAATACTTTTTTCTATCAAAATATATGAATAAACACAAAACTTCACGCTTCTTTTTCTCAATTGCGAATGAAATAAGCATTCGTCAAATTTTGACACATTTGGCGAAGCGAATCTAAGTTTTTCGCTACTGGCAATTCGAGAAGTTCATTTTCGTCAGTCATTCGCCACTTTTTGGCGAATTCGCCACAGATTCGCATGCCGCAATTCGAGACGGCGAAATTCGACAAAATTTTCATTCGCTTCGCATGTGACAATATGCCTAATAACTGAACCATGAGTCCCATTCGACAGTCGATGCTATATGTAAAGCGGGTTCCCTCCACAGGACCACATTGCTGTCTTGCCACATAAATCGGGTAGCCAATTTACAGACTTGTCCCTGTATGGCTCGCTTATCAATTCTAGGTCGACATTAAGCTCCCCTATAGTTTTCGATAATAGGTTTTGCGCAGCTTCGCAGTGGTTCAGACTGAGTTGGACCAATCTCATAATGATCTAACTTTCTGGACCGCCTCTCTGTATACCGGGCAGCTGTAGGATGATCGGTGCGATTGACTCCCCTTTAAGTGCATAGAATGCACTTTGGCGAGTTCGTGAAAGTTTTGGCGATGTGTGTGGAATTCTCACAGTAAAGCCTTGTAACTCTCTCTGTCAGTGAAATGTCAAAATGCGCTCCTTCGCTGCAAGTGTTTTGTGTAAGCGAACACTTTCTCAGTAAAAATTTTAAGGTACGCGAACAAAGCTATTATAACAACTTAGTCATAGTCTCCGTTATTAATTCATTTTGGTAAATAAACCAACTATTGTAAAAGATTGTGTGAATACTAACTTCTATTTTTACTAAACAATGTTCCAGGCTCAGGCGGGAACTCAGAACTTTATCCAAATAAATTTTTTTTGGAATTTTAATTAGAATGCACGATTAAACGTTTCTGTAACGAGGGCAGTTCATATTTCGAATAAAGTGTTTTTATGGGGTACCCAAATATATATTTGCACTGCAGTAAATTGCCAAAAAAGTGATGATTAATAGACACTGTTATACTCATACTCGTTGAGAACGGATGTGTTTCTGGTTGCTCTGGGAAAAAGTTGTATTTTCTAATTGTATACGTCGCGCAATTAATATATAATATCTAGTAAAACTATTGAAAACTCTTATTGAGTTAGTATGTATAAAGATTACGTGCCTGATAAATCAAAATGCGATTCGAGTGACTTTTGCTCGCTCCGTCCAAGTCATTATTTTGTAAAATGTAATGTTAAACTCGATATCAAGCGAAAGCGGAGTATGGTGCATATTTAAGGCAGAGAGAGAGGATCCAGGCATTCTGTGAGAGTATAATTTATATTATCATTTATGGAAATTAGATCCAGTAGTCTGGATAAGTAATTGGTTAAGCTATTTATCTGGGAGAGGCTAACATTTAGGAGATTGTCAATAAAATACATCTCAGATGAATTAGTAACGTTATTAGGAAGTAGATTAAAACTATTGTCAACATACGACCAACCACCTTCAGGTAAATTAAAATCCCCAAGTATACAGAAAGAAGTTGTTAGCATTGTTTCGAACTAGCTCAACAATATTATCGGCGTGCGATGTATAGAGATAATCTGAGCTGGAAGGCGGAATGTAGCACGCCAGTACAAGACTAGGTACCACACACTGAGACACTACTTTGATCCAGAAGCGAGTCCTTGTTCGTGAGATCAACAAGCGATGACGTAAGATGACGGCGCACCACCATCTCTTGAGAGACCAGTCTTTGCATAATCACGATCTTTACGGAAAACGTTGAATAAGTTGCAGTCGAAAAATTCCCCATCATGGAATTCCGAGTTGAGCCAGGATTCGACTAGGACCAAAATATCAAAGTCGGCATTTGAACTCATATTAAAAAGGTTTTTAGACTTGGTGCGTAAGCCTGAGACATTTTGAAAATATATATTGAGATGCGGAGAGGGATTAGCAAATTGAAGAGCGATATGCTGATTCGATGGATAGCTAGGTTTCGTGACTATGGCTTTGGAAGAAACGAAAGGGCCGAACATTGATGTTGGTTGGCCAAACATTGAAGCTGAACAATAAAAAATACATATTTTAACTGCTCTTATTGAATAAGAACGCATAAAAAAATCCCCATCATTCGTATACCCGAACAAATGCTCGAATATTCCCATACACGTTCGCAATTGAAATTAAGTATGTACTTCTTGTCGTTCATATTAAAAACCCTATGTACATACATACATATGTATGTACATGTTGCTTGTCAGCGCCTAAATAATCGTTTTGTTGTTCATGTTCTATACTGAACGACATTGTTGTGAGGAACATTCGCAGAATGTTGGAGTAGTAAATGTATGTACATATGTACTTCGATTGAATGCATATGCATGTATCTTGAGTGGCATATTAGGTATAGCGAGCGCAATGTTATCCAAAAAAACTATTTTGGCGGGACTTGCTGGATTTATTCAAGGACGAATAGGGATACATTCGAGATTACTTCGGGATCATTTCGGGATTGGTTTTGGGACTTTGTGGAGAATATTTTTAGAAAATTTTCGGGATAATTTTGGCACTTTTTCTGGATTTTTTTGGAATCATCTCGGGATTCTTCTTGGGACCTGGTCAATTCCAAATCTGTTCTGCTTTATTGTAGAATTTTTTGAGACGATATTAAGGAATGCAATTTGGCGAAAATATATTTCACTATATACCACTACGTAAAATGATCGCAACGCATGTTTATCTCAACAGGCAAAGAAAAGAAAATCCATACTTAAAAATTCTAGACATATGTATGTACACATGTTTTTTTTGAGAGGAGGAAGCATCGAAAGCCTTACAGTCAGTGTGAGACTTTAACACACTAAACCTCCTACCCTCATGTACCGATCCCCCAGTACTACCGTTAAGTATTCCGTCGGGAGGTATATTGAGCGCAAGTCTCAACGTCAGTTGGTCAGCGCTACTGTACTATTTCAGTTGTTAGCTGGGGATCTTTTGTTAGATTTTTGATTCATCTAGTCTGGAGTATTGATCATATTGATCAAAGAAAGTAGTTCTTGTCCAACTACCAAAAACATATAGATGCACCTTTATAGGCATGTACTTACACTATACCTACTCGCTTTTTTTGTCTCACTAGCTCGTGTGCATCTAGCCGATTGGAATAGCCGTGTTTCCGGCCCGAATCTATATTTCAGTGCGTTTATAAATCATCAATTATACTCACAAAATATTCAGTTACAAGGCAATGTAGTGCGAATGCCGCGTCGCCAATCTGCTCCTTCTGGTTTGTGTCACGTGGACCAGGCGGTTGGAAGGCCATGTTTACACTGAGATACTTACGTACGCTTAAAAAATTTTGTTTGCAGGTCAATACAGTGGAGAGGCTGCATCTTCAATCTGCGCCTTTGGTATAAGTTTGCTAAACTAGGCGGTTGTTTCCACCCGCGTTTGAAATACTTACGTACGCTTAAAAAATGTTGTTTGCAAGTCAATACAGTGGAGAGGCTGCATCTTCAATCTGCGCCTTTGGTATAGGTTTGTTAAACTAGGCGGTTGGAAGGCCGTGTTTCCAACCCACCTCTTGTTTTCCGTGTTTGTTTGCTCTTTTCTTCAGTCTTCTAAGCCACTTCATGGCTTCTGCGATTCCCTCGCACACTGCCATCCATTTTTGTTTACTTCGTAGCATGTAACCAACCAGTGACTCGGGAGTGTAGTCCTCATCAGCGATGCTGCTTAGTTTACTTCTAAAGCTGTACGATCTGGGGCATTCGAAGAACACGTGGTAGACATCCTCCACTCCTTCGCCTCCACAGTGGTCATATACTGTTTAAGCGACATAAGCTACGGTTATTTCATTCGTGTTCATTAGCATGGCAAGCTATTGTAATTCGCAATCAGCTTATGAAGTATTCCGTAGTTTATGTTGTCTAAAGCCAAAGTGTGGTTTCTCCAAATGAAGATGAGGAAGCCAATCACGCGCCATGCCTCAGAGCCAACAGTGCTCGCCACCAACAAATACATATAGGGTGTCACAGATGTCCTGCACCTCCCGTTCTCTAAAGAACAAAATGTGTTTAACATTTGCGCAACACGGTCGTCATAACCTAAGCCAAATGATTTAATATATACCTTTTGAGCAAGACGGTCGCCTAAACCTGAGACAAAAGGTGGTTTTTCACAACGAAAATGAGGAAGCCAATCACGCGGCATGCCTCAGAGCCAACAGTGCTCGCCACCAATGAATAAATATAGGATGTCACAGGTGTGCCGCACCTCCTGTTCTCCAAAGAACAACAATTTTGAACATTTGAGCCAAAATAATACAATTTGAATAAATACAATTTGTGCAAAACGGTCAAATAGCACCTGAGCCAAAGCATAAAATAAAATAAAATATTTAAAATAAATTTAAAAAAAAAACTACTCGCCTTCTCTAAAGCTTAGACATTCACCCCTATTCTGCATTACAATTACGTTCCCGCTCTACGCTCCGCTTGGATCGTAAATATGCATTCTGAGTTACGCTTGGATCGAAAGAAGAAGAGGAAGAGCTATAAGTTTTTCGAAGTCAGCTGTTTGCCTTGGAATGTGTGAAATTGAAACATAACAAAGCAATTTAAATTACACAAATTATTACTTTTGAAATAAAAGTAAAGCTTTATTATGATTTATAAACTTAATTGTATATTTTTGAGCATTATTGAATAAATTGAGTGAAATTTTATAGATCAATTGACTGATTGTAGCAGACAACGAAGGATCAACAAAAAGCAAGAGGACACTGTTGGTTGATGTTACCACATCGTCAGTAGGTAGCTGGTATTTTCCATAGAGTTAGTGCTAGAAGAGTGCGCTTTGTCGACCAGGTACACAGATGATTGGCGTCGCATCGTGGGGCCACACCATACGCCGAGCAAACATTAGACATGTCAGTGTTAAGTCTGATCGCAGGTGGTACATTTCGCTGGAGGAATACATTGGCCGCCCCGGAACTGACAAAGAAGTTTACAGAGTATGAGTGGGTGCTGTGGAGTGGCCGCAGGTGCACGTTTGGATATAATGGCAAAGTCAAAGCCATTACCTTAGTTTTAATTTCGTTAGTAATATTGTTTGGTGTTTTGAATGCTAGTTAAATTTGTAATTGTTTACAACCGGTGCTGATGCTAATGCGCGTCCAAAAATATCAGATCTCCGTAGGCGGATTCACATTCCTGGCATCGAAACGCGTCTTTTGATATCCCTACCTACATTTTTGGACAAATATTAGCACTCGCCACCGGTCGCAAACAATTACCCTGCAAACATATCAAAAAACATCATTAGAGCACAAAAACAAAATATAGCGAGCGTTTTCAACTTTTACATACGAGTTTTACTTAAATTTCAAGAATTTCAACAAAAAATCGCGGGAATTATTCGTAAATTGTTTTCAAAATAAAAAACAAGCATTTATCCGCCAACAAAATTCCAACGTAGAAAAACGGAGCTACGATCGAAGTGCAGAATTAGCAGAATTGGAAGTTTCGAAGTTGAACGTAGCGGAATTGAATCGCAGAATACCATAGTTGCCAAGTGGGGAAATTTTCGATCCAAGTCGAAATGCAGAATAGGAGTGATTGTGTTCGTCCTTAAACCGATGAAGGTATTTTTGAAAGCATCCGTGGCACGCTGCCATCCATTTTTGCTTACTTTGTAGCATTTTACCAACCAGCGACTCGGGAGTGTAGTTTACTTCTGAAGCTGTATGATTTGGGGCATTCGAAGAATACGTGGTAGACATCTTCCACTGCTTCGCCTCCACAGTGATCGCATACGTTGCTACATTTGTGCTTCAATCGATAAAGGTATTCTTTAAAGCATTCGTGGTCGCTTAAGAACTGAGTCAGATAGAAATCTACTTCCCCGTGTGCTCTCGTTACCCAAGTTTTAATATCTGATATACAGCGATATATCTAGCGCTCCTTATTGGATATGTTCCATCTGTTTTGCCAACATTGTGGCTGCTTCCTTTGCCAATATGAAAATTGGGCACAAGCCTGAGATTGCCAGTGCGGCATCGTCTGATACCGTCCTAAAGGTACTCCAACCACGGAGAGCACAAAAGCGATAGGTAGACTTTACCCCTCGTAAGTACGACTGATACTCCATGGCGTGCTGCCCTACCGGAGCCCCGTAGAGAAGTTGGCTCTTTATGACGCCCGCCAGTAGCTGACGCCGCCCTTGCTATGGACCTCGTGCGTTTAGCATTATCCTCGATAACGATGATACAGTTTTCGCTGCCTTCTTGTTAGCGTATTCTAGGTGTGTTTTGAAAGACAGCCTCCTGTCTATAATGATTCCCAGATACTTAACTGCAGACATTGTTTCAATGTCGTGGTCTCAGATTCGTACCGTAACCTGCTCTACCTTCTTCCTGCTTTATACTAGTACTGCCTCTGTTTTGTGCTCCGCAAGCTGTAGTCCATGTTTCATGAGCCATAATTGAACGCTGGCTATGCTTACATAAGTTTTTTCACGTATACCACTTAAGTGTTTGGCAGTAACAATCAATGCGATATCATCCGCGAATCCGATAACACTGTGGATCAAATTCAGGTTAGTAAAAGTTAGGTCGGTTCTAAAAGGCGGGGGTGAAAATAGAGGCTAAATTAGAAGACCCGCGTCGGAACGTTTTTCTATGTTAGTTCTGTATCCCATCGATAGGATTTTTAACGCAAAGTGCAATCCTGTTATGTAGTTATCGCTGAGCAGTGTTTCTATAAGCGTGGTAGAAATGTATTTTCGTTACGGCGATCGATAAAATTAACGCAGCCCATAGTGGCAGTGATAACAAGCGTAGAATTCAAAATAATTGCATTGTGTGCAAATTTTTAATGTTATTAATATTTACTAAAAGTTAGTCCTTAGAAAAATATTAAACAAAAAATAAATATTAAAAAAAGTTGAAAAAAAAGAAAAACTTGCCTTGATTCGAACTCGGAACCCCCCGCTGGTTAGGGCAACATCACAACTACTAGGCTGTTAAGACAATTGCTTGGCGTGCGTAAAATGTTTTATTTTTGCACTTTGTGGGCTATCATTTTTACATAACACACCACGAACATATCGCAAGGTGAATTTTTTTTCATACAGAAACACTTTTCATAACGAATTCCTTACGAGCCATGCGATAAAAACTCATTCGTTAAGTTAACGCAACGTTACAGAAATGGGCTACTGCAGCAGGATTCTGCAAATCGCTAACGCTTAATCTCGATCGCCAAAAATCTCTAACTGCATTTTGGCAACTTTTGGCGACTTTTCCGATTCCCGTGAATGACAATCTCCTAAAATCTCCTTTTTCTGGTTTAGTTTGATTCATTTTTTTGGCACATTTAAGCGATGAACACGAATAAACCAGATAACGTCATCAGCTGTTTTTGGCGACTAATTTAGCTAAGTTTGCGATTCTGGAATTTTAGCCATCTCTTATTTTGGCAACCAAAAAAATCTGTTGCTAAAATACAAACTATATGATAAAATGTTAGAATTAAGTTTTTTTATGTCAAAAAAACACTCATTGGCATAAAATATATGATATTTAAAAGAAAAATATAAATTGGTAGTTGTTTCCTTTAGGAAACAACTTCTAAACCACGTCCAAAAATGTGGAAAGAGGTATCAAAGAAGCGTTTTCACCTCGGTATTAATAGTCCGATCCCAAATGAGAGGCATGATCCAAGGAATTTATTTATAGGCAGAACATCGGCTTGAGAAGGTGTCCTTCGTTCGCGCTTCAAAAAAATAACCCTTCGCGGATCCAATACGGACTCGCAGAATACACTTTTGCACTTCTCGGAGGACTTTTTATCTGTGTCTGCCAAGGCCGTATACCTGTGTCTACAATTCAACCACTCAAAAAATCTCTTATACTCTACTAGCATTGAGAATATGTTTAAAAAATAACTGGGATAAAAACTCACCTAGGATGCATCTTATATATATAACTTTTAGGACACTCGTGGCTTGGAGATGCTAAGAAACATTTCTGAAATTGTCTGTAATTAAATTTTTCAGTGTTCTCGGCGCCCAAAGTATGGGGTTTACATCTAGTAGCATTTGTCTATTTCGGGCTATTTTTGGTGATTTATAGCATGTAAGGAATCACAACTAAATTGACAGATGACGGTGCTATCCCAGCGCCATCAAGCGAAAAAATAACCGTACTACATTTTAGCTAGGCGACTTGCGTTTCAGGATCGCAAATTAGCGAAATCTCCTAATTTTTTGAGAGTTCATTTGCTTTGGCATTTTGGCGAATTTTAGCAATTAGGCGATAGCGATGACTGGAATCCGGCTGCTGGTCGACTAGTTGATATCTTTCTTAATCTGTTAAAACCAAATTATTGCTAGAGACCTGTGCAATATTTAAAATTAAAAATCGTGGCACACAAATGAGTGCTTGGTGGATTTTGCTGTTTTAGTTTTTGTATGCAAAGTGAACACAATAAATATTCACCCCTATTCTGCATTTCCATTACGTTCCCGCTCTACTCTCCGCTGGGATCGAAAGAAGGTAATCACCCCTATTTTGCATTTCGACTTGGATCGAAATTTTCTCCGTTTGGCAACTTTGACATTCTGCGGTTCAATTCCGTTCAGTTCAACTTCGAAATTTACGATTCTGCCAATTCGTTCCCTTTTTTACGTTGCAATTTTGTTGGCGGATAGCTGCTTATTTTTTATTTTGCAAACAATATAAGATTAATTTCCGCAATTTTTTGTGAAAATTCTTAAAATATAAATAAAACTTGTATATAAAAGTTGTAAAATGATCGCTTTTTTTGGTTTTGTGCTCTAATAATGTTTTTTGATATATTTGCTAATACGCGTCCAAAAATGTCGGGAGGGTTATCAACAGCCGCGTTTCGATCCCAGGAATGGGAACCCGCCTCCGAAGATCTAATATTTTCAATATTTTGAAAAATATTTGCCGAAAACAAAAAAATGACCTAGGCGTAATCCCAAAGGGTGCAGCGGGGGATTGTGTGATCCAATAACCCTCGGCCGGTCCAACAGCGGCTACGCGATCTCCACTATTTCTGCATCGAACACACTTTTTTCGCAGGCCTTAATCTGTGATCACAACAATCGCTTGAAAATGGCAGAAAATGGGCAAGTTTGATTGATCTACTACAAATAATTGTTCTGCGGGGGCATATTCTTGTTATTGGGACAGAAACACGTCTTTTGGTATCTCTCCCGACATTTTTGGACGAGTATTAGTACTTGCGGCCACCGTGGTGTGGAGGTAGTGTTGTCGGCCTACCACACCAAAGGTCTGGGTCCGAGCCCTGGTACAGGTTACATCAAAAAGTGGTTTGAAAAAGTTTTTTCAAAACGGGGTCGCCCCTCGGCAGTGGTTTGGCGTAACCCAGAATGCATATTTTCGATCCGAGCGGAGCGTAGAGCGGGAACGTAATTGTAATGCAGAATAGGGGTGATTATGAGTTACGTTTGAATTGAAATCAGCTGTTTGCCTAGGAATGTGTGAAAGTGGAACATAACAAAGCAAATCTACACAAATTAGTGCCGTAAAATTTTATTATGATTTCTTAACATAATTACAAAAATTAACTACATAATTACATATGTATTGAGCATTATTAAATAAATTGAGTGAAATTTAATAGATGCAATTACCTTAGTTTTAATTGTGTTAATAAAATTGTTAGATTGGTGTTTTGAAATCTAATCCAATTTTCAGTCATTGTTGCAACGGTCCGAATAACAAGATTATGCCTACGGAAAACAATTATTGTTTAGTAGTTTGCGAGATATTTGCAATTCAAGTTCACGGTTTTCTGCCATTTTCATTAAGGCGTGTAAAAAAGTGAAAAGTGTGTTCGACGCAGAAACTGCGGATCGCGTGGCCGGTGGTGCAAAGATATCAAAAAACGTCATTAGAGCTCAAAAACTAAATAAAGCGAGCGATTTACAACTTTTATATACGAGTTTTACTTACATTCACCCTTATCGCAGAGTTCGCCCGAACGACTGTTCACCTTCATTTTTTTTGTTCGGGCGAACTAGTTCCGCCTATCGACAATTTCGGGCGAACGAATGTTCACTTCGAATCAGCTGATGCCCTACTTCGAATTAATAGTGAACAATTAAGTTTGCGTGCTATTTTGTGAATTTTGTAAAGAATCGTACATTTTACTAAAATTAAGTTAAAAAATTATTCAAAAACATATATAGTGTTGGCCTTAGGTTGTTACTGATTGAACGCGAGGAGAATGCAAGTGTGAGAACAATCCGGAGGCAATTTGGAGCTAAGTGAGTTGAAAAAAGTTGTTTTTTTTGCAGTTTTAAATAGCAAATTAATTGTTACTTTACTAGTTTTCCGGTAAAAACCGGTAACCGCTAACCTTTTATAAAAGTTGCCCTAAATAAGCCAGCATTTAAATATTTTGTAGATATTCTTGGTAGCTCCTTGGAGTCATTGAAACAAAAAATTGGAGTACTTCGCTTTGTAAAGTGGACAGCTTGCATTCCCTGAGAAGCGTCAATTTTATATGAAGCTGCCAATTCTGGAAGTCCGCTTATGACGAAAACGTTAACAAAACATCCATTACAGCACACATAAATCAATTCTGCAACAGAAATGGCGAATGTTAAACTGCACTTTTGTAATCATTTCGTGCTCTTTTCTGGACTTTACTTATTGACTTACTCTTAAAAATAAAAGTATATTACTTTAAAAGAATATCGTTATCTTCATAAGAAAAGGTGCTAAGCCAACTTTTTTTTTGAAATTGAGATTTTAATGCAGTAAGATGCTACAACTAAAAATACATCGTCTACCAAACAAAAAGTTACCATAATGTGGGTTTTACATGGTGTAATGTAGTGATATGCAAATGTGCTAAGTCAATAAAAAAAAATATTACAAAAAATCAACGTGCTAAGTCCATATGAAAATGAAAATTATTCATTTCATAAAATTTGTTTATATATTGATATACAGTTATTACTATACCACTTTTATAAGCTGGTCCCTGAGGTATAGAGATGGTGTTCTTAGCCTCAAATATCGAATTTCGCAGGTTCTTTAAAAAAAGTTGTTTCTGGCAGCTGACCGGCAGTGGTTTGCCTAAATCTATGAGTGTATTACTGCAATGGAAAGCTTCTCAGAAAAAATGTATCTGCCTTGCCAACAATGGCGGACCCAGGGGGAGGGGAATTTGACCACTTCCCGTTCAGTTTAAAACTTTTTTTCCCCGTTTATGTCTACGGCAACCAACTAAAGTAAAGACGATTTTTAATAGTCTAACTTAGACATTTTGTCATCTCCTAGCCATTTGACTTTTTAGTTGTACCTAAACATTCCCCAAGTCATCCCCAGTCATTTTTTCAAAGAAATTCCCAATATACAGGGCAACACATTTTGACCGATAAAATTATCGAAAAATATCGTAGTCTAAGTGAAACCTGGGGACCTCCCCTTTCATTTGATACCCATAGTGTAGGGAAATTTTTGGGCAATCACATTTTTCTATGAAAAACTAATTTGAAAGAAAATGTGTTAAGTTGACCTAAAAAAAAAAAATTATGGAAGGAAAATGTGCTAAGTCACAAAGAAGCTCATAACTTTGCACACGCTTTATTCTAAAATATGCCGATGACGGGTACTTTAGCACGCTCACATTTATAAGGAAGAAAGCTGCATTTTCAGATTTTAAAAATAGCAACAACAGGAAAAGTTAGGAGGTTTTTTGCCTCTCCTGAAAAGTTAGAAAATATTGACTTAGCACCTTTTCTTATGAAGCTAACGATATCTAATATTCAAAACATACAAATGCGTACAATTTGTTTCTTGTTCGCCTCTAAAATAAAAGTGAATAAATTTGCCATTTTCCGTTGTTCATTTCGCCCGAATAAAGAGTTGGCAATAAGGCGGAATGTTTTTCGAACACGAAAAATTTGTTCGCCACCGTCTGCGATAAGGCGAACAAAAAATGTGAATCTTTTCGGGTGAAAATATAACTCGCGATAAGGGTGATTTTAAGAATTTTAACAAAAAATTGCGGAAATTAATCTTATATTGTTTGCAAAATAAAAAACAAGCAGTTATCCTCCAGCAAAATTGCAACTTAGAAAACCGGAGATACGATCGAAGTGTAGACAGATTTTAGAAATTGCGTCAAAATGCGTCTTCTGGTTTTTAGACATGTTTTAGCGGTTGTCTCCTAAAGGAACCAATTACCTCTAAAACGAAGTTTTGCTGTTGTTACTAAAAATAGGTATATTTTAGAGGAATGCACTTCCACCAAAAAGGTCTTTGCGTATGTTCCGGCCATGGGGAGCCCCAAGAACCGATTACTTCGTCTGAAAATGGCATATCATTCCAGGAGTACATATATGCTCTGTAGTCTCCACCAATGTGTCACAGAAGCGGCATGTGTTATTCGGTTTTAGGCCTATGTTGTACATGTGGCTTAAGCTGTTCGGTATTTCATTTTTTTGCAAGATCAAAGTTCGCCGGGCGGAATAAGATGTATTATACGGTAAAAATAAGCTACATGCATTCTGGGTGCAGCAGATCATATAAAGAAAATGGCAGCCGTAAACTTGGTGTACATTTATAACGTGAACGCAGATTACGATTCTGAAGACAAAAATAAAAAAAAGCTATAGGATTCGACATTTTGCGAAGTTATCGTATCTTAAAAAGTAAGAAAACGTCATATTAGTGTTATTCTTACAGGAGCCCAATTCCAACTTAAACAGAAACCTTTATCTTAAAGAAAATTGGATAAGCATTCTTAGGAAGCCTACAAACGAAAATTTAAATTGCATATACAACTTCATCACAACCATCAACACACCAATCTAACAATTTTACTAACACCTCCTACTTTCGATCTCGGCGGAGCATAGAGCGAGAACGTGAACGAAATGCGGAATACTGGTGAATATGTTTATAAGCTTTGTATAGGTATACGCTCTTTGTTAAAAAAAATAGCTTCTTCGACTCCGCAATACATTTTGTCCCTGCCGAATTTAGCTCTTCCTCAACTTTCCGCCGAAATCTGTTTAAAACCCACTTAGTTCCCTTATGAAATCCTTGAGCAATTTCTGGATGGCTTTGCATCATGTTTATATGCATTTCTATTTGTTGTTTATTTGTACTTTTCCACCTAAAATAAAGATTATTGTAGTAAAATATAATTGTAATTTAGTATATATGAACAAAATTTAATCGGTTCAAATCTCCAGTTCACTCACACACTAGTATTGCGAGTGTCGATTTGCAGTAGAATAGAAATTTTTCGAGTCGATCGTATTTTATTTTGGTATTGTGTAGCTTGATCGATCAAAAACTGCACTTTTTAATGTATATTAAACGTTTTGAAAATAACTTACCTTTTATTTATTTTATTACGACACGCCAACGACGAAAAAATGCGGTAGAAAGATGATCGATCGGGTTGACACTCGCAATTGCAATTTAGAATAAGGGTAATGGGAGAAGAGAAAAACCCGTGCGGAGCTTTTATTTAGCATTGGGCTGATTTAGTTTTTTTTTGTTTCCTCGCTACTATAGCTGAGGCAATGGAAGGCGCCTACCCTAGAAAAGATGGCATGGTCAGTGAAAATGAGTAATAATTAATATATACACTTTATTTGTCTCTAAATTGACTAAAAATATATTAAATACATGTATAGACAGCGCCAGGAACATTATTAAGGACAACTTCACTTATATAATCCTTAAGTTTTATTTTTTTCTCTTTTAACTTCTATATTGCTAGAGCAATATGCTCGCAATGTGTGTTGAAACCGGAAACAAGGGAGAACGCCTACATAAATTTTTATACATGCCCAGCTGGTGTAGCTAGGTACTAACATCGAGTTTCACCTGAAACAGATGTCAAAATCCATACAAAATTTCTTGTCGTGAAGTAGCTGTGAAATTTCGCTTGTATTTCACGGCAAAGTAGTACTCAATTCACGGCGTGTAAATGTAGCGCAACATGACATTAGCAACATTTTTTCTCTACTTTTTAAATTGACAATTTTATTTAAAATTGAGGGAAAAGTGGCATTTCTTGAAATTTCTATGAATTTCTATTCTTTTGACACTCAAAGTTGCTAGCATTTTGACGTTTCTTCTCATTGTTGCTAGCAACATTTCACGGCAAAAAAAAGGAATGTTGCTGTCGGAATTTCACGGCTGTGAACTTAGTACTTGGCTTGTGTCATCAATGTGACCGAGTACACCGAAGGAATACTAGCTTAGCGTGACCTTAGATGTAAAGAATGCATTCAATTGCGCTAACTGGGCGAAAATCCTGGATACCCTCGACAGGGTAGGTATATCCTATTACACAGTGCTACAAAAAAAAAGTAAATACCCTCATGAAGCGACCTAGCTAAGGTTGTTTATCTAGTCAAGTGTAACACGAACCACTATACCATCAAATTTTTTTTTATTGTGAAAAAACAGTTTTTTCAGTTTCTACTTTAAAAAATTCCTTAAAAAACCAATTTTCAACCGATTTCAAAATTTTCAACGGTTTTGGGTAGAGAATTGTTATATATTGAATAGTGTTTTATTCATTTGAAACAAGTATGATATGGTTTTTAAGGCAGAAGTTGAAATTTTTGTAAGTTTCATCCGGTTTTCCGGTATCGACGTCATTTTTTTGCCCCAGTGGGAAAGTGGGGAATGCATTACTTTTTTCATGCATGAAAAGATATACGAAAATTGTTGTAAGAAAAGATCAATCCAAAAGCAATCGAAGGAGTAATGTGTCGCTCTATTTTTATTTGTAGTACTATATTTTTGATTTATTTTACTGTGCTTTATGGTAGTTATAGAAGCAGCCAATGTGAAAAATTTCAAACTCATTCTGAAAAATGAAAAAAACAAAACACATTAAAAAAAATTCTGGAGGGCGCTTTCGTTTTTTGCCGTTTTTTTTTTTGTGATATGGCGAGCTCAGAGCTCGAAAGATTGATAAGGTACCTATCCCGTCCTCAAAGGCAGGGTCCCCTGATGCGGTAAGGTTTTTATAACTCATGAAGCGACCCCGATATCTGTTGTGAACTTGCCGTCTTGGAATTACACTAATCGGTACGGTGTCATATAACACCTAGACTAGAAGTCGCCACCTCTTAGCTGGCGCTCTCATTATGCTTATGCCAACCCCTGTGGTAGTCGTAATAATGGTCATAGCTTGTATTTTGTTTTATAAACCGTAACCCTGGAAAAAATAATTTGCATATAATGCGTCTTTTCTATCATGCAAAGTAATGGTAGATATAATGTGTCCATTGTAATGCATATTTTCATTTATAAAAAGTAATGTATAGTTTGTGGCTTCAGTTTGTTGCGAGCGACACATTACTTTCGTAGGACATGTGCTGTGTTAATAGTCATGCATGTTGAAATGCGTAAATAGAGCAAGTGATAGATTACTTTTTGCATTACCAGACATTACAGTTTCCAACTGGGATTTGTGCTAGCAGACAGAGAAATTCTAAGACCAACGAATCATTGCGAGTAGACATAAATAGTTTGAGTGCTATATATTTGCTTTGAGTTATTTATTTATTTATTTCTAGACACAAAAACCATTACTTTCTTTATTTCAGTGCTAGATACTTATTAAATATAACAATGGATTAAAGACCAATACAGAGAAGGAAATGTACTGGTTACAATGATAATGGTTGCATATTAGGATTTATTTAGCTTAACAATTAAGATACATTCGGTGGATATCCTATTATACATAAATATGTATATGAAAGAAAAGAAATGATAGATACATAGATAGATATAATTTAAGATTTTATTCCGCAAACGACTTAAATAATGCCCTTTTAAACTGCAATGTGTCCGTAATATTTTTGTAATCAATGGGTAATTTATTCCAAAGGCGAAGTGATAATACCATAAATTGGCGTTCCGATGACACGGAATTTAATCTAGGATGAAGTATTTGATGCGATCTCTCCGATCTAGCGAACTGAATACCACTTTTGAGATCGGCTAATTCATTTGTAAATAATATTTTATGGAGCATTGTCAGATATTTCATATTTAACATTTTATCAAAGGATATGGTATTGATCTTTAAAGCCCATTCAGAAATATGAACTGTTTTCTTCCTGCTATAAATATATCTAGCTATATTGTTATATAAGACATTAAGTTTTTTATTACTTTTGCTATCGGAAACCGTAAAGATTTCCGAGCCATATAACAAAGTGGGTAGGAGGTAAGTCTTGGCTAGGAGTAGCCTTATTTACAATGGTGTAAATTGGTGACTATGCCATAGACATCGCATCATCCCGTAAACTTTTCCTATTGCTCTGTAAATATGATTCTTTCACGTCAGCGTTCTGTTAAATGTTACTCCCAGATTTTTTATGATATCAACGAAGGGTACCACAAATCTATTGAGAATAACTTTATCATATGTCTATATGTCATATGTGTAGATCAAAGGCCTGTTTATAAATAACAGAGCTGGGTAAATTTAATTCCATCACAATTACAATTCCATTCCTCAGGAATTGGGAAAAGTAATCAATTCCTTTGCCCCACACAAAAGGAATTCATTACATTTCAATACCTCAAGAAAAAAAAATACCAAATGTAGTTTCCTCATTTTGAGGCTCAAGTACAAAAAATTTTTTTTTGGAATTGAAAAAAAATACCTTGCGCAAATGTAATTTCTTCTCAAATACTTTCGAAAGGAATTGAAAATATATTTGAAATTTTTCCAGTTACATTACAAGGAATGCCAAAAGAACTCTCGAATTTCCAATTACATTCCTCAAAGGAATTGTAAAAGTAATTGAAAATCGAAATGTTAATTCTGGCATAAAAACATATTTCAATCGACTTTTCGGGCAATATTTTTCACTTTTTCAAAAAGGGATCCCTTCTAAGCCATAATGACTCATACTCGAAAACACCAGGGCCCTCACTCTGTAGTTCTATTCGAAAGGCTGTTCTACTCGAAAGCAAAAATCGATTCTAAAACACATCGGCACTCGGTAGTTCGTTAGAATTCACTTTAGAAAATATTCGATAAGGGTGAGCAACACTGTTTCACAAATGTCAAACTCAAAGAAAAATACGAAAAGAAAACGAAAGCAAAACAAACCAAATTGAAAACATTGCGATTTAAGAAGTTTTAATTTTACAAAATAAAAGGTAATTAGAATATATGTGAAATGGAGTGGATGTGAGTGCAGTTGCGCGTTATTAGGGATAATTCCAATATACTCAATATCAATGACAAATGGTAAATATATTGATTAATTTGTAGACCGATTATGCCTAATTTATTTCGAATTATTCCTTTACAGCTTTGTACAAAACTTTAGGTTGAATAAGGACGCATTTCAGTATGTACTAAATGCAATTATCTCCGAACTAAGTATTCCTCAAAAATCAACAGCGATTCCCCCCATTATTAAGCTCGCCGCTGCACTTAAATTATTAATACTGCACCATAATCTCAAACTGTCGAGGTTTCGTATTTGGTTGCTTAAATCTTTCTGCCCTGTAAACGATTTTTTGATGAGAAAAAGAGAAATATTTGATTTTATTCATAGGAACTTACATTTTTGTTGATTTTCGTTTGCTAAATTATTGTAGAATAGAATTTTCTAACATTCGACTACTTTGACATTTGTTTTCGAGACAGAGAGTGCCAAATTTTCTACAAACGAAAGGGGAAAAATCAAATCCGAAGGGAACAAAATGGAACTCGAACAACGAATGTATTCTAATCGAAAATTCTTTACAGAGTACGAATCGCTCGAAAGCGAATGAAATTTCTTTAGAATAGAACTACAGAGTAAGGGCCCAGGGAGCGTAAAGTTGTCCTGATTTTGCCAGCCAAGTAGAGCCGCGGCTCATATGATATTGGAAGCGTTCACGTTTTCTTGAAAGTATATCATGGAGGGAGTGAAGAACGACTTATAGAACGTGAACTTTATTCATCGAGAGAGAGCTTAACTTGTAATTTTCCGCTAATCTCCGATAAGGAAGGCTCTTCAATATATGATATCCGCGTCCTTGCGCTGATGGACCGGAAGAAATACGAGGACAGGAAGTCCTATGACAAAAGACATACATAAAGCAAATAAGTGTTGATATTTGTATAAAATTTTTTTTTGTACTTGAGCCTCAAAATGAGGAAATTACATTTGGTATTTTTTTTTTAAGGAATTGAAATGTAATGATTTGGTTTTGTGTGGGGCAAAGGAATTGATTACTTTTCCTATTACATGTAATCGGGAATTGAGAGTAACTTAATTCCTAAAGTAATGATTACGATAAATAACAATACATTGTGATTTGTTTGGGTTTCAAACCAAACTATTGTCGGTGGCCCATTTATATATGCGTTCTAAGTCAGAGTTTAATAGACTTATGCCGGAATTCACTAACTTAGGTGAAAAACCTAGATAAAGTGGCGTCTGCGTACATATGGATTTTGTTATACTTCAATACTTTGGGTAAGTCATTTAAGTACGGGAGAGCTATCGGTTGTTGAACTCTTACTTTGCCCTGGCACAATTTGGAGTGGAGATGAACTATGTTGGTGCAAAGTCTTTGTTCTTGTAGTAACACCTTTGCCGATCATGTTTGCAAATAGATATTATTTTCTCGCAAATTTTTATTTCATATGTTGTTTATTTATATGAAATTTTTACTAAAAAAGAACAAGACACCACTTAGATGTTGGTATTTTACTTCAAGTTAGGATTCGGCTTTAGCTGTGTAAATTAAAGCAATATTTAAAAACAAAGTATACTGCAGCAGTCAATAACACACGACAAATATCCTCTGTAATTTATATATGGGCAAATCCTGCGTTACGAACGCCACATTCGTACGCGTTTTCGGATTGAAATGTAACAATTTTTTGGTCTTTCAAAAGACATACCTTCAAGTTATACACAGTGTTTAGTGGGATTTAGTGTACTTTCGAATGTCATCAAAATATTTTTTGTAACAGGTTTAAGCTGCGAAAAATTTGATCTCAAAATATTGTTACGCACGCTACAAAAAATGGAAGTAGCTTTGAAGGTTGAGGTATATTTTCTTAATTTTTAGCAAATTTTGTATAATAAAGCACACCAAATGAAATACCTTAAAGAAAGATGAATATAAGAGAATTCTAAAAAAACTTACTTGCAGCCAAAAAATTGTGTAGTTTTTTAACGATGGCCGTGAACCCAACGTTACGCACGCTACGTTACGCACGCTACATTTTCTCCAGTAGTATATAAATAAAAACAATTGTATTTATTTTAACAAAACAATTTATACTCTTTTTTAATAAGATTATTTAATTCATAATTTATGTTTATAAATTAATTTATTGATGTATATATGTTTATAAATTAGTTTTATATTTTGCTGAATCTGCCGTTAGTGCTATTTCGAGCTCATTTTCATTAAGTACGGAAAAATAATGGTTGCTTTTTATTCCCGGAATTCTCTTAACGTTAGCCCATCTCTCCGAAAGAAATGCAGTTGTATTTTTTATATATGTACTGCTTACATATAAAAGAGAAATACCATTTATATTAATTTTTGCCAATTTAAAAAAATAATCGCCAATCGGTACGATTATAAAGGCTAAGAATAGTAGGCGAAGAACAGATTTAAGCGAAGTGATAAGAAAACAGAATAAAAATTGCAAAGATTTCTATTGTAATTTTTGTGAGAACTCAAATCGTTACGCACGCTACAGAAATGAATATGCTGTAATTTTTTGGTTTTTAATTGTAGAATGAAAATTGTTTTTTTTCTTAAAAGCAGGATATTTATTTAAATTAAAATTATAGATGATTTGTGAAAAAAAAAGTTTTTCTACTCACAATATAAAAAAAGCCGATTTTCCGTTACGCACGCTACAACGCTTTTACCTTTCATTTCATACCAAATTTTAATGTTTCCAGAATAGTAAACGAAATTTTTTTTTACAAATTTTAAGGAGAATTGAGTGAATAACAATATAGCTTTCGATTGGACGATCTATGTTAATACTAAAGCAATGATATGAACACGTAAAAAATTTCACTTTTTTTGTATAACATTAAAAGACCTGAGGTAGGGTAGGATTTGGTTATAATTTTTTTATTAATGATCATCGAAATAATTTTTGTTTTATAAATTTATAAAATTAGATATCTATTCTAATGCTCCATTAAAAAAAAAATTAGGTTGGATTAAGTTCAAATATTTTTGGTTGGTAGACAGTTTCTGGGATATGCCCATATGTCACTGAGGAAGATACATGAATTTTATTGCGATTCTATAAATTGGCCTGTTGTGTTGCGAGGAGGTATAGATAGACACATTTACTTGCTTATTTAAAAGTAAGTATCTACATGCATAAATAGTATTTGTTTTTACTCCAGTCAAATAAGACAAAAAATTTAGTCAACTTTGCATTTCATAAAGGCAGCGATTTTTTTTTTGCATTCGATAGAGGGCACACCCGTGAGCTCAAACCCCAGTTTTCGCTATAGCGAAAATAAGCGGACTTTCGATTTTTGAATATATCTCCTAAACTGGAAGAAATAATAAAATTGTGTTAATGCATTTACTTAGGCTAAAAACTCACCCATACAAACCTTTTCTGCCACTGTTATATTTGCCCAAGTACGAGGAAAAATAACCTAAAAATTTAGCGATGTGAAAATGCAATAACTTTTTTTTATTGATATTTGGAAAAAAATATTTAGTAGTTTTTTGAAATGCTATTTCTTATAAACATTTTGGCATATATATATGAATGGTCGCCTCAAATAACGTTGTAACCGCCAATTTTTTCCAAATGCGTTTTATGATGAATTTCTATTCTAACGGTAGTTTTCCATCATTCTACAAATAAAGAGAACTTATTGAGCAATATTTGGCGCACCAAACACAGTTTAAATTGTGAAGTCAGCGGAACAACGTGTTAAGTGAGTGACAAAATGGCAAATTCGGAAGAATTAAGTGCATTGCGTAAGCTAAATAGAGGTAAAAGGAGAAAAGAGAACTATGAAAATTGGAAATATATTAAGAATAAAAAGTTAAGAAACAGCGGAGAAGCCTATATATCTACAAAAGGAAAACTAATTTCGAAGAAAAATGCTTCCGAAACGGTAATTTGAATAAACGTTATATGTACATGTGTAAAAGTGTTAATATAACTTTATATACAGATGTGTAGTTGCGCTTGTAATTGGTATTGCAAAAATTTCAGCTCAGATGAAGTAAAACATCTGTTTGCGGAATTTTATAAAAAAACTTACGATGGTCAATCTTTAGTACTAAAATCTCTGATTGAGTTAGTCGAACCGAGTAGAAGACGAGTAAAAGAAGGAACATCGCGTCGTAATGTAACGGTGCAGTATTTTTTGTTTCACAGGAATGGAAAAAAACAAAGGGTATGTCAAAAAATGATTTGTCACGTATTTCAAATAACTCCTCGAAGGCTTCAAGTTTTAATACAAAAATTAAAGCACGGAGAAAATATTTCTGATCAGAGGGGAAAGCACGATAATCGACCGCATAAACTAGTTGATGAGGAAAAAAATTGTGTCATTGAACACATAAAAAGCTTTCCATGCCAAGAGAGTCATTATGGTCGTAGTTCAACGAAACAACAATGTCTTAATCCAACTTTAACTGTTGTTAAAATGTATGAATTATATCAAGAAAAATACTCAGGCAGTTCATTGAGTTATAATTCTTACAGAAATATTTTTAACACAGAATTCAATTTGCGCTTTGGGACTCCAAGGTGCGATACATGTAAAACTTGTGATAAATATTTTATTCAAATGGCAACTTGTACTGATACAGAGAAGCTAAAAACGGTAGAAAGAGAAGCAGAACTTCACCATCTTAAGGCAGAAAAGGCATATTTATGTCTGAAAGATGATACAAATTTGGCGAAAAATAATGCTAACATTATAGTAATTTGTGTTGATTTACAACAAGTAATTTTGACTCCAAACCTAACGCATTCAGACGTTTATTATCAACGCCAGTACTCCAATTACAATTTCGCGGTACACGATTTAGGTAAGAATGCTGCTCATATGTTTACATGGCATGAACGTATAGCAAAAAGAGGTGCCTCAGAAATCGGCTCATGTATTCTTAAATATATAACAACCAATCACCCTGTAATTCCAAAAGGAGTAGAGAAAAAGCTTATAATCTGGTCTGATCGATGCGTGCGACAAAATAATAATTGGACAATGGTTGCCCTTTGTCAATTTTTAATCAAACTTAACTATTTTTCTGAAGTGAATCAAAAATTTTTAATCTCTGGACATAGCTTCTTACCATGTGATCGTGATTTTGCGCTCATAGAGAAAAAAAAGTCTAAAACAAAACTTTATATTCCTGAGGATGTTGTAAATTTAATTAAATCATCTAGACCCTCAAATCCATTCAAAAACTTGAACTTGCTTACAGAAGCTTTAAAAAAAAATCCACTCTGTAAGATTACGGAAGCTAGATGGTTACAGTTTTCTGATGATCACATCCAAGTTTTAAAACTAAGGAAGAATCATTCCACTTTAGAAGCGTGGTGCCTTTACAATTTATCCCAGAAGTCAAAAAATCAAAAAGCATCGTTTTCATCACTAAGCCAACTGAAAATTCTCCGAGATGAACTTGTAGCTATAAGTCCCGAAAAGAAAAAGGATCTACTGGTGGAAATTTGTCAGTAGTAGGGTTATATTTGTTTGGTTTGAACGTACTTTGGAGCCGCAACTTTTTTTATTTTTTGTTTTATTTGAAAACTTGAATAAATTTTTAATTTTTTTTCTCTAACTTGATATCTATGTTATGTTTGATTTTTCTTTAATAAAAATGTCAAATGTTTGAAGTAAATGACCGCTTTTTACTTAACGGAATAACGTTTCATCTGCCATCAGAGTGATGCTGCTTATAGTGAAACAACGTTATATCATCCATTTTAATGAACACATACAACGTTATTTCACTAAAAAAAATTTGGAATCGATTTATTGGCCACTGAGAAAATAATATTTTATTTATTTTTACATATTTCACTTCCAGTAAGGTCCTAGTTTAATAGAAATTGAAAGCATACAAAAAAAATTTACCAAACGACTTCGAGTCGTTTTTTTCTCTTACCAAACAATTTTTATTTTGTCGCTTACAACATTGTTTGAGGCAACCATTCATATGTATATTGATGGGTGTCCTTTATAGTTCAGGGTGATTTAGAAGTTCAAAGGGGTACAGCAAAGAAACAAAAATTTTTTGCTCGTGTTTATGTAGTATTTGGGATTTTATTTTGTTGTTGTTATTTGCACTCCTGCTTTCAGTAGCAATGCTGAGGCTGATTGAGTAAAAGTAACCCCGAAGGTACTGCCGTTTTAAGCCGACTCTTTTCCACACTACATTGAGGTAGTCGTCAGTTTTTTTAAAGTGGTGTCCCCTATAGGCAAAATCTACGAACTGTTATTTGGCGTAGAGGTGTGCAGCTAGGTCAAAGCAACATTAATAGGCTTGGTACACACTATCGGCATAAATATTCGGGCTGTTTCTTCCAGCCCCACGATTCAGGGTTTTTGAAATGTCGAAGCCAATTATGAATTTGGTGATAAACTCTCATGGAATACTGATGAATTGCATCTCTTGTTGGAGGAAGCGCGGATAAATCAAATTTTGTTTTACAACCGATCTTGTGAATAATTTGTAACGCAGCACATCAATGGACTCTTCCGAATTGTTCCCACAATATAAAGCGATAAAAAGGGTTCGCCAATTGAACTTAACTGCTCTGGCTCAACTTGCTCCTCAAAAAATAATTGCGAACCTGATGATTACTCAGGATATTTCTGAAATGTTGTGAGAAATTTGATCTGACCCATGGTACAATCAGACGCATCAGAGTTGCATTTTTTTTTTCATTCGCAGTGGTTTTCCGATTGTCAATGTCTGTTTATATTTTGGTTTTGTTTACATTGAGCAGAAAATTTCTTATTTCAAATTTTTCGGTTTATTACAATAAAATACAATTCACAAAAGTGTTTGTTGTATGAAAAAAAGTAAAACTTTCCATCCAACGTCTAGTGTAAATACACGTCCAAAAATCTAGGTAGAGGTATCAATAGACGCGTCTTCACCTCCGTAACAATAATCTGGAGGGGGAAATCCGATATTTTTAGAATTTTGCGAGATATTTGCAGTTAAAGTTCACAATTTTTCTGTCATTTTCATGTGGCTGTTGTAATCACAAATTACCCTGTGAGAAAAATGGCACGCGGAAGAACATCACCGTGGAGGTAGCCACGGCTAAGGCACACACCCGGAGTTGGAATGGCGTAGCCCAGGGTTATTTTTTGGACCGTGGCCGAAGGCCGCCTACGCGGAAAGGTGTTCTGCACATAAAAAAACGAGGATCGGGCCCCGAATTGGGGATCTGACCCGGGTCAACTTTCGGGTTTTCACTAATAACTTTTCACAGAAACAAAATATTGCTTTCCCCCTTCGGATTATTGTTACGGTGGTCAAGACGCGTCTTTTGATACCTCTCTTGAGATTTTTGGACGTGTATTAACACTTGACGTTGGATGGAAAGTATGGTAATTCTTTACGACCGTACGTAACTGATAATACACCTCCAAAAATATCGAGAGAGGTATCAAAAGACGCGTTTTGACCTCTGTAACAAGAATCCAAATCCGGAAAACCAATATTTTCAGTAGTTTGCGAGATATTTGCAATCAAAGTTCAGAATTTTCTGTCATTTTCATGTGGTTGTTGTAATCACACTACCTTGTGAGAAAAAAGTGGCACGCGGAAGGACATCACCGTGGCGGTAGCCACGGTTTTGGCAACCACCTGTAGTGGGATTCTGTAACTTGTAACACCTCGCCGAGTGTTAAGCTTGTCGCCGAATTTTGGCGTTTGCTCTTAACGAAAGTGCGATTCTGTAACTTTCCTTAACACGTTTTAGTGTTAGCTGTTTTATGTATGTATATCTGTTAAAATTGAGGGGAAAACTGCACTCATCTTAAGTACAGCATTTAACAGCGCCGACGTTCATGTCGCAGTAGCGCAGGTGATAAGCGTTCGGAATACAAGGTGCGCGTCGCGAGTTCGGTTTCATGTTCGGAGAACCTATTTTCTATAACTTTTAACACCACACAATTTTTTCGCGTTAACTAACACTTTTCGGTGTTAAGGGAAGTTAACGCTAACACTTGGCGTTAAAAAAGTTACAGAATCGCAAAAAGTGTTAAAAATGGTGTTAAGCGAAGTTAACGCTAACACTTGGCGTTAAAAAAGTTACAGAATCGCGCTACTGGAGTTGGAATGGCGTAGCCCAGGGTTATTTTTTGAAGCGCGGCCGAAGGCCGCCAATGCGGAAAGTTGTTCTGCACATAAAAAACATGGATCGGACCCCTATATCAGGATTTGACCTGGGTCATTTTTTGGTTTTTTGTTAATAACTTTTCACTGAACTAAAATATTTCTTTTCCGGATTCGGATTCTTGTTACAGAGGTCAAAACGCGTCTTTTGGTACCTCTCTCGATATTTTTGGAGGTGTATTAGCAGTTACGTACGGTCGTAAAGAATTACCGAAAGTATTACCGAAAAATAGATGTTCACAAGTGAAATAGCATTAATTTACATTTCTTATATTTTTGTGCACATGTAAACAATAACAAAATGTCAACTTCTTATATGAAAGCTGAGTAACGTTGGGTGCCTTAGTGTAATTGCGGTGAGATCACTGTACCATGTATAAAACCTTTGAAAATTTATAAATAATATTTTAATAATTTATTTTTGTTTTAAACGATGAAAAAATGGTTTTTCTTATAATTTTTAGGTTAGGTTTCGAGTTCGGATTCCTTATCTTAATATTTGTGGTGCTTTCTAAACTATGCTACGACCAAATTTTTACCATTCTGCAACTTTTAACACCTCGCCGAGTGTTAAGCTTGTCGCCGAATTTTGGCGTTTGCTCTTAACGAAAGTGCGATTCTGTAACTTTCCTTAACACGTTTTAGTGTTAGCTGTTTTATGTATGTATATCTGTTAAAATTGAGGGGAAAACTGCACTCATCTTAAGTACAGCATTTGACAGCGCCGACGTTCATGTCGCAGTAGCGCAGGTGATAAGCGTTCGGACCATTGTGTACCATATCAAGTGTGATATCATGAGCATAGACGTCAAAAAAAAAAAAAAAATCACACCTGATCGTTAGAGATGTTTTTTTGGCGTATGCGCCATCTATTTTGAGCTGTGTTGCATTCGATTACCTATGAAAAATTAGTACTAAATAAAGTAGTAGTGGTTGCGTATATTTTGAAAAGAGCGAAAAAAAAACACTTGAAAACTTTAGATAATTATAATTTATAACAATTACCTTCATTTTATAAAGCTTATTTTAAATTTTGAGCATGTCGAAATAATTTTTTACAAAATCTTTGCCAAAACTTCTTAGACTATTTTAAAGTTTTATGAACGTACTGCAAAATGCAACAATGTGTTTTGGCCGGCAACTTCGTTAGCATATTCCGATCGTTCTTCGTGTGTAAACATTAAAAAACATACAAATTTGTGAAAAGTCGTGTAATTTTATAGTAATTTGATAGCAGTGCAATATTCAGCAGTGGGTTTAATTTAATGAGCATAATTATATTAAATAGTATTCACGTAACAACAATACACATGAGCTACTTGTGGAATGCAAAGAAAAATGTTCCAACTTTGAGAACACTATTAGTAAGTTGCATACAGAAAATAAATACCTCGAAAGTGAACACAATATGGTTTTGGCCAAATTGGAAACTACACAAATGCTTTTGGCAGATGTACAAAAAAAATGTGATATGGTTGAGCGTGACCTGGGCAAGAATAATCAACGCAATGCGGAACTACAACGTAAACAAATGGAGGAGCGGCTTTGGCCGGAATTCCGAAGTTAAGCTAGAAAAAATGGAACAATTGAAGGTACTGGTGCAGTTTATGGGGCCCACCCAAAACTAGACTAAGGTAAGTGGCTATAATTCCGTGGTACTAAGGATTTTTCTGACTTTGTACTCCTCCCACGTTGAAACAAAAAAGTTAAACCTGAAAAATCGAATTGTTCCTATTTAATTGATTAATTTTGTTTAATTTCCAATTGCCAAAATTCGTAAATAACTAATAATATTTTTATAATAATTAAAATTAATGACTAACTCAGATGTCCCTAATTCCGTGGCAAAAAATTTCATGATGTACATAACTCCGTGGGAAATTGTCCCTAATTCCGTGGTATGAAGCAAGCCACATATTTCATTGCTAGAAATGTAAGATAAACTTAACCCAGATATGCCTAGCGTACTATACAAAGTACAGTTTGAAATATATTTATCATAGCATGCCATGAATTCAAACGAATTTTTTTTATTTCAAATGTCAATGCCAACGTGTCAACTGAGATTGAATTGAATTCATTTCGAAGTTTGAATTCATAGTGTGGTCAGTGTGAGACAAAGAAATTGTGCAAAACTGAAAAATGAGTTTTTCCGATATCAAATTTGTCCGGTAAGAAAACTTAATGCTTTTTCATAATTTTTTTTGTGCTTATTAACAAAATAAAAGTCAGGGAAGGATTGAATTTTATAAAACCAAATAACGTTTTGTGATAGTTATGGTTTTAGTCCGACTTTTATGGCCATGTTCAGAGGTGTACTATACATAGTACACCAGGCAAATGCACAATCATTTGTTTTATAATTTATAAGTTGCTTGTGCGCAGTGCCCGTTTGTTGAGTTTACCTTTCAAGTTAAATTGAACTCACTCGTATTTTGATTTCAGAGGATTTTCATTAAACGAAGCCCTCCAAATATTAGAAGATGACGATGACATTTTTGAAAGAGCTAACGGAATAACAATATTCCCCCCCGAGAACGAGGTCGTCACCGACGAGGATTCTGGTGACGAAAATGAAGTTGACATAAATAATTTGCCAGGTTTACAGCTTCGGGCTCCCGCCGAAATTAATCTTGACCAGTGCGTTAGCGACAACAACTTTTCTTCTGATGATGATTTACCTCTGTCTGACTTAGTACCTCAGAAACAAAGACACAAGAGCTTGTCTGCAAAAAAACGAAAGATATATACCTGGAAGAAAGAGGACCTATCTCCACCGACTATTCCTTATTTATTTGGTGAACCGTGTGATCTAACGGGGAATGAAATCGCGAAAAGTCCAGTGGAGTATTTTGAAGATTTTTTTGATGATGAGATCATAAGTGTTATTGTTGAGGAAACAAATAGGTACGCTGGGCAAAAAAACCGGATGCAAACAGTAACACCACGTGAAATAAAAGCCTTTTTGGGGGTGATGATTCTAAGTGGCTACGTTTGCGTCCCCAGGAGAAGAATGTTCTGGGAGAGAGAGAACGATACCCATAATCAACTTGTTTCAGATTGTATCACGAGAGATAAGTTTGAATTCATTCTTTCCAACATTCATGTCAAAAATAATGAGGATCTAGATAGTACAGATAGATTTTCTAAAGTACGGCCTCTATTTGACCACCTCAACAAAAAGTTCATGGAGAAGAATCAATTAGAGGAAATGCACTGCGTTGACGAAGCTATGGTTCCTTACTTCGGTAGGCATGGATGCAAGCAGTTTTTAAGAGGAAAACCAATAAGATATGGGTATAAGCTTTGGGTGGGAGCGACGAGACTGGGCTTTGTAAATTGGTTCGAGCCTTATCAAGGGGCATCAACGAATATAAGTGTGAAATATAGTGATTACGGAGTCGGTGCTGCTGTTGTTTTAGAGTACGCTGAAACGTTGCGCAAAAAATGGAGTAACGAAAGATTCCACCTACATTTCGACAACTTTTTTACCACAATGCCACTTATGGAGAAGCTTACGGAGATGGGCTTTTATGCCACGGGCACAATGAGAGAAAACCGAATATCTGGCAACCCATTGATCGACTCAAAACAGCTAAAAAGGCTTGAACGAGGATCATTTGACTACGCTAAACTTACTGATAAAAATATAGTTGTTGTCAAATGGAACGACAACAATTTGGTGTGCTTATCTTCAAATAATTCTGGAGTAAATCCTATTCGCACCGTACGAAGATTTTCACGAAAAGAAGGCAAACATGTTCTGGTAAATAGTGGTCATATAAAAACGGACGTCGTTTTTCTTCTAGGTTATTTTTATTACAGGTTCAGCAGCCTAATTTGGTATATATATACAATGCGAATATGGGTGGCGTAGACCGATCAGACCAAAACATTGGCCTATACAGGGCATCCATTAGAGGAAAAAAATGGTATCTGCCTCTTATATCACACTGCATCGACTTGGCAGTACAAAATGCATGGCATCTTCATCGAAACTATGGCGGGACTCTTGATATGCTAAAGTTTAGAAGAAGGATTGCATCTGTTCTGCTGACGCAGAATAAAAAGCCTCCATCAACTTCTAAAGGGCGACCTTCGGCATCTGCAAATATTGACATAAGGTACGATCGACTTGATCATCTGATCATTATGCAACCGAAACAAACAAGATGCGGCGAATGTCATGATCGAGCAACTACAAGATGCCAAAAGTGCGATATTGGACTCCATGCAAAGTGTTTTGTAGCATATCATACTAAGTCATATTAACTACCTATATGTGCCTAGTGTACTATACATAGTACACCTGTTTTCTACTAAAAATTTAATTAAAAAAAAAAAAAAAATTATCAAAATAGTTTCTCTTAGCAATAAAGACAAGAACTGTAAAAAAAATTTCAAGTTTTTCTTACTACGTTAGCTTTAGGCATATCTGGGTTAATTACTGCATTCAAAAACAATTTGTTATCAAGCAACAAAATAGGTTTTAAGGTTTTTATATTTATTTATTAAAATTTATACTTTTTCGCTTCTTTTAAAAGGTTTTTTTTTTGTTTTTTTAAAATGCATATGCTTTGAGCTCTAAAACAAACTAAAAATTTAATTCAGTTATACTTTTTTGTTTGTATAAATAAATAACATATAAATTAAAAATTTTAATTCAATATCATTTTTTTTTTTTTTTATTAGGGGAAGTTCTTGAGAACTTTAACAATTTATAAATAAAATTGCTTTCAGTAAAAATAAAGCCAAAAACTTTCATTTTATAGTTTTTAGTTTTATACTTTTTTTATAATTTTTATTTTATTGTTTGTTTGTTTTTTTAGTGTTTTTTACTAAAATAAATTCTTAAGAACTTTAAGAACCTATACTGAAAATAGAAATATGTATAAATGAAAATTAAAAAAAATTGAAGTTTAAAAATTTCATTCAGTATTTTTATACCTAGTAGTGCTTCGCACACAAGGTATATTCACTTCATTCGCCTAACGGTAGTATGTAACGGCATAAACGAATCGAGATAGATATTGACTTATATATATCAAAATGTTTAGGAGGAAAAGAGAAATTGATTGAGCCATGTCCGTCCGTCCGTCCGTCCGTCTGTCCGTCCGTCCGTCTGTGAACACGATAACTTGAGTAAATCTTGAGATATCTCAATGAAATTTGGTATGCAGGTTCCCTTTCACTTATCTCGGAGCGCTATTGAAAATAGGCAAAATCGGTTAAAAGCCACGCCCACTTTCTATATATATAATATTTTCGAAAATACAAAAAGAGTGATTATTCAGTACATAATACACCTATAAGGATAATATTTGGTGTGCACTTTAGCGTTAAGGCAAAAAATACATTTTTGAAGAAATTTTTAAAATGGGGCTTGGTACCGCCCACTTTTGATTAAGTCAAATTTGGAAATATTATTAATCATAAATCAAAAACCGCTCAAGATAGCAAAGTGAAATTCAGCACACATATTTATATTAATACAGGCAATATTTCGAAAAAAAATTATCGAAATCGGGTTAGGTCCACGCCCAATTTTATACGAAAGATTTTGAAAAGGATCATAGATATATTGAATATGCTATAACTTTGCTTAAACTAGCTGTATATCATTTCTGTTTCACCTCTAAAGTGTTCGTGGGCAAAGAAAGTCGAAAACACAAAATTTTTGGAAAATGGGCGTGGCCCCGCCCCTTTATGGGGGATTATTCCATAAAACTTTCCATGCCATAACTCCGGTAAAAATTGACTTATTGAAACGATATTTACAGAAAGTGTTCAACATATAAAGGTAACTCTTTGCTGTAAAAATAAACAAAATCGGTGAACGGACACGCCCACTTTTTGAACACAGTTTTGAAAAATTTCTTTGTAAAATTAAAATCGCGATATTTCCATAACTGTATAAGTTATATATATAAGATTTTACACACTTAATAAGCTTTTTGAGAAAAACTAAACTGCAAAAAAATTTTGTGGATTTTGTTGAAGTAGGCGTGGCGCCGCCCACTTTTCAGCAAAAAAGGTCTGTTATTTTCAAAAGCGACTGCTTGAAATTTCAAGAAGGTATTTCAATGAAAGTTAGTGAGATGCTTCCCAATAGTATGTAGTATACTCCTGCCAAAAATTATGCAAATCGAATGACAAACAAGCAAGATTTACGGGAAAGTAGTTAACTCCCTATTGCCTTTTTTTTTATTTTCATACCTTTTTTTTATTTCATACCTATATTTTGTTATTTAGTGATAATTTAATTTACCACTTACAACAGAAGTGTTTTTAATCGAAAACAATCAGTTGTTTTATACCACCTTTTCAGGTATTAAAATAGACCTGAGTTAATTGGGATAACGCAACAGATCACTACTAGGTATTTAATGTTCGGTTACACCCGAACTTAGACTTCCTTACTAGTTTTTTATTAATTTTTTTTATTTTCATACCTTTTTTTTATTTCATACCTATATTTTGTTATTTAGTGATAATTTAATTTACCACTTTAATCGAAAACAATCAGTTGTTTTATACCACCTTTTCAGGTATTAAAATAGACCTGAGTTAATTGGGATAACGCAACAGATCACTACTAGGTATTTAATGTTCGGTTACACCCGAACTTAGACTTCCTTACTAGTTTTTCTTTGTTTTTATATATGTATTTTGTTTGTTTTGTTTCATTTTTGTTTCCTTCGTGTTTTTTTTAATTTTTTTTTTTGTGTGTTTTTTGTTTCTGTAACAAAACATGTATAAAAAAATAAATAAAACTGTATTCAATAATAAAGTAAAAAAATTGCATTCAATGTTTTTTTGCTTTGTTTTCTTTATTATTCTTTTATTTTATTTTTTTGTTTTTTTTTTTTAATTTTTTTTATTTTTTTTATTTGTTTTTTTTTGTATTTTTTTTATTTTATATTTTTTTCTTATTTTTTTTTTGTTTTTTATGTTTGGTTTAATAAAAAAAATATAACTCAACAACTTTTGCCATTTTTTATAAAATAAAATTATGCACGTATTTTAAATAACATGCGTTTTTATCGCGCCACCGAAAAACAGCTCTTTTCGTCTAGCTACTGCAACGTAAATGCGTAGCATACCACGGAATAAGGGACATTGTACAATTTAGTGGTACATAAATCCGTGGTAGCGATTTAAAGGGCAAATCAATAATTTTATTATTATTTCTATTTTTTATTACAAATATGCATTCAAAATAACGGTAGGGAACTTAAAAGCTTCATCACATTTTTAGTCTTTATTAGAAAATATCGAATTAATAAAAATTCAATAATGTCAACATTTCGTTAAAATATTGTGTGCCACAGATTTTTCCAGGTCATATATTCACGAACAGGTGAATAAAATTATACCACGGAATTACGTCAAGATCTTCTTTGGGGCTTTATTTAATGATTAAACGACTTTTTGGAGTAGGGTTTCTTATAAAAAGTTTACTATAATAAAGAAAAAAAAGTGAAAAACGAAATGTGTACCTAATTCCGTGGATCAGAAATAATGAATTAAAAGTAAAAAAAACTATTTCAATGTATATGGTGGTTATAAAAAATAGTTAATAAATGTTCATTGAGCACCTAAATGTAATAATTATGAAACAAAAGTATACGGTTAAAATTTTACAGCCTTAAGAATTTTCATTGGACTTCTTAACATTTTGCTTAAGACACCGTCATACAAAACACTTTTTCTCTAGACTAACAACTTTTGATCGTGTCATATAAAATAAATATAACCTAGAAAACAAAAAAGTATATCGATTTGTATCTCTTAAAGATAGGTCTTTATAATTGCATTTTTAATTTAACTAAAATTTCTTCTAATTACTTATTTGACATAAAAAATCGAAATACCACGGAATAAGGTACTACCACGGAATTATAGCCACTTACCTTAGATACCCTAGTGTATTCAAGTCTAGATTTAGAATCTGAAATGAGATTTTTGTTTTTTTTAAACCGTTCAAAAGTTACTTGCAGTTAAAATTCAAAATTTTCTGTCATTTTCATGTGGTTGTTGTAATGGCACATTAAGCTGAGCCAAAAAAGTGAAAAAGTGTGGGAAACGTGGCACGCGGAAGGACATCACCGTGGCGGTAGCCACGGCAATGGCACACACCCGGAGTTGGAATGGCGTAGACCAGGGTTATTTTTTGAAGCGCGGCCGAAGGCTGCTTACGCGGAAAGGTGTTCTGCACAAAAATACCATGAATCCCGCCCATAGAGTGGGAACCGTGGCATGTTGATAACAGTCCAGAAGATCGCTTGAGACGATTTGAATTGTTGAAATTGGAAAATTATGGGTTTGCACCTTTGCATTGTGTTGAAGCTTACGATCATTGCAACGGTGATACAGATGCAGCGTTATTACTGCTGTATCGCAAATATATGCGTATTTCAATGAAGTCCACTAAATTGTTAAATAACGATATTTGTAAAGAAGATTTGCTTGAGATGCGTTATGATGAAAAAGCAGCGCTGGAATCTATTTATGATCAAGTTTTTGAGGAGAAAGAAAAAAACATGGTTTGGAATATGTAATTCAAAATTGATCATTTATTAATACAGTCCGTCGGAGCGACGTAAACTCATTAATAAGGCTGCTGAAGCAACAAAGCCAAAGACGAAACCTAAAATTGTTGGTAAAGAACGTTGTCGTAATTTTGATCGTGATGGCACTTGTAGATTTGGACCAAAATGCCGCTTTGCACATTTAGCGCCCGCACCGACTGAAGAAGATGATCAGCTTAAAAAGAAACAAGGTACGTGACGTAATTAATAGTAACTTTTGGTTTTACTTAATTCACTTTTAGGTTTATTAGCTGATAACGAAGAAGACAACTGGTTCTTTTTGGAGATACTTTTCCCACCTGATACCAAGTATCCTTATGAAGCACCACTTATCTACCTCAAAACTACATGCCACGATCTTCCGCGCGATTTAATGCTACTTGTATCACGTCGTTTGTACCGCGAAGCATGCATATTATGCGCTGATGGCATGTTTTGTGTTTATAGTTTATGTGAAGCTCTTCAAAACGAAGAAGCTTATTCACAATTACCTAAAGCAGACAAATATCCCTTTCGCCCTGATGAGAAGTCACTTTTCGCTAGTAGTGATGGAAATGATGCCACAACTGATGACGACAATGAGCCGTTGGTACTTCAACCCATTATGAACGTGGTCAGACGTCACATAGCGAACAACACCGGCCCACAAAACAGATAGAAAATAAAGATCGTGCATTGATGCGCCGTTTTTTGCAACGACAAGAGGACGAAAGGTATCGAACAATGATGAAAGGGGGACGTAATTTGCCCGCGTTTGGGAAAATGATGGAGATATTCGATTTAAAGAAAAATCACAGGTATTCAAATTTACTTAACTTATTCTGAATAACTTGCGCTAAACAAATATTTATGTACACTAAGGTTATTGTGATATCAGGCGAAAGTGGTTGCGGCAAATCCACACAAGTGCCTCAATTCATACTCGATAATTTGCTATTTCAAGCTTCTCAACTCAAGGAATCTAATAAGCTGCCACATGTTGAAGTAGTTTGTACTCAACCACGTTGTCTATCTGCAATCGGAGCTGCTGAACGCGTCGCTGATGAACGCACTGAACGTATCGGTCAAACAGTAGGTTACCAAATACGTTTGGAAAACAAAATTTCATCTTCCACACGTTTGACTTTCTGTACTACTGGCATACTATTGCTCCGTCTAACCGCAGACCCATTACTTAGCAGCGTATCACACATCATAGTTGATGAAGTACATGAACGTAGTGAAGAATCTGATTTTGTGCTTATGATACTTAAGGATTTACTCAAACAACGTCCTGAGCTCAAAGTAATTCTTATGTCAGCCACTTTAAACGCGAAATTGTTTTCAGAGTACTTTGGTGGTGCGCCTGCTTTAGATATCCCAGGGCGTACATTCCATGTAGAGCAATTGTTTCTTGAAGTTTGTGATTATGTAATGGAATGTGATTCACAATACTGTCGTAAAATAACAAAAAAAGAAGAGGGGAAATTCCACCGTCACTTACGTTACATCGCAAGTAAAATTGTATGATTCAAACTCAAATTGCATTACCATTTGGACGTTTTAGTACACGAAAAATGGTTTATTACTTGGAGTTTAGCTACTCAAAGCTGTTATGCCTAAACTTTTAATTTAAATTCTAAAAACATACTAAATACGGACTAAAATTCCGTCGTCACTGACGTTACAATTTTAGGACTAGGGGTTTTGGGCACCGGTGATTTATTCAAATTTCTGCGATACTTCGAGTCTATTGTGTGGAATATTTATACATAGACATTCGATATATATACAGAGGATCTTTACGTTTTAATTAAAAAAAAAAAAATAGAAGCAAAAATAAAAAGTTTGTTTGAAAAGGTGGGTAAGAACGTAAGCGTTCGTCACTGACGTTACAAAAGCGCAACGGTTTTTTTAGATTGTATACTATTTTAAAAACAAATTTACTTTACATAGTTTATGTAGTTACCTTGTAGATGTAGAATCGAAGATTTTAAATTGATTGGCAGAAAACTATATATTTTATGCAATAAAATGCTTATTTTCGTCACTTACGTTACAAAAAAGGCGCACAACAATTTTTCTACACCCAAAAATGTTTGTGCAAATTTTTCATACTTTTCAAAATTTCACTAAGAATTAAAATAAAAGTAACATGTAATGCCTGGTTACTAAGATTCACACAGCATAACAAATATAAAGTAGTTTCTTAACAAGGTATTTAAGAACAAAAAAAAATTTTTGTTGGTTGTTCTAAATAGTTTAAGAATATTTAAGTTAGGCTTATGCGAATGTCATTCTGGCATTTATTCATCATGATTTAATATATTTACAACAACTTAGCCATATTACCAACTTAAAAATAAAAGGTTGGTTTTTTCTTTTGCCACAAATATATGGGCGCTACAGTGGTGAGTATAATCGAAAAATCAGAATTTTGTAAGCTTAATATTTATTTTGAAAAGCTTTTTAAGCTTTTAGAGTGTTCGAAGAAAACATGCAAAAGCATATATTTAATGGAAACAATGAAAATCAATCCCGAATTGGTGGAATCTGTGCTAAAATACATTGTGGAGGGTGAGCATGATTGGCCCAAAGAAGGCACAATTTTAGTATTCCTACCAGGTTTACAGGAGATACAAGCGATACATGAAGCACTTGCAGATAGCGCTTTATTAGGAAAGAGGTGAGTTTTTGAAATTAACCTAATTTCTATATGATCATTTTACTATTATTTTTCACCACCTGCAGAAGCGGCAACTTCCTCGTCATACCACTCCACTCATCACTCACTAGTGAGGAGCAATCGGCTATTTTTCGTCCTGCACCGAAAGGCAAACGAAAAATTGTACTCAGCACTAATATTGCTGAAACTGCAATCACTATCGATGATTGTGTATTTGTCATTGACTACGGCTGCAAGATGTTGGCGCTTTAGATGAGACGCAAAATTTAACATCTCTGGGACATCATTTGTCTGCGCTGCCGGTTGATGTGCGTATCGGTAAACTTATGTTGTATGGCGCTATCTTTCAGTGTTTGGATAGCGTGCTTACAATTGCCGCATGTTTGAGTCACAAACGACCATTTGTAAGTCCTTTTAGTACGCGTGCTGAAGCAGAGAAGCGTAAGAAAGAATTTGCTATTTGTAATAGTGATCATTTGACGACGCTATTAGCGTATAAGGTATATGCTTTAGTTTGCGTGTTAATAGTATTTCAAACCTCATTACTTAATGTGTTTGTAGAAATGGCTGGAAGTATCACGGCGCCACTTTTTTGCTAGTCGTTATTATGCGGATGAACACTTTCTCTCTTTAAAAACCTTAGACACCATATCGGAGGTGAAATACCAATTCTTAGAATTACTTGTTTCTATTGGTTTCGTGCCCGTAAACATACCAAGAAAGCGTAAGAATGCCGGCGACCAATATACTTGAACTCACAGGTAATAAAATGCGAATATAACAAATGCCATCTGCTTCTATTGCCGTATTTTCTCCCTTTTTACAGGACCGGATTTGAATTGTTTGCTATTTTTCCAACTGAAAATGGAGTTTCAACCAAGTTTCGAATGACCAACCTGTAGCCCGTTTCTGTAACTTTGCGTTAACTTAACGAATGAGTTTTTATCGCATGGCTCGTAACGAATTCGTTATGAAAAGTGTTTCTGTATGAAAAAAATTCACCTTGCGATATGTTCGTGGTATGTTATGTAAAAATGATAAAATGATAGCCCACAAGGCTTAGGTGACAAATATAACATTTGACGCACGCCAAGCAATTGTCTTAATAGCCTAGTAGTTGTGATGTTGCCCTAACCAGCGGGGGATTCCGAGTTCGAATCATGGCAAGTTTTTCTTTTTTTCATCTTTTTTTTAAATATTTTTTTTTGTTTTTATATTTTTCTAAGAACTAACTTTGAGTAAATATTAATAACATTAAAAATTTGCACACAATGCAATTATTTTGGATTCTACGCTTGTTATCACTGCCACTATAGGCTGCGTTAATTTTATCGATCGCCGTAACGAAAATACATATCTACCACGCTTATAGAAACACTGCTCAGCGATAACTACATAACAGGGTTGCACTTTGCGTTAAAAATCGTATCGATGGGATACAGAAACGGGCTACTGGGCACACGTGTAACTAATAGGGGGAACTTCAGCGGAAACCGCAAAAGACTGTCGAATTGAAATGTTGGGAATTATTTAGTGAAAACAAAGCTACCTTGAACAATTGCGGTGTTCTAATGGGCAATGATCCAAAGCCAGATGAAAAAAAAAACAGTATTCGGACATATCTGGTTTGATTGCACCATACACCGATCCGCACAGCAAGCTACGCTACGCCAATTCCGGGGAATATATATACAATTATTAAGACACTGCCATCTGATATAGTTTCTGGATAATTACCTTTACGTGGTGCTAGTAGTATTGTGGGTTCAACATGTTTAGTAATAAATTTAATGTTTTGGGAGGGTACAATTAATGTATGAAATAATCCATGGCCTAAATGCAGTAAAGTTCCCAACTCCCAAATTAAAAAATGTGGATGAGGATCTATAGATATTAGTAAGGTGAGTACAACCGTATACTTCTTTTTCAGGGGAAATAACAACAACAACAGTTATCAAGGGTCAAAGTTCATATAAAGCGGTTTTTAAAATGAACATTTCTCGAAAACCAATGAATGGATTTCTAAAATTTTGGTATCTTTGCATAGGTTATTTAATTTCTTGTATTCGATATATGTATGTTTATCAAATTAAAGGTAATTTATAGACTTATCAAACAACATAATTTTTTTTCAAATCGGTTGGTTAGTTTTTGAGAAATTTTGATTTTAAGAAATGCTTAATATGAACTTTGACCTTCAATAACTTTTGTTGTTGTTGTTTCCCCAGAAAAAGAATATGCCGTTATGTTCACGACCACAATGTCTACCTATTCCAATTTTTGGTTTTTTTATCAGAGAGTTGGAGCTAATCTGCATTTGTTCCTAATTGATTGTGACATGACAATATGCATGAGCAAATTTCACATACATGTAAGGATGGCTTAATTTTTAAAAAAATGTTAAATTATTATTATTGTTTGTGCACTAATATAGGAAGATAAGTCCATTACCTTTTTAATAAGTATAGTTTCTTTTCAATAAAATAACTATTTCTGTAAAAAATTTCAATTTTTTAAAACTATCTTTTGTACATGACAATATGCATGAGCAAATTTCACATACATGTAAGGATGGCTTAATTTTTAAAAAAATGTTAAATTATTATTATTGTTTGTGCACTAATATGGGAAGATAAGCCCATTACCTTTTTAATAAGTATGGTTTCTTTTCAATAAAATAACTATTTCTGTAAAAAATTTCAATTTTTTAACACTATCTTTTGTACATGACAATATGCATGAGCAAATTTCACATACATGTAAGGGTGACTTAATTTTTAAAAAAATGTTAAATTATTATTATTGTTTGTGCACTAATATGGGAAGATAAGTCCACTACCTTTTTAATAAGTATAGTTTCTTTTCAATAAAATAACTATTTCTGTAAAAAATTTCAATTTTTTAAAAGTTTTTCGTTTTGTATTTTTGTACTTACTTTTTAAGTGCATTAATATCGGGTCTTATAATCGGGTTTTATAGAATTAAGAGTTTTATTTATTAAACAAAGCTTATATAACAAATAAATAAATAAAAATATTTTATTACAATATTATGTGTTTATTTTACAAAATATGTCACATTTTTATTGGTATTCCACACCACCCAGGAGGTAGCAAGGTAGGCGCGTTACCGATTTTTTTTGGGTGTTCGGTTCCCCAGGAGGCCTATTTTCACCCATACTTAAACAACACTACTGAAAATATAATAAATAAACAGCACTACCAAAAAATGTTGGGACTAGACAATGCTACGAAAAATAGAATTATGACACAGTATTACCATAAATATTGTGACTAGACAATGCTACTAAAAATAGAATTATGACCCAGTATTACCATAAATATTGTGACTAGACAATGCTACTAAAAATTAAATATTGCATGTTAAATATTCAGGCACGTTTTAATAAAATGTATTTACATATTTACATATTTACAAACTTGCCCACAGCAAAAGACTAGGAAAGAGGGTCTTAGGTAGTAAGTAGACTTGGTGGGGAAATAGGGCCTGCACATTGAAGTATAGGAAGCCGCCTGGAAAACATGGATACAATTTTTTTAAAATTAAGCAATTTAATATAGAGAAACATCTTACGCCTGTATAAAAGATAAGAAATGTGCAAATTCATGAACAAGGGAATGAGCACACATACAACAAAAAGAACCCCATCATTTTAAGACGCCCAAATCGATGAGGCCCATGCTCAAAACTAGACTTAAAATGTCTGTTGAATCACCTCATTATAATACTACATAAACTACTATATCTACCTACTACTATTTAATAACATTGTACCAACACTGATTGATTATGTGCTACGTTCGATCACTGATGAATTATTGAATTCCGAAAATTGAGTAAAGAATTAATCTACTCACAAACACACATATTTGGATATAATTGTGCCGGCTTGTGTCACTTTGAGAGAAACCGTTCTGCATATACTTTGCTAACCAAAGCCAACTACCGCTAAATCAGGTGATGGTACTGCTGAGGCGCTACACAACCGAACTTATATACATATTATTACTTGCAATAGGAATATGCAGTTTTTTGTTCTCTCTATGATAAATCAACCACCGCATATTCAATTGTACATACATACATGCTGGGTAATTTAATGGCAGAGCGAGCTTTTGCATATCAAATGGTTCAACTGTTTTGTCACTTCTATTTTCGGCCACTGTTGGAGTTGACGTCTCGCACCTGCACAAATTTCTCATAAATTAATTTTGTTATAAATAATAGTTAAATAAATATCATAATTTAAATTGGCATTTTTTCTAACATTGGATTAGAGGTTGGTGTCTAATTAATTGGAGTTTGGCGTCTAATTAATTGGAGTTTGGTGCCGCAACATTTTGGTCTTTTTATTTCAGTCAGAAATATTTGGTGGCGTGCGTAGGCTGCGACAAAGTACACAGCGCAAATCTTATTTATTTAATTTGGACTGGTGTGTGCAAAGGCTGCACCAACAAGCAAAATCCACAATACTCATAATTTTGAACAGGCTGCTAAAAAGGCTTAGCTGCCACGAAACATTTGGTGACCCCGACGTGATTTCGTTCGTCGCGATCACGTTAAATTGCATACTTTACGTTCTTACAACTTAATATTTAATCTAATCACATTTAGATTTCGTTTATTATGGCGACGAAGAAGGAAGATATTGAAGGCAAGAAAAAGAAGCGAGATTCCCTTCTGCAGCAAATCACTGCATTTAACAATTCACTAACAATGGATGTGCTACAGCAGATGGACGAACCCGCAGTTGAAGTGCGTATCGAGCAGGTGGACCGGCTGGAAAAGAAACTTGACCTCATTCAAACTTCGGACGACGATTCCGAAGATGTAGGTTTTGAGTTTACTACGCAGTATATAGAAGCCAAAACGAAGTTGAAGCGTCAACTATATTCATGTGCATCTGAGCACTCAACCACCCAAATCGTAGAACAGCCCTCGATAATTGTAACGCCGCCCAAGCAAAAGGTACCAATACTTGAGATACCGAAATTTAATGGTAATTATAAAAATTGGCCTGACTTTTTTTCTATGTTTAACACAGTACATCGTGATGTTGATTTGACTCGTGTCGAAAAATTCCAACATTTGCGTTCAAGTCTTCGCGACGTTGCTTTGGAAACCATACGTTCATTAGAAATTTCAGAGCAAAACTACGAAAAGGCAATTGAGTTATTAAAGGCTCGCTTTGATAACAAGCGATTGAGTTTTCAAGCGCATATTAGAGACATCGTTCAATTCAAGGCAATGGACGGTGAATCAGTGACTAAGCTTCGTGAATTAAGTGAAGGTATCAACGCTCATTTACGTGCATTGCATACAATTGGTACAAAGGAGCAGATCGCGGATGGTATGTTGATTCAACTCGTATTCCAAAAAATGGACGTTGCGTCGAGGAAGAAATGGGAAGAAGAAACTCCGGTAAATGAACTGCCATCATGGGATTCGATGGCCAAATTCCTGGAAAAACGCTGTCAGCGCTTGGAAAACGTCGAAAACGCCGAAATCGCATTAAAGCAGGAAAAGCAGGTAGGAAAGCGATCTAATTATTGTAGTAGTCGAAAGGTATCGCTGGCATCGACTTCGGGTCAATGTTTATCGTGTAATTCTAGCCAAAATCGTACTGGGTCTCTGGTTCCTTGCAGGGCATTGCTTGACTCTGCATCCCAGCTAAATTTTGTCACAAATCGATTAGTTAATCAGCTTCAATTGAAAACATTAAAATCTTCTTTGTCCAATGTCTTTCCCTTTATATTTAGTTTGTAGCCACTTTAGTGGTTGGTGGTCAGTTAATAAGTCGAAGTTCCTACATACATACATCACATTCGGCATCAAATTCTCAGACATTGTCCTCAGGTTCTGCATTGGTGAGTTCTGAGTCTAATACAATTAATATTAATCAAGAATTCGTTATATTAGCTACCGCAGTCATATACGTAAAAAATCGTACTGGGTCTCTGGTTCCTTGCAGGGCATTGCTTGACTCTGCATCCCAGCTAAATTTTGTCACAAATCGATTAGTTAATCAGCTTCAATTGAAAACATTAAAATCTTCTTTGTCTAATGTCTTTCCCTTTATATTTAGTTTGTAGCCACTTTAGTGGTTGGTGGTCAGTTAATAAGTCGAAGTTCCTACCATAAAAATAAGGCCTAAAATAGTTAGCTGCCCATACTATGGCAAGAAGTTCTTTTTCTGTGGTTGAATTTTTTTTTTCTTGCTCATTCAAAGTTCTGCTTGCATAGCAGATTGGATGTCCTGTTTGCATTAGTGCGCCTCCTATGGCGTAATCACTTGCATCAGTGACAATCTCAAACTTCTTTTTAAAGTCCGGGTACTTTAGCACCGGTGGGGAGATTAGTAACCTTTTTAGTTTATAAAAGGCATCCATATACTGTGTATCATGGACGTTAACCTTTATTTCCTTTTTCACTTTGTCATAGCCTGAGCTATCTTGGCGTAATTCTTTATGAATTTACGATAGTATCCAGTTGCTCCTAGAAAGGATTTTATTTGTTTTGCTGTTTGCTGCAGCTTGAGTTTTTGAATTGCCTCCACTTTGGTGGGGGTTGGCTTCACTCCTTCTTTGGTCAAGATGTGTCCTAAATATTCTGTACACCGAGGGAAAAAACAGTCTAAAATCAAGAAAAGAGGTCTTAGTTTAAGCCCATACGTTGTTAATAGTCTGTTAAGCTTGAAAATTCTTAAACTAAGACCCAAAATCTTATTTCTAGACCGTATCAATTTTAGATTGTTTTAGCCTCTTTTTAAGAACCAAATTCTTTAAAAGAGAATAATTGTTCCTATTAGAAGATTGCGATATTCTTAGTCCAAGAACCCGTGTTCTTGATATGAATCTGCCTTGTTCTTGAATTAATCTTCTTTGTTCTTATTTCATGAACGAATATTCTTAATTTTAACCTGCTTTGTTCTTAAATTATACTTTCGATATTCGAATTTGGAATTGCAACTAGCCTTGTAGGAACATAATGAAAACAATGGTAGAGGATAAATTTCACTTATAATTTATTAAAGTATTTTTAAAAAAATCACATTCAATGCTTATAATATGTATATATACATATACTTCAGTCTTACATACGTATATACGTATAATTCTTATTTATACATATATATTTAAGTCTTACATAGGTTTTTCCGTTCTTGATATAGTATGAATGCAATGGAGGAATTATAAACTCGGATATGTTTTTTATTTGTAAAGTGTCATTACTAGAGCCTACTTCGTAAGACTGAAAATGATTGTTGAAATTTCTTATAACTATTTGATTACATATTACATATATTATTATATTGTCATTTTGAAACAAAACGGACTTTATTTTATAGAGTGCAATATTGTTTGGTATACTAATTGCTAAGTAATTGGAACTTTTATAAAAGGTCCCTTTAAAAGAAATAATATAACATCAATAAAAATATAATACCATTTATTTTTCTTTGGTAGCCATTAACTGAATTCAGCTGCAATACAAAGTTTTCTTGGGCGTCTATTATTGTAATTTTCCTGTTGCGCTTTCCATGCTCATTTTTATATCGTGCGGAAGATGGAATAACTGCACATATGTAATCCTGGACGTCTGATAATACAAAAATTTTGAAATTTGCATACTAGGAGTTTGTGAATTTAATACTACCTTTGTTAACTGACCACTTTACTTGCTAAAGTAACTGTTTGCAAAATTCATTATGGACATTGGCTTCAAAAAACCGCAAAACTTGTTCTTTAAATATTTCCCATTTTGCAGTAGCAAATGTTCCTTGCCCGGATACATAATATTAAAATCAATTTTCATCTAAAATTTAAAAATGTATTATTAGGTAGCGATATTACAAACATTTGAGCAGTGTTACCAAATCAGGAGTTCTCGAATCTAAAAGTTTTGGCCAGCTCTGCAAAAATTCATTAGTCTTCATTGACTTCAAATCCCTTTGCAGAATAGGATAGGTTTTCTTCCACTTATCGCAAATTTCTGTCCAGTCAGCATTACTTCTGCTTAAGGAAGTTTTTAAGGCTTAGAGCTATAGATTCGTCAATTTCCACATCTTTCTCATATGTTTCCTCAGATACTACTTGTTGCGTATTAGGTGTTGTGTAATTAGGTGGTCCTTACGTTGCTGAATAGTCTTGTGCACAATGAGGCGTTCGTTGATGATAAGCAAGAAGATTTACTATGAGAATCGGTGCAGGCTTTGAACCAGTCATTTACTTTTGATGGCACCGAAATTGTGTCGTCGTCAACTCCGAACTTAAAAAATCATTATTATTACTTTTTTCATAGGTACATAAATAAACTTAACAACTATTGTTCAATTTACCTTATTTTTTCTCCAAGCGAATAACTTTTCACGAAACTCTATGCGTAGGCCGAGATGTGGAACTGCTTCTTTCAAATCCTCTTTTTGAACGTATTTATAAGTGATTTGTGCAGCTAAAATACACTTATTAGAGTATACTTTTCATATATGAAAATAGGGAATATGTACTTACCTTTTAAATTCTCAAAAATACATTCAAGTTGAAATTCTTTCAGCAACGTTTTAAGACTTTCGTCATCTTCGGTATTTTCATTTATTTCTGGCAGAACAGAATTTTCTGTAGCTTCTATTGCCGCTTCACATGGGTTTGTGTTTTCTTCTGCAGAAGTAACTGGTTGCCCCGTAGTAAGGAGAACCCAATTATCACTAGTAACGTCATTTGAGTAAACACAATAGTTTTCCATCTTTTATATTATTTTTGCGATTAATTATCTAATAAGTTACAGCTTTTCGGGCACAAATAAAATGAAAACGTCTGCAAAGTAAGTGAATGTTGTGTCAAAATAGCTAAACTCTTACTTAAATCTTGTAGCGTTCTGAAATTAAGAAAGTGGTATAAATCACAGAACGGATAGAATATATTTAAGAACGGATGGTCTAAAACTAGGATCGTGTGCTCTAATAGCAAGAATTTGGTTCTTAATACTAGAATTGTTTTCTAAAAGCAAGAACTTGGGTTTTAATACTAGAATTGTGTTCTAAAAGCAAGAACTTGGGTCTTAATACTACAAATGTGGTCTAATATTAAGAACTTGTTCTTGACTTAAGAACTTTTTGGTCTCCTATCAAGACCGTTGGTTATCGAAAAAATTAAGAATAGTATAATCTAAAATTAAGCGCAACAGGCTTAAATTTAGACCGCGGTTTTTCCCTCAGTGTAGTGGTGGCGAAAAAATTACATTTGTCAATCTGAATTCGAACATTGTGTTGCCTTAGCCTATTGAAAATTTTTCGTAATGTCCAAACTCGTAATGTCCTAGTGTCTTCTTCTTTAATAAGAATCTGGTGAAAACCCTTCGCCAGGTCTAATGTGGTGAAATACTGGGCTCTTCCTAATTTCTCCAGTATGTTTTCAATATTGGGAATAGGAAATTTGTCGCTTACAGCAATATCGTTCAAGGATCTATAGTCTATAACGATACGCCATTTCTTTTTCCCGGATTTGTCCACTTTTTTTGGGACGATCCATAGTGGTGAGTTATAAGGTGAACAGCTTTCTTTAATGATACCATGTTCTATCATTTCCTTCATTTGTTTATTTATTCCCTCCTCGTGGATTTGAGGGTAGCGATAAATTTTAGAATATACGGGCCTATCAGTTGTTGTCACGATTTCGTGTTTTACCTCATGTGTGTGGGAAAGTCTTTGTCCTTCTTGAAAAAATAAGTCAGCATTGTCGTTTACAATTAACTGTAGTAGACCTTTTACTTCTTCATTCATGTCCTCCCGCAATAACTTTTGTATAATGGTGCTCTCTACCTGTGTGGCTTCGAGTGTATGTATATCCTCGAACTTATGTGGACATGCATCAATGAATCTCGTTCTAACATTATGAATTTCGATATATCCATCCTTAAGGTTTATGATTGCTTCCATAGGTTGCAGAATATTTTGTCCTAATATTGCGTCGATCTTTTTATTTTTCAAGTGGGTCAATTTCCAACTCATGAAATTGTTTTCTTTAAATTCGTTTGGTAGGGGGGTGATAATTTCAGTACTTACCCCCACATTTCCATCTAATGTCCTAAAAGTCATGGGTTTTGTTAGTTTGGTTCGTTTGTATTTGAGGAGCTTGTCTTCTCCAATAAGGGATGTATTTGAGCATGTGTCGATAAGGCATGTTATCTCGTCCTCACCGATATTTAATTTAACTAACGGTAGATTATGGGGTCGGCCGGAGACCGAAAATTTTCGCCCTCTTCGTGAGCAGCTTCTATATTGTCGACTTCCATAGGTTCAGTTCGGTTGTTATTGTATTGCCCTGAGTTCGTGGAATTATTTTGGAATCGCCTACTCTGCTGAGAGCGGTGATTAAATTGGGCAGAGTTGGTTCTTGGTTGTCTGAACTGTCCGGAGTTGTCTGAACTAATCGCTGGTACTTGGGTTCTCCTATCTGGCAAGGGTGCTTGCTGAGAGGAGTGTGGTGATGAATTTTGTGTGAACCTATTTGGCTTATTAAACTGTTTTCTTAACATCCCTGTCTCTTCTAGCAGGTAGTATGCGTCTCTTAAGGAGTTTTTGCTTCTACTATATACTATACTGGCTAAATTAGGTTCTATGCCATTAAGAAAGGTTTTCAAAATTATAATTTACTAGTATGTAACTCCCGATAATCGGGTGGGTTTTTTTAGAAAAAAATTAAAGCAAACTTTAAACTCTAATATTTTATGAACAAATTAACCAATTGAAATTTTTGTAATTTTGTGCAAACATGCTCATGATAAGCTTTCATTTGATACACATTTCATTTATGTACGTATTGTAGTTTAGCCTAGCTAAGCGCCTTGTTTTAGAATAATAATATAGATAATAATTATCGACTCATTTACTGTTGGTGAAAATTCTACAGGTTTATTAGTGTCCTGATCATATTTTGTATTGAGTTTGTCTAAAATATTTCTTAAAATTTTTGTTGTTGGTTTTGTGCGGTCTTTCTTGTTTTTACATATTTGTAAGTTTTGCAAGCTCGAGACACAGAGAAACAATAATTCGTAATGAAAATGTTAAAATAGTCACTTACGTTGTTGTTCTTTGCGGTGATCGCCTGATGGTAAAGGTTATGGTATGTTTCCTTAACTCCAAAGTTTCTTATGAGCTCACTCATTATTATGCTATCCCAGGTTGGCGTGGACTCCAAAGTTCGGATTGTATTTAGAGCTGCTCCCTGAATCTGTGTCCTAATGTAGCGTTGGAATATGAATTCTTTGAGAGCCGCATTTTCGTTGAATAGGGGTAGTACTAATTCTACTTCTCTGATGAAGGCGGATAGGTCATGTGATCGGTCGCCCCGGAATTCTTTTATCCTTGATGCTTCCTTGATAAGTTCCGTCACGGGAATTGCCAGTGGTTGCTGTTGATTTTCCATAATTGCTTTGAGTAGTAAGGTCCTTCGGGATTAGTATTATTGTTCGATTGTTCGGAGTTTTCGATCCGTGGTGATATTTATATTTATGGGTTCGATTGTTTTACTTGTGGTCAAATATATAAATTTTTGTCCCACTTTATTTAAACTTTCATTGATTTTCGCAAAGTCACTTTCAAAGCTCTTTAGAGTTTGTTTTATTTTTTGGTAAAATCTTTGGTTTTTTGTTTCACTTTAATGATTCAACGTCGGTTGATTTGCACAAAGTCACTCGCAAAGTTCTTTAGAATTTGCTATGTTTCGCGATCAAATCTTCAGATTTGTATTAACCGAAACTTTGGTTCTGTCAATTCTTTGGAATTGATCTCCGTAGACTGCACCAAACAAGTCTTCCCGAACGACTTGATTTAAAAAATTTACTTCTTTATTTATTAACGTTCATACATTCATTCTTTTACAAAAGTTCTTACAAGCTATTTTATAAAATTTTTATGTTTAGTCATCAAAATTGTATTATGTACAATATGTATCGAAATATTGATTTCATAAGTGCCAATGCACTTCTTTTGTTGTGAGCTAGTTGCTTAATTTCTCTAAATACTTTTTGTTTACTTTATTGTGCAATACGATGGTACAATGCACTGAAGTATTTTGTTAGGTGTAGCGTTACGCTGACCAGTCAACCTCAATTTGCTTTGCTATTGGAGTGGAATGGCCAGGTGACGTAACTCGCGCAATGATGGTGCGCTGTTATAGTGGCGCGCGCAAGGTTGGCTCGTGATGGTGACGTTGAACTGGGGCGCGCTGTTGTAGTGGGTTTGGCAGCGGGCCTATACGATGGCGCCCCCGCTGTGGTTAATGCTGGAAGTTGTTGGTCGTTGCCGGTGACGCGGTTCTTGTTAGATGTTTTCTACAATAAAAAATTCCATAAATTTAAAATAGTATGGTATTTGAAAACATAGGTACTTACTTCTTATTTTATTGTAGGTCGGCACGGCTAACTTTTCCATTTGGGGCATATAATGCGTACGTAGGTTTTCTTGCATGTATGTAGGTTTTCTTGCATGTATGAGCTGGCATTTGTGGTTTAAGGAACATTTTTCCGCTACGATCCTGTTTGCAGCTTTTGAATTTGCTGGTTGTATTTAGTCTTTAAAGTTGCCTATATTAGTTTTTTATTTTTGCTGTATGTTCACTCGCTTGTTACAAAATTTGTTATTAATAACGTATTTGTTTAATCATTGTTCTTCTTACAAAATTATTCCTCTCACTACATGGCCAATCACTAGTTTTCGTTCGTATTCAATTTTCATATTCGATTTTTCTTTGATATTATTTAGAGTACACCAGAACTTTTATTTATCGCTGCAAATTGCTTACAAGCGTTGGCGCGTTAAAATATTATTTTAGCACATATTTTTTTTTAATTTAACTATATTTCTTAGGATTTTTCAAGTTTACCAAGTTTTTACCATTACCACACACAAGAAAAATTACACTGCATATTTTGGTAACTTTTTCACTACCCGCACGACCGTTCGTATGGAAATCAATTATCTGTTTGAATTGGTCGAATACCGGTGACGCTGCTATAGGGAAAATTTCCAATCAACGGCGACTGCGCCATGGAAAAGTTCCGTTGACCAGTCTGACATGGCGTGATCGTTGCCAGGTGGGACACTACGATTGGTGGTTGCCATCAGGGTTCGGACTTTTATTACTATTTTAAAGACCGTATTGCACTACTAAATTTGGTAATAGTACAGTACTCATTCCGAAACAAAAAAAAACCAGGCCTTATACTGTTGAAACTAAAGTAGAAGATATGACTTTACACCTGTATAGTAGATTCTATGATAGCTAATCTGTAGAGATTACTTAAAACTGGGAGAACTTTAATTTCGCTTTTATTTTAAAGAAAAGGGAATTTAGTACCTTTACTTTCCCTACTATTTTGCTCTTTAGTTAGTTTTATTAAAGGTGAATTTTCGCGTATGGACCAAAAATGGAAATGCCACAATATTAATAATGATTAATTATTTTATGGGAAGGTTTGAAGTCAGAGGAAAATTTAGTTAATCAAAAGAAAAATCGAACTATGGAGCTATTAAATGGGAGCATAAAGCGTAGTAGATTTGTGTAAAGTGCATTGAGTATTGAAATTACTACAATTTTAACTAAGTCCGAACCCTAAAGGCACGCTTTCGTTGGCGCGCGAAAAAAGGAAGGTTCTAGAACTTGTGTTTGGTGTGTTCCCGTGGTGGTCCGCGGGACCCGACGTTACTGGGTTTTAGGATAGAAGACACGTGAAACTCCTTGTCCGACCCTGCCATGGATAATACTATAATAAACGAATATTGACGCCGTTACAATGGTTAAACTCCCACCTTGCAAATGCTTTTTACCATTTACTAATACTTATTGTCCCCTTTGATTGCACCTTGTTTTGACGATATGATGAGTTATTCATCGAGTCAAGGTCAGGAATCCGGACGGGATTCCATGTGTCTCCCACCCTACTAATTGATGAATTAAATATGTACTTTAAATGCCATCGTAGAAATTAAACACCATTTGCTTGACGCCAATTGCCCATTTCGGGCAACATGGTTTACCCTAAAATTTTTTTCTGGCCACACCGAGAACACACCAATCACTTGTTTGTCTGGAAATTAAAAGTTCCGTTATTAGTGCTTTTTCCATTTTATGGAACCATTTGGCGCTGCCACCTCGGCAAAAATCACGCCACTTCCCAGAATCTATCAATTTATGTCAAACCGCAGGGTGAACCTAAACTGTCACCTATCCAACCGCAGTGAGTCATACCAATCAAACTCAATAAAAGAAAATGACTATAAGTTGGAAGTAGACCATAACAGACCTGCTTCGCTTCGAAGACCGGTCAATGAAGCGAACAGGAAAATGGTATACTTGCAAGAAAGCCATTTCGAAATAATAAGAAACGTGGGGCACGACTCACCCCTAGACAAGAGTCTCTAGTTCTACCACAAGATAGCCGGGCACAGAAGATCCGCCAGTAAAGGAAAAAAAATTTAAGTATTTTGTTTCATAGTTCAAAACGCATTGCGGCGAAGGGAAGTTTTATAGTAATTTTGCCCCCACAGAAGTTAGGCTTGAGAAAAACAGAGAATTTAATTTTGTTTCTTAGTTAACATGCTTCGCGGCGGTAGACATTTGTTATGAGAACTCGTCAAATAGATAGTTCCAGTGGTTTCACCCCCACAGAAGGTTAAAGAAAAAGAACCGGAGAAGCGGGTTTCATATTCGATAAATATTCATCCGGTAGACATTTTGATTATGGAGAACTCGTCCAAACTCCGAAAGACAATCCGGTTACCAGGATTGCCAGGTTATCCACTGCTCCCTGTGGAATCACATGTGGACTCCCTTCTGGGTCCATGCTCGGGGAGAATACTGGGCGAGTTGTCCCCGACTGCCAAAACGCCCAGATGGAAATGCAAGGTAAAAAGAAAATAAAAAATTTCAAAATTTTGGTTATTGTGGACGAATATCTTCCAAGTCATACAACGCATTGCCTATTTTTCGACGGCCTCGACACTTAAGATATTTCGGCAGGAATTCGGCGTTATGCCTTGTTTAAAGTTACTCAAAGCAAAATTTTTCCTAAAAACCTACTGACCTACCCTATAGTTCACTAGTCTAGAACGTTTGTTATATACTCTTACTGCCCTATCTTTTGCCGTATCTAAATTTCTACGAAATTTTCTCGCGAATATTTGACAATTTATCAGCCCTAGCTACTATTGGGATTTCATCTTGCGCCAGAGCGCCGAGTTTATCTAATATGTTGTATGCCGATGCGTGCTGAATCATGTTCTGACCGTATAATGCAAAGTATGGAGAGCACTGGATTGAGGTATGAAAGTCACTTCTTAAAACTGAGTGTATTTCGGGTATATGCCTATCCCAGTCAGTATGATCCTGTTTATCCTTCAGAAAAACTCTTATTTTTGAAACAATCTCCCTATTTACGCGCTCCGACGCGTTAGCCTGCGGTGAGTATAGCCCTGTCTTAATATGGGTTACCCCGAAACTCTTTAAAAATTGCTTCATATCCTTTGAGATAAACTGTTTACCGTTGTCGCTGTGGATATACTGATGGACCCCTACCGTTGGAAAAATTTCAGAAGTGAAGTAATTCATAACGTTTACCGTCGTCGCTCTCTGCATGGGCTTCAACCAAACATACTTTGAAAAATGGTCCAATAAAATGAAAAGGAATTGATTTCGACGCTTCGATCTCGGATATGGCCCCAGGAAATCGCAGTAGAACCGCTGAAATGGTCTTTGGGCTTTGGGTGGCCTGGCTTGTTGATTTGTTGCTTTTACCGCTTTGCAAATGTCGCACTTGCGTACATACTCCCGGACGTCCTTAGCTTGGCTTGACCAGAAGTATTTCTGCCGAACGCGCTCTAAAGTTTTCTGCCACCCTCCGTGGTGGCTCCTGTTCGCATCATGCGCAAGTCGTATTGGCTCCTTCATCAACCCAGTCGGTAACCATAACCGCCATAGCGAATGCTCCTCATTCTCCACACCTTTACGAAATTTAACCCTCTTGAAAATTACGCCCTCGCTTACAAGTAAATCCGGTAGTGCCTCTTTGTTATCTAAAATGGTTCGGACTAGATCCGAGTATTCGGCACTTGCAAATTCTGGCGACTCTAAATCTATTTCGGGAGGTGTGTTCGGATAGGTCAGCGCGTCTACATCGAAGCGCGATAAAGCATCCGGTACAATATTCAGGGTTCCCTTGCGATGTTCCATTTTAAAGTCATATCTTTGAAGCAGAAGCGACCACCTAGCCAACCTACCACTCAAATCCTTTTGAGTCATCAACCACTTGAGGCTCGAATGGTATGTAATAATACGAAATGGCAGACCCTCAATGTATGGTCGAAAGCGTTTGACACTGACTATGGCTGCTAGGCATTCCAGTTCGGTCACGGTATAATTGCGCTGAGCATTGTTAAGCTTTTTTGAAACGAACGCTTTTGGATGCTCAGCGCCCTCGTCGTCGACCTGGAATAGCACACCACCCATACCTATTTTGGACGCATCGCACTGAATAACAAATCCCTTCGAGAAATCGGGTTGGGCCAGGCCAGGAGCGGAGCTCAAGGCTACCTTCAGCTTTTCGAAAGCCTCTATTGCCTCAGGGGTAAGTTTGAATGGACCCAGCTTTTTCCGAAGGCAATCGGTCAAAGGGCCTGCTAAATCAGCAAAATTTGTAATAAACGCCCTATACCAATTCGCCATATCTACAAACCTACGCATCGGCCGCAGAGACTTCGGGATCGGAAACGTTTAACTGCTTCTATCTTCCCTGGGTCTACCTTTAAGCATCCGCTACCTATCAAGTACCCCAAATATCGAATTTCCTTCTGACAAAATTTGCTCTTCTATACGTTAATGGTGAGGCCCGCGTCCCTCAAACACTTTGCTACCTCTGCCAATAAGCTCAAGTGGTCCTCAAAGTTGGTGCTACATACCATCAGGTCATCCAAGTAGACAAGGACATTCTCCCGTAACCGCGAAGGAATGGCCTTGCCCATCAGCCTGCTCATCGTCTGCGGCCCGTTGCATAACCCAAATGGCATCACTTTGAAGTGGTAGAGAGGCTTCCCCGGAACTGCGAACGCTGTCTTCTCCTTCGATGATTCCGTCAACTTGATTTGGAAAAACGCGTCCTTCAGGTCGATACCACTGATGAAATGGGTATCCTTCAACCTGCTCAATAGCCCATTAATATGCGGCAACGGGTATGAGTCCTTTTTAGTAACCGCGTTGACTTTTCTGGAATCAATACAAAGCCGGACCTTCCCTGGTTTCCGGACCAACACCACAGGACTACACCACGGCGAGTTCGATTCCTCGATAACTCCCATTTCGAGCAGCCTATCTATCTTACTAAAAGCTTCGGCTTGCCTCGGTGGCGAAAGAGGGAAATGCTTGCTCTTTATTGGAACCGCGTCGCCCGTGTCAATATGATGTTCGACTAGCTTTGTTTGACCCAGACCTAACTTCTCAAATGACGGAAACGTCTCTACTACGTTCTGCAGCTCGACCTTCTGCTTTGTTGTTAAATCATGGAAATTATGTTCTTGTTCCTTCTCTTCGCTAATCTATAGACATGATAAACTAGGAAATATATCAGGCGCTAACGCGAAAGCTCTCCAAAAATCAACTCCGAAATACGCTTCTTGAAGAAGCGAAGGAACAAGGTAAAAACGTATGGTTTTGGTAATATTTTTGAAAGTCACAGGTATGGAAACCGAACCTAGTATTTTCTGCTTGGCGCCACCCGCCGTGTATACGAAAACCTATAGTGGGTGGTACTTAAGCCCAATCGAATCCAAAAACTCTTCACTGTCCTTCCCAAGAACATTAGCACCCTAGTCCAGCAAGCCTACTATAAAACTGTTTTCTATTTTTATTCGCACCAGAGGCCTTTCATCCTCTGTGAGAACTAAGGTGGTGCTTTGCAAAAGTTTCCGCTCCTGTACTCGACTGTTATATCTCTTCCTACAGTTCAAAATATTATCTGACACAAATGACTCTGGATTGTTTTTGAAAATTCTTTGGCCTAACTAGCTCTTAACTGGTAATCCAAACTAGGTGGAAAATGCGCTTGACAAGCAACATCTCTGCTATGACTTTTCAAAATGTGAACTTGCTTTGAAATATGAGAGGACGGCCCTGGATTATCTGCATCTGAACTATTGGAGCTATCTGAACTATCAGGAAAAGTTACTATAATGTTGGGTTGTTCCGTCGCAAGAGTGCCACTACTCCTCGGAAGTTCACCACTTCCATGGGACTTACTGCTCGCGAAGGACCTACCACTTGGTTCAGCACTCGAGGCGATTGCTCGGGCACTGGCTGATAAGGGGGCTATGGCACCGATCGAGTTACCCCCATCTTCTCGCTCGAATATTGGTTTCCCTGCCGGCGATGGTCCTTTGGACACTTTGGGGTATACACGCCCTTATTTCCTATTGCGCCGATACTCCAACGCCTCGATCTGCGGGTCAGCTTCGCAATCCTCGCCTTCCATCCTCCTATCAGGTGTTACCTCTCGAGCCTCATTAACATGTCTTCCTGTATAAGTTGTTCCCAGAATCTTGCTCTCCCTCAGCACTTGTTCTCCTTTTCGTGCTATATCGCGTAGATCATGCAATGTCCTCGCCTCCGCGTTGAAAAGCATCAGCTTCAGACTACTGTTGACGTTCCGTTTTATTATGTCAATCAGTAGGGCTTCTGACATTGGCTCTCGAAGACGCGCGTTAAGTGCTACTATGTCAGTGTGGAACACATCGTATGACTCACTTAGCTTTTGCTTTCGCATTGAGATCTCCATCATGATGTCATGGTCACTTTTCAGTGTTCCAAACTCACGCTTCAAAGAATAACACAAAAAGGGATAATTCGCGTTTGGGTTCTGCTTGGTGAACAGCCAGTACCATTCCTCGACCCGCCCTGAGAGAAATAGATGAAAATTTGCCATTAACTTTTCATCAGAACACTGAGTCCGCTCACATAAGGTGTCGTTCGAAACGATGTTGGCTTGGTTACTAACAAAGGTCTGGGCCCGGTTCCTTTCTTGCCTATTGGTGTTCCTCGGATAGGTCGCACCGGCCTGCGACGATGTTACTGCTGCGTTAAGTAGGTCCATGTTCTCCCTGATCGTCCTCATTTCGTTACGCATCTCCTCCTGAGAAGTCCTGAACAGCTGATGTAGCACGTTCACCCACGAATCTTCAGGAGGGGCCTCGACAATATTCCGCGGAGTATTCCTATCACCTAAAGTGTTAAGAGGTATAGAGTTTTGTAGCAAAACTCCAGCTTCCTCCTGTATACCTGTCAACACGTTAGTGGAAGGGTCAAAAATATTCTGCATAGGGTCTGCCGCCATGGATGAGTCAAGGATATTAGTACTAGGTGGTCTATCAATCTTATGGTTGGAAACAGGGTTCAATACTGTCCCGGTCGGATCTCCTCTACCCGGACTACATCCTGGAGAATGCATCACTAAAGGCCGATTTGTGGGCTGTTTCGGAAATGCCCCTCTACCCTGACCTCTAAGTTTACCCCTACTTCCTCGCGTAGAATTTCTTGTAGTCATGCGTTCAGCTGACTGATCCATGTCTACTAGGAATGTTACTATATAAAAAAAATTTTGGTCAAAAAAAAAATATTGGTTTCGGTTACAAGGGGCGGTTAGAAGGTACAAAGTCAAAATTCACCCTCTCTACCCTATACTACCGACGATTCGCGTAATGAAAAAAAAGGAAAAGTAATAATTAATTAACGTCTGGCAATGTTTCTCAAGTCGCTAATCGTAACAACTTTTCCGTAAAAAAAAAATATGGTAAAGTTTTAAAAAAAAAGAAGATATATATATGTACGTGTACAATAAACGCTGAAAGAAAGAGTTTAAAAATCAAAAAGCAATGAAATACGATATGTTGTTTGGAAAATGTATGTATATGTATTTAGATATTCAATGGGAATGCTGACATCCCGTCATTAGAAGGCATAAGTATAATTAAAAAAAAATAAACATAGAACATTTGACAACGACAGTTCCAGGTACACCTACCGCAATGCAGGGATGGTCTTAAGGACACCTTGCCCTGAGACATGTGGGTGTACCATGGCGAAAATGTTGAAAAATCTAAGCTTATTTGGACCACAGTACTCCCGACCGCAATGCAGGGGCTGCTAATGGCTGCTGCCTGAGACTTGGCGAGGCACTGTAGACCGAAAATGACAAAAAGAAACTGAAAATTTATTTTACTCTACACCTCTTCAGCTGCGCCGCAATGAAAGGATTCGGTTAGGTACCGCATTTCCCCAGACTTGCGCAGTTGAAAAAGTTTAAACTTATTTGGACTCCAGCACTCCCGACCGCAATGCAGGGGCTGCTAAAGACTGCCGCCTGAGACTTGCCGGGGTGCTGCAGACCGAAAATGAAAAAAAAACTGAAAATTGAAGTTCTACCCCTCCTCAGGTGCGCCGCAATGAAAGGATGCGGTTAGATACCGCATTTCCCCAGACTTGCGCAGTTGAAAAGTTTAAACTTATTTGGACTCCAGTACTCCCGACCGCAATGCAGGGGCTGCTAAAGGCTGCCGCCTGGGACTTGCCGGGGTGCTGTAGACCGAAAATGACAAAAAAAACTGAAAATCTAAGCTCTACCCCTCCTCAGCTGCGCCGCAATCAAAGGATGCAGCTAGGTGCCGCATTTCCCCAGACTTGCGCAGTTGAAAAGGGGGTTATTCGGTTCCCCACTCCTCCTTCCGCTAGAGGGGTGGAGATTCCCGAAGCCGACATCGGACAACAGACCCGGGACAAAAAAAACAAATGTATATTACAAAAAAACTAAGTGCGTTTAGCACTACCTCACCGGGTGAAAATGCAAAACTTCCGGTGGACATGACGTGAAGTCTCGTGGAGCCCTCAGCTACTGAACCCGAAGCCCCATCCGGACGACGTGATCAGTCCCACCATCCCATCGCAACGCAGGTGGCGGCTCCTGGGCTTGCCTACCTGGGACATACGAGATGGTGAAACCTCACAAACTGACCAGAAGAGTCACCGAGGCCAGCGCCTGAGGTACCACGTTGGGCGCCATCTGTTATGGAATCGCGTCAAAATGGATCAGTAAGGAAGGGGGTCGGCATGATCTGAGTTCGCACTGTGGCTAGTCATTGTCGGCTGGGGTGGGCTCTTGCCAACCTTACCGTCCTGCGCCATAAACAGAGAAAAGGTCATACCATGCCTTTTAAAACGCGGGGAAAAACGCAAAAACCGCGTCAAAACAACTTTTAAAACAACATCCGGTTAAACCCGGATGCCACGGACAGACGATTGACACTTCAAATTCAAAAATTCAAAAAAACCAAAATAAAACACGGGCAACTAAATTCAAATGTAAATTCAAAGAAAATAAACGGGTGAAACAAAATATTCAAAATAACTGAAAGTAAACTGTCAAGTTATATTCAAAACAAAATTTAAAACGGAACGGGGGTTAGACTATTTAAAAAAAATTCGATAAACCAAAATTAACTGAAATACGTATTTAAATTAGCAAAAAAAAACCTGAAAATCAAACGAATCGGAAACGACCGATTACCACAGCTGAAAAAGAAATAAACAAACAGTAAATCAAAAAGAAATAAGGCCGAACATAAAAGGGGGCGCCGCGGGTGTCGTTGCGACGCCCGGTGCTTGGCCCACCCTCATCCATCCATGGCCATCGACGCACCTACTCTCGATGGCCCCTTACCTAAAAATCCTATGCCTTCTAAATAATGGACAAAGCCAGCATTCCCATTTAATTATAATTTTTATTTAAAGTTCATTTTATAAACGTTATCTTAAAATTATAATTTAAATATATTTAATTATGTAAGAAAACCATTTACTTAACGTTAAACCAAATTTCTTTTCCTTTCTCTTCTTCTTTTCCCTTTTTTTTCCAAATTATATTTTTATAGTTTTTCTATCTCTTCCTTTCTTCCATTTTTCTCAAATTACATCAATTAAATTTTCGTTAATGTATTTTACCCAATTTTTTTTTTGTAAATTACATTTATATTAATTTTGGGTTACTGTATCTAAATTTTCTTTGCCTAGTTACTTATATGTATGTTGGTTTTGTTTAGCTTTTGCTTATTTAGTTATATTTATTCTTTTGTTCGGCTTTGCTTACTTTAATTTTCCATTATTATTGTTATATTATTAAGTTATTTTATTTATTATTATTGGCGGCCTTTATTTGTTTATAATTGTAATTGGTTTATTTATTTATTTATGTATTTGATTTATTTGATTAATCTCTATTGGTAGGTATTTATTCTGTTTTGTTTTATGTATTTTGGTTCTATTTTATTTTATCTATTTTAATTTAATTCAATTTTATTTTACTTCATCTTATTGATTTTATATATTTTATTTATTTTAGGGTAATTTAAACTTTATTGAAGTGGTTATATATATAATTGGTCTCCCTCCTATTATTTCATATTGTTCTTTCTATCTCCTATTTCTATATTCAGTACACTTTTTTTCTGTTTACAGGTAACTTAATTAAATTTTTTTTTTTAACTTTAATTAAATCTATTAACCTTGTTTAGTTAAATTCAAACCCTTACTTCTTTATGTTTCTTTTTGTTTATTGTAATAATATTTTAAAATTAAGTTCTCTTTTTTTCCTAAAGTCTGACAAGTACATATGTATATAAACAATATAAATTAGGTCCAAATCAGGTAGGTCTCACCCGGTTGTTGCAGTAGGCCGTTGGTGGGCCGCTACTGTTGTTGTTGGTACTATTTGTGCGGCGGGCCTATAACAGGTCGGCCCTCGCTGTTGTCACTGCTGGTGGTTGCTGTTGTTGTTGTCGGTGTTACTACCGGTTGCTGTCGTCGTTACAGGTTGGACGGCGGGCCTATATGAGGTCGGCCCCCTCTATCGTCACTTCTGGTGATTACGGCTGGTTGTTGGTGTTGGGCGCCGGCCTATATGAGGGCGGCCCCGCTCTTGTTGTTAGTTTAATGCGGCGGGCCTATATTAGGGCGGCCCCTGCTGTTGTCACGCTGGGGGGTTGGTGTTGTTGACGCCGGTGTTGCAACCGGTTTGCTGTTGTTGTTGTTGTTGCTGGTGTTGTTGTTGTTGTTGCCGGTTGGACGCCGGGCCTACATGAGGGCGGCCCCCGTTATCGTCACTGCTGGTGGTTGGTATTGGACGGCGGGCCTATATGACGGCGGCCCCCGTTATCGTCGCGGCTGGTGGTTGTTGTTGATCTTGCCGGTGTTGTTGTTACAGGTTAGGTGGCGGGCCTATAACAGGTCGGCCCCCGCTGTTGTTATTGATGCTAGTTGGACGGCGGGCCTATATGTGGGCGGCCCCCGCTGTTGTCACTGCTGGTGGTTACGGCTGGTTGTTGTTAGTTGGTGTTGCAGTAGCCCGTTCATAGTGCGCGCGATGATAGTGCGCTGTTACAATGGTGGCGCGCGAGGTGGGCGCGTGGCTATGGTAGCGCGCGCGATGATGATGGTTACAATGGCGCGCTTGATTGTGGAGCGGTGGTAGCGCGCAATGATGGTGCGCTGTTATAGTGGCGCGCGCAAGGTTGGCTCGTGATGGTGATGTTGAACTGGGGCGCGCTGATGTAGTGGGTTTGGCGGTGGGCCTATACGATGGCGGCCCCCGCTGTGGTTAATGCTGGAAGTTGTTGGTCGTTGCCGGTGACGCGGTTCTTGTTAGATGTTTTCTACAATAAAAAATTCCATAAACTTAAAATAGTATGGTATTTGAAAACATAGGTACTTACTTCTTATTTTATTGTAGGTCGGCACGGCTAACTTTTCCATTTGGGGCATATAATGCGTATATGTATATTGTATGTAGGTTTTCTTGCATGTATGAGCTGGCATTTGTGGTTTAACGAACATTTTTCCGCTACGATCCTCTTTGCAGCTTTTGAATTTGCTGGTTGTATTTAGTCTTTAAAGTTGCCTATATTAATTTTTTATTTTTGCTTTATGTTCACTCGCTTGTTACAAAATTTGTTATTAATAACGTATTTGTTTAATCATTGTTCTTCTTACAAAATTATTCCTCTCACTACATGGCCAATCACTAGTTTTCGATCGTATTCAATTTTCATATTCGACTTTTCTTTGATATTATTTAGAGTACACCAGAACTTTTATTTATCGCTGCAAATTGCTTAATATATTGCTATAATATTAGTTTAGCACATATTTTTTTTTAATTTAACTATATTTCTTAGTATATTTCTAAAAAAAATTACCAAGTTTTCACCATTACCACACACAAGAAAAATTACACTGCATATTTTGGTAACTTTTTCACTACGCGCACGACCGTTCGTATGGAAATCAATTATCTGTTTGAATTGGTCGAATGCCGGTGACGCTGCTATAGGGAAAATTTCCAATCAAAGGCGACTGCGCCATGGAAAAGTTCCGTTGACCAGTCTGACATGGCGTGATCGTTGCCAGGTGGGACACTACGATTGGTGGTTGCCATCAGGGTTCGGACTTTTATTACTACTTTAAGGACCCTATTGCACTACTAATTTGGTAAGAGTACAGTACTCATTCCCAAACAAAAAAAACCAGGCCTTATACTGTTGAAACTAAAGTAGAAGATATGATTTTACACCTACCTGTATAGTAGATTTTATGATAGTTAATCTGTAGACATTACTTAAAACTGGGAGAACTTTAATTTTGCTTTTATTTTAATGCTTAAAGAAAAGCGAATTTAGTACCTTTACTCTCCCTACTATTTTGCTCTTTAGTTAGTTTTATTAAAGGTGAATTTTCGCGTATGGACCAAAAATGGAAATGCCACAATATTAATAATGATTAATTATTTTATGGGAAAGTTGGGAAAGAAAAAAAGGAAGGTTCTAGAACTTGTGTTTGGTGTGTTCCCGTGGTGGTCCGCGGAACCCGACGTTACTGGGTTTTAGGATAGAAGACACATGAAACTCCTTGTCCGACCCTGACATGGATAATACTATAATAAACGAATATTGACGCCGTTAAAATGGTTAAACTCCCACCTTGCAAATGCTTATTGTCCCCTATGGTTGCACCTTGTTTTGGCGATATGATGAGTTATTCATCGAGTCAAAGTCAGGAATCAGGACGGGATTCCATGTGTCTCCCACCCTACTAATTGATGAATTAAATATGTACTTTAATTGCCATCGTAGAAATTAAACACCATTTGCTTGACGCCAATTGCCCATTTAATTCAAGTTGACATTTTCGGGCCACACCGAGAACACACCAATCACTTGTTTGTCTGGAAATTAAAAGTTCCGTTATTAGTGCTTTTTCCATTTTATGGAACCATTTGGTGCTGCCACCTCGGCAAAAATCACGCCCCTTCCCAGAATCTATCGATTTATGCAGGGTGAACCTAAACTGTCACCTATCCAACCGCAGTGAGTCATACCAATCAAACTCAATAAAAGAAAATGACTATAAGTTGGAAGTAGACCATAACAAAAGGGCCCCTTATACCTATTTTCTAGCTTATGACCTGCTTCATTTTTTACTAATACTAAGTCTCCTATATTTATCTCCTTATATTGTACTTTCCTATCATAACTAATTTTTTGTTTTTCCTTAGATTCTTGCACTAACTTTCTAGCTTTTTGTTCTGCTACTTGTACCCTATATTTAATTTTCTTATCATAAGCCTCATGATTATATACTGGGCTAATTATATTTTCTTTTAAAAATTCGTAAGTCAGAGGTGTCTTTCCAAAAACTAGTTCAAAAGGACAATAGCCATGAACTGTTGAAGGTGTTGTATTGTAACAATACGAAAAATATTTAAGGTATTCATCCCAATCGTCTTTGTCAATGGATATGTAAGAACGCACATATTCATTGACTGTTCTATGACTGCGTTCAACAGTACCTAAAGTTTGATGATGGTAGGGTGTTGATGTTTTATGCTCTATTTTTAAGAGTTTGCACAATTCCTCAAACAAACTATTTTTGTATTCGGTTCCCATATCCGTTATAATTGTTTTCATACAACCATATGTAAATCAGAATGAAATGCTCAAATACAGCCTTAGCAACTGCTACACCATGTTTGCTTTGGACGGGTACTGTAACCAAGTATTTGGTTAGGTCACATATGATAGTAACCGCAGATTCATTTAAATTCATCGATTTTGGTAATGGCCCTATTGTGTCTATCTGTACTATATCGAAAGCCTTTGGTGGCGTCTCCGTTATAGTCATTCGTTCTTTCAGATGTTTGTTAGTTTTATTTTTGCTGCAGTGAATGCAATTTTTTACATATTTTCTGATGTCATTTTTCATATTATTCCAGTAATACTTATGCCTTATTTTATTTAACGTACGATTTATTCCTGGGTGGCCACCAAAAACAGGATCGTGGTGATATTTATGAAGAGTTTATTTAATTTCTTTGTTATTTGTCACATGCATAACCTCCGGAGTCAATGCTATAATTAAATTTTTGAGAACTTTGGTACCAATTTCCTTAAATGTGTCTACCCGGGTATAATTTTGCTTAAACAATTTGTCTCCTAGGGACAACTGAATTTTTACAGTTCCCAAATTGCCGGCTTCTTTCATAAGCCTGGCAAAGAACTGACCTAAGTCAATCTTCGCCTCAACAATAAGGTTTTTTATATTAATTTCACTACAAATTTTCTTTCCTTTTTTGAAACATAATTTCGGAGGATCGAAAACGAGCTGGACTAGCCTCTTTACTTCACATTTATTCAGCGCTTCATAAATTATTGGGTTCTCTTTGTGACTTTTTATTTCTTCATTTTTACTACTGGAATTTTTATTATTATTATAATTTTTATTAGTTTCCAATCTAGTCGTAACTTTTAATATTTTACACGTTTCTACTGAAATTTCTTTAAGATCTTTAATATCTATGGGTGATAGTGCGTCTGCTACATGATTTTGTTTTCCTGCTATATACTCCACCTCGAAGTCGTATTCCTCTAAATCTAGTCTGATTCTAGTTAATTTTGATGAGGGGTTTTTCATTGAAAATAGGATTGTTAAAGGCCTATGGTCTGTTTTGACTAAAAATTTTCTGCCATAAACGTATGGTCTAAAATATGTTATGGCCCAATGAATGGCCGCTAATTCTTTCTCAATTGTTTCTCCTTTTGTAAATGATCTTGATGCATATGCAATTAGCAATTGTTTTCCTTCATACTCTTGGCTTAGTACTGCTCCGCAAGCATAACCACTTGCGTCAGTTGTTATACAAAATTGTTTATTGAAATCGGGGTATTGTAAGATATTAGGGCTTATTAACGCAGCTTTCAAATAGTCAAAGGATTTTTTACAATCCTCCGTCCAGTCGAAAACCACATTTTTCTTGCAAAGCCTTGTCATTATCCTAGAATATTCTGCAAAGTTTAGGATAAATCTTCTGTAATAGTTGCAAAATGCGACGAATCGTTTCGCCTCATCCGCATTTTTAGGGGTAGGATAATTTTTAATAGTTTCAAATTTACTGGGGTCTGGCAAAATTCTTTTGCTTGTACATTTATGACCAAGGTATGTTACTTCTTGATTGAAAAACAGGCATTTATCTGGATGCAATTTTAAATTGTACTTCCTACAAGTTTCGAATGCATCCCGTAAATTTTTAATCATATGTTTTTCGGAGCATCCTAATACGACTAAATCGTCCATGTATAGAAATGCTTGTGAAGGTTTTAAGCCTGAGAATGCCAATGTCATCATTCTCTGAAATGAATTTGGAGCAACTTTAAGACCATAAGGCAATTTTTGAATCGGTAAGTGCCATTGTCTGCTGTAAAGGATGTTACCGTGGTACCGTGTCTCTTGACTCTGAATTGAGTTCTATTTGATGAAAACCGGACATTAAGTCCAAACACGAGAAATATTTAGCTCTTCCTAATTGATCTAATATGTCATCAATTCTTGGTAACGGGAATATATCTGCGGTTAATTTTTTATTTACTTGTCTGTAGTCGACAAGCATTCTCCATCTTTTTTCTTGATTATTAAGGAGTGATTTTTTGGTACTAATAAAATTGGACTATTAAATTCTGACATTGAAGGTTCTATTATATCGTCTTTAATTAATTTATTTACTTGTTTATTTATAATATGATGTACTAGAAGGACCCGGCAGACGTTGTTCTGCCCAAATTTAGGGAAAAAATCGCACGATAAATAAAAAAGCTTGGAATATTTCGGTCCCTGGTCCACTTCCCGGAAAAAAATTACCTCAAATTTTAGCAAAAGTAAAATACTACCTTTGTACCAAATTTGAAGAAAATCGCACCATAAATAAAAAAGTTTGGAATATTTCGGTCCCTGGTCCACTTCCCCGAAAAAAGTTAACCTCAAATTTTAACAAAAGTAAAAGTCTAACTTTGTACCAAATTTGAAGAAAATCGCACCATAAATAAAAAAGTTTGGAATATTTCGGTCCCTGGTCCACTTCCCCGAAAAAAGTTAACCTCAAATTTTAACAAAAGTAAAAGTCTAACTTTGTACCAAATTTGAAGAAAATCGCACCATAAATAAAAAAGTTTGGAATATTTCGGTCCCTGGTCCACTTCCCGGAATAAAACTTTACATAAACACTCTCCGGACCCCTACTGAGCTATCCTGTAAATATTAACAAAATCGGCGCTGTAGTTCCGGAGTCTATAACATACATACATACATACATACGTACATACATCCTATTTTATATATATAGATTAAGTGATTCATGGGCAAACTGTGGAAAATTTTTATTTAATCTTTCTTTACTGTTCTGCTCTTTTTTTTGATTATTATTTTTAATTTAATTGTTTATATTAAAATTATGAAGTATTGCATTTTTATCTGTTGTATTTATAATTCTTAGGAATTGGAGAATTTTCTTCTACTATATGAAACTTGTGTTTAATCAATAGATAATCATCTTTTAAATCTGCTTTAACCGTGCCAATAGTGCTTGTTATGCCTTGACCAATTCCTCTTAAATCTTTTTTTTATGAATTGTTAATAGTGACATGATTGTCAATTTGACCCTTTTTTATAATTGAAATATCCGCTCCTGTATCGATCAGGAGGGTTGAAATGGAATCATTCAGAGTTGTATTGGAAGATATGTAGCTATTTAGGTGTAAATTGAAAACATATAATTTTTTATTTATTGAGGAGTTTGCTGGTTTTCCTGTTGGGTAACATTCCTAACATTTCTGGTGTTATTACGGTTATAACCTCTTGATCCAAAGTTTCGACCAGACCTTTGGTTATTTGCTCGGCTATTACTATTATAATTATTATTGTTGCTATTGCCGTAATTATTAAATGTACGCCTTTGATTTCCTCTATAATTATTGTTTTTGTAACTCCTGCGGAAGTTACCTCGGAAATGATTTTGTTGGCGAATATGTAACAGTGAATTTGGATTTCCAGTTACTTCTGTGCAACTGTTAGTGAATTTTGATATGGCTTCGTTCTTTGTGGTGAACGTTCTAGCCTGCATTATAGTTTGTACTTTATCGTTGGAGCAATTTTTACACATAGCTTTTACAGCTGACTGTGTAGCGTACTTGGTTGCTAACTCAGGTGTTAGTCCATTAGATATGTATGCTCCCTCCAATGATTTTGTGAGCTTTTCAATCTCAGAAGTGTATTGATTTGCAGTTTTACTGCGTTGCGTTCAGGAGTTTTGCCGACAAAACTTCGACTGATTCACCCTTAATTTTTGACTTTAATCTTTGTTTTATTTCCTGAATGGTAGATTCAGTACTTATAATGTTTCTAGCTGTTCCTCTGAGTTTAGTCTTAATCATAGATACTGCGATAGCCTCGTGACTATCCTTGATTTGTTCCAGGATATCAAGGGCATCCAGAAAACTGGATAGATTTTCTGATTTCCCATCGAAATCTGGTAAGATCGATGATGTAGTTTTAATAAATTCTATGTTTGTCATTATCTTGATGCTTTCTGTTTGTGGTTGAGCTTCAGGCAATAGGGTTGCAAAATTTATTTCTATTTCCCCATCAAATGACTTTGGGACCGTTGTTTCAACGTTGTATCTACTCATTGGAAAAAATTTGTAGTGCCTCTAGCTTGTGGTTAGCTGTTAACTTGCTATGCACCTTTTGTGTGGTTTTTCCTATATTGTTCAATGACTCTAATATTATCGTGAGGTGTTTTAAAATAGTCAACCTTTGTATGTATATACTTTTATTAAGACACTTATAAGACTTTTCCACTTTGATCACATTCGCATTAGGCTCTTCCAGTTTCGATTCGTGGCCTCCCATTGAGAAAAAGAAAAAAAAATTCAACAAATGAAAACAAATTTTTTTTTTTTTTACTTTCCTTATTTAACACTTTTTTCCTTCTTATGATTGCATATCTTATTCTAATGTGGGTCTGTTCGTCCCATAAATTTGGCCTCGAACCTATATATTTCCTCAGAAGTGGTCAATAATGGTTCTAATGCGTTTTCTATTGTGGGTTCCTCAGGCATTTCGATTAGTCCCCACCATTTCCTAAGCCAAACTAGATCTTTTTCCGCCTGACTATAAGCTTTTATTTTTCTTAATTTTCTAATTGCCTCTTGTGTGCTTTCTGATTCCAAGTTATCAATGATACTAATATCTACCGCTTTCCTAACGTTAAATCTTCTTCTCCCTCTCCTCCTTTTGCCTTTAGTTACCTTTATGATTACTGGTTCCTCTATTCTCGGGGGCTTAATTCTATGCATATACTCTTCTATTGTAATTGCCTTAGGGCCCTGTTTAACTATTTCTACTACTTCTTTTTTTCTGTTTGAGCTACCTCTTTTGTTTTTATCTCTAGCTCTACCTTATTTTCCTCTTCTGCTATTAACTTGCTGTAACGCAAGAATATCGCGTCAAATTCTGCCTGACTTATAATATTCTCGTTCATTGAGAAAAAACAATTAAGAGGAAAGAGAAAAAAAAAATCTTATGTTTATTAGCAAAAATTTGCTTTTATGCTTCTAAACATAAGTGGATACCTAAATTATCCGTTTGGCCCGTTGCTGAGGTGTATGTTTTGCAGCTCCTTTGTCGCGGGATTTATTAATATTCCACTTTTTATGCCGCCCTTTGAGACGTTGCTTAATTGGTTGGTTGGTTGGTTGTTCAGAATCGTATTAGGCGGTATTTAATTATGCTGTACTTTCGGTTGTTGTATTCTGCACTTCATGACCAACATCCTGCTGAGATTGATATGACCTTCTCCACCAGTGCCACCACCACCGCCGCCTTGTTTTCTATTACGCCTTGGACAATTGTTGCGCGGCGGACCTTGTTGTTGTTTTATTTTAAAACAAATATTATTCCTTGGTCTGCCTTTGGTCAGCAGCCATTGGTAAAGGTTTTTTTTTTTTTTTTTTAAGTATCTCTGCCTATATTTCAAGCAGCAGACAAGGATGTTGGGAGGAGACTGCCAATTTAGTTTCGGCAGCTTAAGGTTAGAGGCAGGATCGCCATGTAGCGTAGAATCAAATGAAACCAAATGATTTGCGGTTCGGTGCCGAATTAATAATGTTCTCTTTATTATGAAATTCCGGCTTATTTATAGTAAATTAATCTAAACATTTTATTATACATATTTACTCTAATTCTTACATAGCTAAGTCTAACATAAGGCATGAAGCCCAACGCACGCTCATATAGCGCTAAGCTACTTCAACGCTTTGGTCGTGGGAAAGTGTCGCAGCAGAGAAATACATAGCGTCAGCAATTACTTAGTTGCAATTTGTTTACGTTTACGTTTACGTTTACGCGACCAAGTAACTTAGACGGCGCTCGTGCTGCGTATTTTGTATGTAGATATGTATTCATATTGGACACACTACACTAATGCGTGCCGAAAAATGTCGGGAGGGGTATCAAAAGACGCGTTTCGGTCCCAATAACAAGAATGTGCCTCCAATTATTTTTAGTAGTTTGCGAGATTTTTGCAGTCAAAGCTCACCGTTTTCTGTAATTTCCATGTGGTTGTTGTAATAACAGATTAAGGCGTCCAAAATATTGAAAATATTAGATCTCCAGAGGCGGATTCACATTCCTGGGATCGAAACGCGTCTTTTCATACCCCTCCCTACAAATCTTAGCACTCGGCACCGGTCGCAAACAATTGCCCTGCAAACGTATCTAAAAACATTATAGCACAAAAACAAAATATAGAGACCGTTTTACAACTTTTATATACGAGTTTTACTTATATTTTACGAGTTTTAACAAAATATCGCGGAAATTAATTTAATATTGTTTGCAAAATAAAAAATAAGCAGCTATCCGCCAACGAAATTCCAACGTAGAAAAACGGAGCTACGCTCGAAGTGCATGATAGGCAGAATTGTAATTTTCGAAGTTGAACTGAACGGAATTGAAAGCGTGATACCAAAGTTGCCAAACGGAGAAAATTTCGATCCAAGTCGAAGTGCATGATAGGGGTGTATATTAAGCAGGCAGTCTCTTTTGGTCGAAGATCAGCCTTCCAAATTCAAAAGATATGAAGGAGAGAGCGCGCTTCCCAGGAAGACTAATGTCAATCTTACCTATCCGAATACACTCCCTGTAAGTGTGGCCCATTATGACATCAATCATCATTTCAACGGCATGCCCTGCTAAAATCGAATGTTCGAAGCACATATACATTTACATGAATTTTTGACATTCGGGACGGCTGGAACAAAACAATGCTGTCAAGTTGTTAAAACAAGTGATTTTGACAAATGTTTACATGTAAAAACTCATATTTCGTCGATACGGCAACACCTTACTTATGACCTTACCAATTTTACCAAATTTCTGCAGCGTAGGATCGCAAAATTTTTTAATAAACAACTTTTCAGCAACGAATTGGACTACAGGCAGCACCTTAGGAGAAAGCCAGAGCAGGTAAGCAAAAACTTTCCTTTACCATCAACGTTTTTGGAAATGCATCATAATGCGAAAACTGCAATGGTATCACGCACATGATGCATTTCCGAAAACGCATATTTTTATATTTTTTTGTTATATAGAGATATGTATTTTCATTCATTTTTATACATAAAGATATTGTTATGGTCTACTTCCAACTTATAGTCATTTTATTTTATTGAGTTTGATTGGAATGACTCACTGCGGTTGGATAGGTGACAGTTTAGATTCACCCTGCGGTTTGACATAAATCGATAGCTACGGGAAAGTGGCGTGATTCTTGCCGAGGTGGCAGCACCAAACGTTCCATAAAATGGAAAAAGGCACCAATAACGGAACTTTTATTTTCCAGACAAACAAGTGCTTGGTGTGTTCTCGGTGTGGCCAGAAATAAATAGTAGGGTAAACCAGATTGCCCGAAAAATGGCAGAGAATTAAATAGGCATTTGACATTAAGTAAATATCATTTAATTCTTGTAGGGGAAATTAACGTATATTAATGGGTAACTTATATTAATTCATCAATTAGTGTGGTGGGATACACATGGAATCCCGTCCTGATTCCTGACCTTGACTCGATTAATAACTCATCACATCGCCAAAACAAGGTGCAACCAAAGGGGCAATAAGCATTAGTAATTGGTAAAAGGCATTTGTAAGGTGGGAGTTTAACATTTTTAACGGCGGCAATATTCATGTATTATAGTATTATCCATGGCAGGGTCGGATAAGGAGTTTCATGTGTCTCCTATCCTAAAAACCCAGTAACGCCAAGCTCCACGGACCACCAAGGGAACACACCAAACACAAGTTCTAGAACCTTCTTTTTTTGCGCGCCAACGAAAGCGTGCCTTCAGGGTTCGGACTTAGTTAAAATTGCAGTAATTTCAATACTCAATGCACTTTACACAAATTTACTACGCATTATGCTCCCATTTAATAGCATCATAGTTCGATTTTTCCGTTGATTAACTAAATTTTTCTCTGACTTCAAACTTTCCCGTAAAATAATTAATCATTGTTAATATTCTCTAATTTCCACTTTTGTTCCATACGTGAAAATTCACCTTTACTAAAACTAACTAAAGAGCAAAATAGTAGTAAGAGTAAAAGTACTAAATGCCTTTTTCTTTCAAGCATTAAAATAAAAGTGTTATTACCGAACTCTCACATTAAGTAATTTCTACAGTCTAATGCGCATAAAACCTACTATGAAAAAATACAATCACACGTTTTACTTTGATTTCAATAGCATAAAGTCCTTTTTTTTTTGTTTCGGAAACCGGACTATACTTTTACCAAATTTGGCAGTACAAAAAAAGTACCTAAAATAATACTAAAAGTCCGAAACCTGATGAAAACCACCAATCTAAGTGTTCCACCTGGCAACGATCACGCCACGACAGACAGGGTAATGGAATTTTTCCATTGCGCCGTCGCCATCGCTTCAAATTTTTCTCGATACCCTAATGGCTTCGCCGGCATTCACTGACATTCAAAATGTGTTATGAAATTGAGCGAGTCGGTCGTGCCCGTGACAAACAGGAAAACAAAAAAACTTAAACTAGAAAAACTTTAAAGTAAAGTTCAAGCTGCCATATTAAGGCGAGAATTTGGCACAAAAGTGCAGTTTTTGTGCAGTTTAAAGGAAAATAGTGTGTAGTGGAACCCATTTAAAATAAAGCCAGGTGAGTACAAATTGAGAATGTCCCAAGACCCTTAAATCCCAAGAGAAAATTAAGATGGTTACATTTTGATATTAGAGCCAAAATTATATCATCGGCAAATTGGTTTTTTGTAGTTTGCCATAAATAAGAAAGTTTCTATAAGATTCTATTGCTTATTGCGTTTGTAAACTTAAATGTGCCTAATTCAATATGTATGACACGCGAAAGCAAAACATTCCTTCGTTATAAAGAAACCTTTGTCAACATAGTCATTATTAGGCCATATTTTACGTTTGTAACAATCACTTTTATTTCATTTTATAAATATCTCTTAAATAGAGGCAAGTTGCATTACATTATTTAACCATAGCATTCTGCCTACAAAGATCTTCGAAGTTTGATTTAATTTTTTTTTCAAATCTCCTTTCAGAATTTTCCAGAACGCCAACATTTGACGCACCACCTCAACAGCGCTACTCCATTGCGCAAGACCATCGCGCGCTTCCTTCGCAACGCGCCACATCGCACGCTGCCATCACAACGCGCCCCCCATCGCGCGAGTTATGTGGAATGGCCCACAACCCACAAAACCTAACAAGACACCAAGTATATTTTGAGTCTTGGTCTCTTGTTGGGAAAATTTAAGAAATGTAATACTCGGCATTCCACATTTTGTATAAATAAATAGTTAGGCTTGCAATAAGTCTATTGCTGCCAGCAACAATGTAGTCTGGCTTAATTTCATATATATTCATTTGTGTATACATACATACACACCTACATAAGCATTCAAGTATGCCTGGTATACTTGAATGCTATCCCTACCAACCATGCGCAGATAAAAAAATGGATAAAACATAGGTCGCGCTATCCACAAATGAGGATAAAAAAGTGGATAGTTTTCTATGGGCCGCGTGCAGATATTATCCACATTCCCCATGTAAATTTCGTGTACGTGTGACCTTGCATCACCATCGCACTCATTAGGAAATTCCATAAGAAAAAACATAGCTGCGCCGTTCTAAATATAAAAATTTCCCAAAACAAAGGGTTGCATTTTCATAGAGTTGCCAGATCGGAAATCTGGCATGCCTAAAAAATACCCAAAAATTAAGGGAAAATGCCCAAAAAAATACCCCAAAAATATGGAAACGGCCCAAAAAATCCAAATAATTTCAAAACGATTTATTTTTTATAAAATACGTTTTAATGAAAATATATACTTTAATTTTAGGAAATATAATACAAAATTTACTTAAAGTTATAGACATACATATAATTAAATACATGCTGTTTTATTTGTTGCAAAAATTATTAAGCGATTTAAACGAAATTGGCACCAAAAGAAAGGTAATTTAATAACCTTTCTTTCGATGCTAAACAACTATACAATTACAAATTAAATCTTTAAGAAAAATGTAACTTTGTTACAACTTGAAAAAAATCCATGGATTTTGTTCATATTACACATATGTGTTTACAAAATTGATAAAATTTACAACAAATTATTTAGCGATTTCAACAAAATTAGCATGAAATGAAAGGTAATTTAATAACCTTTCTTTTGATGCTAAACAACTATACAATTACAAAATAAATGTTTATGAAACATTCAGGGCCGTGCGCAGGAATTGGCCTTGGGGGGGGTTTTAATTTAGATTTGCATTCGCATACATTTTTCACTAAGTTAAACATATTTGCTGAAACAGATACCTAGACCCATATATCACAAATTTTAATGTTCTTTAACTTTCCTGAATGTTCATACTCTGATGACTAAAACTACTATTTTTTTGGTTGTACACATTTTTCTGTATTTGATAGAGAATTGGTGATATGATGGCATATCCCAGCTAACTAAAAGTGCAAAAAAATACTCCTTACGGAGCCATAAAACGGCCATTTCTCAGAACTTTACTCTCCAAAATGAGCTTCTTTCAGAGCCCAAATGGAGCGAAAAATCGCTCTACGCCGGCACTCCAACGATGTCATAAAAAAGAGTCCGATTTCGATGAATTTGAAGCGTTTTTTGACTCTTTTTAAATGAACTGCGGAGCCTTTTATTGGTGCTTTTCTGAACCTTTTTCGGAGCCTTTTATTCCTCCATTCTGAGGGTTTCTGGAGCCTTCTCAGACGCCTTTCGGAGCCCTCTAATTGGTGCTTTTCTTTCATTCATCCACTCAGAGGGTTTTTGAACACTTTTCGGAGCCTTTTATTGGTGTTTTTCTGAAGCTTATTTGGGGTCGTTTTTTATTTCTTTTGGGTCATAATTTCTTTGCGCAATTATTCACTCCTAACTATTCTGCCGTCACCAGCTCTGACTTTCTAAATTAGCCCTATGAGCTACATGGGAACAATTTAATTAACTGTCCAACTATATGCGCCAATGATGTTCTTATTTATCTGAAAACCTTGAAGGAATCTTTTAAATGCGGTCCTGATAGGATTCCTACATGCTTCTTGAAGAAGTGTGCTAACAATATTTACCAACCCCTTACCAATTTGTTCAATCTGTCACTAAAGTGTGGTGTTTTTCCAAAAGCATGGAAAGAGTCGTTTCTTCTACCGCTTCATAAAAGCGGAAGCATAGCAAAGCTTTCTGATATCCCAAAAGTGTGTGAAGCTATTGTTACCAATCAGCTTACGAATCCTATCTCTACCTTGATGTCCGACTGTCAACACGGGTTCTGTAAGGGAAAGTCCACCGTTACAAACTTACTTGGATTTACTTTGATTTCAGCAAAGCTTTCGATAAAGTGTGCCACTCTTTACTTATTCATAAACTGGATCAGTTGGGTTTCAAGCCGGGTCTCAATCGCTAGATCTCTTCTTACCTTTGCGACAGAGCACAAAAAGTAGTGTTTAAAAATTGTGAATCCGATGTTATTTATGTCTCCTCAGGAGTTCCACAAGGAAGCCATCTTGCCCCGATTCTGTTCTTGTTGTTTATAAATGATATTTCTACAGTAATATAATTTTCGAAAATTTTAATGTATGCCGACGATGTAAAGCTTTTTATGTCATTCGAAGAAGCTTCAATCAGATCTAAATACACTTGTTCCTTGGTGCGATTTAAATTATATGCCGTTTAATCTAAAGAAATGTAAATACATGCGTTTTTCGAGAGGAAAATCACAGCCAGCTTCCTATACAATTAACAGCTATAGTCTTGAGCAAATGTATGATTTTGTTGACCTTGGGGTTACTATGGACTACAAACTCAGTTTTAACTGCCATATTAACGTAACAGTCAATAAAGCTGGAGGCGTTCTAGCATTTGTTAAACGATGGTCTAAAGAATTTAGCGACCCTTATGTAACTAAAACTCTTTACTACATTAGTCAGACTGATACTTGAATACGGTTCTACAATTTGGAATCCACGTGGATCGCTTAGAATCAGTTCAAAAACAATTTTTAATATTTGACTTAAGAGATCTTCACTGGGATCCCTTGTATAATTTGCCACGTATACGAGTCGCTTAAAACTAATTAATCTTCACAGCCTTTCTAGTCGGAGGGAAATGCTTGGAATTGTTTTCATGATTAAATTACTAAATGGCTCAATCACAAGTCCGTTTCTTTTGAGCGAAGTGAACTTCAATGTACCTTCTCGTCCATCAAGACATTTTAAACCACTTATCTTGAAACAGTGCCGAACTAATTTGGAATTAAATCAGCCTTTTCGTTGTTTGTGTCAAGATAATAACTCTCATTCTGGTACGTTTGATATTTCAGACTCACTATGCAGAATAAAAATGTCAATTATTTCTATCCTAAATACATAGCAACAATTTGCTTTCATATCCTTTGATTCTTATCTTTATTCTTTACAATAACTATTCGCTGTCAACTAATTATTTATTAATTGTGTCATCTATTTTGTATCTACCTTACTTGGCTGATGAGGTTTTCTCTGTAGCTGAGCAGTTTCAGATCTCGACGATTAACAAACCAAAGCCTTTCAAAGACTCGGCGCGGAAAATATGAAATATGCTATGTTTATTTTCCACAGACTATTGATAAACGTCCATGAAAAATGAGATCTTTATTTTCCTTTAAGTTAAAAAGAAAAGTCTCAGAAAATGTTTGAAAACATTCAAATAAGTGAACGTTGTCGCTCATCTGCTCTCCAGCGTTCATTTTCTCACAATTCTCTTTACGCCTACAACAAAAAGGGTCAGAAAACACTCGAAATCTTTCATATAATTGAGCCTTGCAGTTCATTCGCTCTGTTAATTGAAACTGCTCACTGTTTTCATCGGTAAAATTTAAGAACAAAAAATGCCCATACGCTACACAACTTTGTAATTTCGGAAAGCTCCAAGTGCAATTCAAAGTGCCGGACTTATGTATTGGCCAACCTTATTCTTTGCAACTTTCACCAATTTCTTCTTCCGTAAAATTATTTTAACTAATTTTGTCAAAAATTATTAGTCAAGATTCAATACAAGATTTATAAAGTGTATTTTGAAAATTTTTGTAAAATCATTTCAACTTAGATTTGGCCATGGGGGGGGGGTTTCAACCCCCAAAACCCCCCCCGTGCGCACGGCCCTGGAAACATTTAACTTTGTTACAACTTCAAAAAAGTCCATGGATTTTATTTTACACATATGTGTTTACAAAATTGATAAAAGTTACAATAAATTATTTTGCGATTTAAGCGCAATTACCATCAAATGAAAGGTAATTTAATAACAACTATACAATTGTAAACTAAACGTTTAAGAAAAATGCAACTTCTCAATCTCTTATTATATTATTAAATACATACAGCCGCAGACTTTCCACTTCCAAAAAATACATATGTACCTGTAAAATATGAATAAATAGTTAAAATCTGAAGGATGATAAAAAGTTATTTCTAACATACCGTTAAAGTTGACATTATTCCTGTCAGTTATGGAAATCCTACTTTCGTTGGTTTCGTTTCTGCATAGTGTGCTAAAATTAAAAATTAAAAAATTATTTTCGCTCCCATTTTACGATTTTATGGTTTTTACAGCACATTTATAAAAAAAACACCTGCATTTATTTGGTGCTTTAGTTTTGTCGCATAATCTTTGGCCACAACCAAGATATGCAAATGCTCAAGCTCATTAACATATGTCACCGTAATATACCCCTGATCTTGGCCAGGACACTGTTCTCAACTCACTTTGGCAACAACCATATTAAACAAATGTACAAGCGCTGGTACAATTGCATATTATGGTGACACCACAATTTACCTCTGATCTTGGATAGGTACACTTCCCTGAAATCACTTGGGCACCAACCATTGTATACAAATGGGCATGCGCATGAACATTTGTATATTATGGTGATGTCATAACCATGTCCTGATCTTGGCCAGTCACACTACACTATATTCATTTTACGTACCTCAAATTCGACGGCTAAATTTGCGTTCTTGTGGGTCGACCGCAAATAACCCCAAAGTCATTAAATTATCCGCGGAACAGCAGTCCATAACGAAGATGCACCTGTGAAAACATACAATGCATTTTAAATACTAATATTTTTTATCAAAAAGGCTTAAAATTATTGTACTTACCTTGCTTTTCAATGAAATATATATTTTTGACCAAACACCAAAAAAAAATTTTAATTGATTTTGACAGAAAATTTAATTTATGGAATCAGCTGTTAAAATTCCTTTTGTACGCAATTATTAAAAAAACAAAAGTAAGTCGCTAACTTCCTCCTGCCCCAGTTTACCCCTCCGTGAGGTAAACATAACTGGCGCAGTCGCGGCGGAAACCTACAGAAAAAAGAAAAGAACAGTTAATTGAATAAAAATCGGATCGGATCAAAAATTAAAATTTTTTTTTTTCTCAATAAAAAGAAAGACTCTCAATTGCATTATATTCAGTTACAAATACAACAAAAAAGTGATTTTCTGTTAGTTCTCAAAATTTAACAAACAAAATTCACAACAAAATTTGGCTTACAACTAAAACAACAACAGCAGCAGCAAGAAGAACAAAAATCGGTTAATCAGTGAAAAACAAATAAAGAAGAAAAAAGGGTAGTCCCAAAATGTGCAGAACAACCAAATAAATAAGAAAACGGAAAAATTAATAACAACATCAGCAATTGGAAACGTTACAATTAAAAAAAAAAAAAAAAAAAAAAAACAAAACATAAGGAGGGCGGCAACTCAACGCAGGATTTCAGCGGCATACGGAAAGTGGAATACGTAACGGGAAACGAACAGGTGGAGCGACCGGCTGCAGAGCATATGGAAGTGGAATAAACCGATAATATTGGAAATACCTTTGGCAGCGCAGCGAACCGGTAAGAAGAGCAAAGAAAAAAAAAAGCAACTGACAGGGGCCGAGGAGCGGCAAAGAAGAAGTGTGATATACATAGGCTAAGCATTGCGTAGATTTTTTTTTTGCTTTCCTTTTTTATTTTTGTCGTTGGCCTGTGACGTTTCAACTATTTTATTGAAAATGAAGAAGGAGATAAACATTGTATATGAATAAATATATGCATGTAAACATGCACATTTCTCAGTAAAGAGAAAATATAAGATTTAAATTATTATTACACTTAATTTGTCGCAGAAAACTCCTTAAAGGTGCTTTTTATTAGTGGACGAATGCGTCATTTTGTATGTTAATAGCTGTATTTCATCACCTGTGTTTTTTTTGTCTCCCCTTTTTGGGTGTGTCCCTAATTTTTTGTTGGACTTCCTTTAACCCAAAGTGCAAAATGGCAAGCAATGCCTGACAGCTATAACACAGTTGTTGCAGCAAAATGCTGCTCACCACAGAACCACCCTTAGACAAAGGGTGGAAAAAGATTTAAAATATTTGCAACCTTTCGAGGGCAGCACTAAGAAGTTGCCCTCATTTATACAAAGTATAGATAGGATCCTGGGGGAGTATACTGGCCAAGAGGAGCTAGTATACCGGGTCGTATATGACCTGAAGATCTCGGGGTCTGCAAAGAATTTTCTCGCTCTGAGTCAGCCGGAGGACTGGGAGCAATGCAAGATAAAGCTCAAACAGCACTTCAGGTCATCTAAGGACCAGATGTCGATTACTAATGACATCACAAATTTAAGGGTTTCCACTATATTAGAATTGAGTAGGAAAACAAAAGATATTATAGATAGCATTACCGAGCTGGGAGTATTGAGTGAAAACGGTAGCATGCTCAAGGAAATTTTATGCGGTATGCTAATACAGAGGGTTAAACAACTGGCAGCAGGCTCGTTTGCCTGCTCAGCCAGAAATATAGTGGCATGGCCAGAAATGGCAACCTGTATATACAATTTTATAGGGCTGGATTCAGGAAATCTGAATCCACAATTTGTAACTGGAAATAGAAATCCAGGTAGGCAGTTGGGAAATAATAATTTTCACCAACAAAATAGAGGCCAGGGGCAAAATAATTTTTCCCCAAGGCAAGGTAACTCTGCATACCATAATGGCAGCAGAGATAATTACAACTCGGGACGATATAGTAATCGTTCCCGCCTTAATTCGAGCCAAAATAATAATAATTGGCAGACGACGAATTCGTCAAGACAGTATAACAATAGGGAATCGGGTCAGCACAATTACCCAAATAGACAGAATAACCCTCAAGGTAATCGACCGCAGAATGAGTCGGGTCGATACAACAGTAATAATGGCACGAATAGGTACAATAATTACAATAATGCTGGAACTAGTAACAGCAATAGCAGGGCAAATAGGCAGAATGCGTCTCATGGAAGTAGATGCCGCTAGTACAGCGGAAGAAACAAATTCAACCGAAGGTTTTTTTTTAAACTAGCCTCGGAAAATCAGAACAAAATTTTTATAATATTAACACTTTTCGAAGAAAAATGGCTGACGTTGGTGGATCCGGGATCTACCATAAGTATAATGAAGGGGGAAAGTTTCAATAAATATAGTCTCCCAGTAATCGAAGAGAAAAACATAATGGTTAGTACATTGAGCGGCAATGTAAAAGGACCAAACAAAAGAGTTAGCACCCCTAGCCCATTAGAATTTCAATGTGGTGACAATGCCAAAATGGACTTCGATAAGCCATATGACCTTCTATTAGGAAACGACTTCATTTTAAAGAATGTGAAATTAATAGACATAGAAAAAGAAGAAATGGTGCTCCGAAGTGGAGTCAAGATTCCATTTTATTCAAAAACAGTGCAGGAACAGGTTTATGCATTGGATTCGGGGGAATTACAAAATATTCAACTCGATCATCTAAAATCAGATGAACGAAAAGGGGTCGAAAAGTTGCTCAAAAAGTATGAAAAGTTAATATATAAAGAGGGGGACACCCTAACAAACACAAAAACAGTGCTGCATGAAATTAAAACAACTACAAACCAGCAGATTAATTCAAAAATTTATCGGTTACCTCCGAAACATGAAGAGGAGGCTATTAAGCAAATAACAGACCTGGAAAAACAGGGTATAGTTCAAAAGAGTAGGAGTAGGTATAGCTCTCCTATTATAATAGTGCCGAAAAAAGATGACAAGTCGGGAAACAGGAAGTTTCGTTTAGTTGTTGATTATCGAAGGTTGAACCAGATAACTATCGACGACAAATATCCCTTGCCAAATATCGATGGAATCTTGGACAAGTTGGGCAAAGCACAGTACTTTAGCACTCTTGATCTCGCAAAGGGTTACCACCAGATTTTAATGGCATCTAAGGATATCGAAAAAACAGCTTTCGTTTCCCCATTGGGTTTATATGAGTATGTTAGAATGCCGTTTGGGTTGAAAAATGCCCCGGCTACTTTTCAAAGGCTTATGAATGACATACTGAGGGATTACATTAACAAGATATGTGTTGTTTATTTAGATGACATTTTGATATTTTCCACTTCATTGGAGGAACATCTGAGTTCCATAGATAAAATTTTTTCAAAATTGCAGGAGCACAATTTGAAGATTCAGGCGGATAAATGCAGTTTCTTAAGGAAAGAAACAAAATTTTTGGGGCACACCTTAACTAAAGAAGGTATAAAGCCCAATAAAGAAAAAATTCCAGTGATTTTGGATTTGAAAGTACCTAGAACAGAGAGACAACTCAAGAGCTTTCTGGGAGCTACAGGATACTATAGGAAGTTCATTAGGGATTATTCGAAAATAGCATATCCAATGATTAAATATTTGAAAAAAGGGTGTAAAATAAACCCTAATGACCCACAATACATATCGAGCTTTGAGAATCTCAAATCTCTCATCTCTTCCCATCCAATCCTTAAATACCCAGAGTATGATAAGGAATTTACAATCACAACAGATGCAAGTGACTACGCCATTGGTGCAATATTGTCACAACAGGGCCAGCCAGTGTGCTATATTTCCAGAACTTTAAATAATCATGAGCAAAAGTATGCCACTACCGATAAGGAGTTTCTGGCAATTATTTACGCAATTACATATTTCAGACCATACATATATGGTAATAAATTCAAAATAATTACTGACCACTGCCCAATTATGTATTTGAATAATAAATACAAAGGGAAAGAATTTTCGCAGCGCCACCAAAGATGGCTTTTGAAACTGCAGGAATATAACTACGAGATAGAATATGTAAAAGGTAGAAATAATGTCGTAGCAGACTTTTTAAGCCGAATAGAAGACTCTCCGAAAATCGATGAAAACAATGATCAAGAATCGAATTTGGAGATGTCTGACACGATACATTCGGCTGAAGAGGAGTTGTTGGATCACTTTGTGATTAAGGAAGAAATTGTTAATAAATATAAAACACAAATTATAATAACATACAGCCCACAAGTCGAGGTTAGTACGGTACATGGTAGAAAAATTATCGAAGTAAACCCAAGAGATAATGAGAATACATTGAGGAATGTATTGGAGAGGAACGTTAGAAATGGTAAAGTAGGAATTTTTTCGGAAGTTGAAGAACATGATTATCACAGAATACAGTTGCTGTTGATGTCCATGTTTTCTTGTAATAGTAAGTTGCAATTTATAAAGTGCACGAAAAGAGCAACAGAAATCTTGCAGGAGGAAGAATTGCATAAACAAATTTCGTTGTATCACAGTGTTGAATCTATGCACAGTGGCATTAGTGAAACGTACAACACATTGAAAGATAAGATTTTTTATCCAAAATTTAGGGAACATATTCAGTTAATAATAAATAATTGTGAAAAATGCCAGCAAATTAAATACGACAGAAAGCCAATTAAACCTGTATTTGGTCTAACTGAGACACCCTCCGCCAAAAATGAAGTAATACATATTGACATTTTTCACTTCAACAAACATTCGTTTGTTACAACCATTGATAAATTAACAAAATTTGCGGCGGCATATACAATAACTGATAGGAATTGGAGAGCCAAGAAGACCATAATAATGGAACATTTTGCAAAATTTGGAAAACCAAAAAAGATTATAATGGATAATGAATTTAGAGCAGAGCAACTAATAAAATATTTAAAAGATGAAAACATTGAGGTCCACCTTACCAAACCTAATAATCACACAGGCAACGCAGATATTGAGAGGCTCCACTCAACCCTGTTGGAAAAACTAACAGGAATTGATGACCCGAGTTTCTCAACAGAAATGAGAATGCAGATCGTTATAGCGAACTATAATGATCGGCATCATTCAACCATCAACTGTTCTCCCAGATTTGCAAAGGAAAACCTTTGTCCATCCACATTGCAAGATAGAATAAAAATAGTAAAAGAAAAAACAATAGCCAAACATAATAGAAATAGGGAAGAATACATAGAAAATAGAGAAACAGGACCCATCAAAAATTACAAAAGGGTAAGGCATAAGGATCAACCATATTTCAGGATTAATCCATTGCAAAATGTTCATAGTGCTAACATAAAAAGACCACAAAAATTTGCTAGAATACAGGATTCCACCCCTAACGAAAATGATGATAGGTTTAGTACAATAGCTCATAATGGGGATACATAGAAGGAAAAAAAAAAGGAAAGAAGGTGAAAAAAAAAAATTATTAATAAGACAGTTAGCTAAATAGGTGTAGTCATAGGAATACATTATAAGTTTGTAATTCGTATAACTGATGGTGAGGTAACATGTAGTTTATTATTGTTGCCATTTCAGATTATGTTTTCCATAATGATTTTGATGTTGGTAGCCCAGATGAGGTGGGCTGAAGGGCTAGTAAAGGGACACCTTCAAGTGACACCAATACTGGATGAAGCAGGATACACAATGATCCACATGGGTCAGGTAGAAATAGTTAATAAGACCACTACCATATTACATGTAATACAGCCACAGGAAATTCTGGATGTATTGCATCAAATTAGGCAGGACATTGAGGGAGGTGCCTTTAAAGGAAAGGGGTTCCTCCTCAATGAATTAGAAGTATTAGAGTCTAGGGTAAAAACAATACAACCAGAAAAGGTTATTAGAAATAAGAGGGGTTTAATTAATTTTGTTGGAACAACTTATAATTGGCTGTTCGGATTAATGGATGACGATGATAGGCAGGAAATATTGGGCTATCTGGAGGTCCAACAGAAAAATGACCACAACATAATTAATAATTTAAATCAGCAAATTTTAATAAATAAGCAGTTTAATGACACTCTGCATCTGATCAGGGATGCCATAGTAGAAGATAGGAAAAAGGTTAATATACTTTTTAAAAATATGAGCCAACAAAATGCGGAGATTTTTAACCAACTGCTATTTAATGATATAATAAATAAAATAAGATTTGTTAAAGATAAAATAGATGATATACAGAATAATATAGCGGCAGCCAAGTACAATTTAATTCATCCGGGAATTTTAACGAAGGATGAAATAAATTATTTCAAAATAGATTTTTATAAATTGAAATTATCTAAAATAGGAGTGTTGGCATATAAAAACCAATCCATTGTGATTGCAATAAAAATTCCGAACACTTACATACAAACAGATTTGAAATTGCTGGTACCTTTGCCAAATAAAAATAATTTAGAAGTTGAAACAGAAAAGGAACTAATTGTAACAATAAATAAAGAAAATTTCGAATATAGAAAAGATACAGCATTTAAAGATTTAAAAAGAAGCCAACACTGCATATTCAGAAATGATTGCATATTTAGATTCAATAACAAAACCAAAATAAATACTTTGGAAGATGATACATTGTTAATAATAAATGCACACCAAGAGCAAATAAGTCAAAATTGTGACAATAGGGAATTAAAAATAAAAGGAAACTACTTGGTGCATTATGCAAATTGTGAATTAAATATAAATGATCAAATTTTCGAAAATCGAAAAGTCGAATTTACAGAAAAATTTTATTATCCAGCTAAAATGTTAAAACAGACTTATAATGAACTGAAATTCGAAGAAATTAATATAAAGGAAGTAGAAAATACAAAAAAATTAGAAGAACTTGTATATCACAAAAATGTCTCATATGGCATAAATATTGTAATAATTTTGATGATAACAATATTGTTAACGGCATTATATTGTAAAAGAAGAAACTTCAAAATAACTAATAGAATTGTACAAGAAAGTCCAAGCCCTAAAAAGGAAGAGATCGCACTTGTAGAGATCCTTCAAAAAGAAGAAAGTAGTAAAAGAACTCAGGAGTGTTCTTACTCAAACCGTGGGGGAGTTATGTGGAATGGCCCACAACCCACAAAACCTAACAAGACACCAAGTATATTTTGAGTCTTGGTCTCTTGTTGGGAAAATTTAAGAAATGTAATACTCGGCATTCCACATTTTGTATAAATAAATAGTTAGGCTTGCAATAAGTCTATTGCTGCCAGCAACAATGTAGTCTGGCTTAATTTCATATATATTCATTTGTGTATACATACATACACACCTACATAAGCATTCAAGTATGCCTGGTATACTTGAATGCTATAGCTTACAAAATCCGTGGGAATGCTGAGTAAGCAAATAGGGCTGGACGATGAAGACATACATATCGACAGCCACACTGCAAAACCCTGTATGTTCAAAACCAAAAAGTTTTCAGGAGAGGGAAAAAACTGTAATAGTTATAACGTATGTATATGAGCGACGGTTATTTCATTTCACCACTGGAAAGAAACGGGAAGTTGTAACCCGATTTTGACTGAATTTTAATGTAAGAAATATCACGATCTATGGGAAAGGCTCAGAACCTTATTTTTGGAAAAATAGTGACTTACGGGGTTTTGCAGTGTGGCTGTCGATATATATATGTATGTGCATTTATGTACGTTAGGTTATGTATGTTTTAGGCTAAGAGAATAATTCATATATTTTTGGAGCATAGCTATGTATGTATAATCATAGCTATGTATTATGGGTTAGGAACGACGGAGTTGGAAATTGTAAAGCCAGTTGCCGCTAAGCCCTCCGTCGACCTGGTTGTATCTCGATCCGATACTAACAAAATTTATCCGAAAACTAAATAAAGTGAATATATCTATGTTAATATAAAACGGTGCTCGACTTATCATTTAAACTATTCGGGCAAAAACAAAAGTAAGTCGCTAACTTCCTCCTGCCCCAGTTTACCCCTCCGTGAGGTAAACATAACTCGCGCCACCATTGCAACTCCACCATCGCGCGCGCCACTACAACAGCGCGACCATTCAGCACCACCATTGCATCATCATCGCGCTCGCCAGTATAATAACGCGCCTCCATTGCAACACCATCATCGCTCGCGCTACCATCGCCACGCGCCCACATCGCGCGCCACCATTGTAGCAGCGCACCATCATCGCGCACGACCAATCGCGCGCCACTACAACAGCGCGCCGCCATCGCAACACTACCAGCATTTACCACCGCGCGCGCCACTACAATAGCGCACCACAATCGCGCGTGCCACAACAACAACAAACACCAGCAATTACCACAGCGGGGGCCGCCCTAATATAGGCCCGCCGCATTAGACTAACAACAACAGCAATCGGTTGCAACACCGGCAACAACCTGTAACAACAACAACAACAGCCAGCGTAACTACCAGCGGGGGCCGACCTGTGATAGGCCCGCCGCACAAGTACCAACAACAACAGTAGCGCCCCACCAGTGGCATACGGACCAAATGGGTGAGACCTATCTGATTCATACCTAATTTGATCTGGTTATATTATTATTCACCCCTATTCTGCATTACAATTACGTTCCCGCTCTACGCTCCGCTTGGATCGTAAATATGCATTCTGAGTTACGCTTGGATCGAAAGAAGAAGAGGAAGAGCTATAAGTTTTTCGAAGTCAGCTGTTTGCCTTGGAATGTGTGAAATTGAAACATAACAATGCAATTTAAATTCCACAAATTATTACTTTTGAAATAAAAGTAAAGCTTTATTATGATTTATAAACTAAATTGTATATGTTTGAGCATTATTGAATAAATTGAGTGAAATTTTATACATAGATCAATTGACTGATTGTAGCAGACAACGAAGGACCAACAAAAAGCAAGAGGACCACTGTTGGTGGATGTTACTGGCTGTCATTTTCAATAGAGTTGGTGCTAGAAGAGTCTGCTTCGTCGACCAGGTACACAGATGGCTGGCGTCGCGTCGTGGGGCAACACCATACGCCGAGCAAACATTAGATATGTCAGAGTTAAGGCTGACCACAGGTGGAACTTTTCGCTGGATCGAGACATTGGCCGCCCCGGAACTGACAAAGGAGTTTGTGTGGATGCTGTGGAGTGGCTGCCGGTGAACGTTTGGCATGATGACAAAGGAATGTAGGAGTCAAAGCCATTACCTTAGTTTTAATGTTGCTAGTAAAATTGTTAGATTGGTGTTTTGAATGCTAGTCCAATTTTCATTAATTGTTACAACCGTTGCCGAGTGCTAATGCGTGCCCAAAAATGTCGGGGAGGGGTATCAAGAGACGCATTTCGCTCCCAATAACAAGAATGTGCCTCAGGAAAACAATTCTTTTTTAGTAGTTTGCGAGATAGTTGCAGTCAAAGTTCACCGTAATTTTCATGTGGTTGTTGTAATAACAGATTAATGCGTCCAAAATATTGAAAATATTAGATCTCCGGAGGCGGATTCACATTCCAGGGATCGAAACGCGTCTTTTGATACCCCTCCCTACATTTTTGGACAAATCTTAGCACTCGGCACCGGTCGCAAGCAACTACCCTGCAAACATATCAAAAAACATCATTATGGCACAAAACCACATATAGAGAACGTTTTACAACTTCTAAATACGAGTTTTACTTAAATTTTACGAGTTTTAACAAAATATCGCGGAAATTAAGCTAATATTGTTTGCAAAACAAAAAATAAGCAGCTATCCGCCAACAAAATTGCAACGTAGAAAAACGGAGCTACGATCGAAGTGCAGAATTAGCAGAATTGGAAGTTTCGAAGTTGAACGTAGCGGAATTGAAACGCAGAATACCAAAGTTGCCAAGCGGAGAAAATTTCGATCCAAGTCGAAATGCAGAATAGGGGTGATTATTAGTTTATTACTTATATAAGTAATTGAAAAGGGAAAAAAAAACTTTGAAAAAAAAAATATATTATAAAAGTATAACGAAGTAGAGGAAGGATAGGAGGGTTTAATGTAAATAAACTAAATTGATAGACTTAACTAAAGTAAGAAAAGAAATTTTAATATAAACAAAAGAAAAAATGTAATTTACCGAAATATAGAATAGGAGATAGGGAAAAACCAACATGAAAATAGTGAGGAAAAAATTTTTATAAAATTAAACTGAATTGGAATTAATTAAATAAAATAAAATAAAAATAAAATAAATAACATAAAATAGAACAAAATATGTAACCTAAGATAGAACTAAATACATAAAATAAAAATTAAATTAAATACATGAAATAAGATAAATTTAATTAAATACATAAAATATTTGCCTACAAATATATTAATTAAATTAATCCAATGCATAAATAAATAAATAACCAAATTTCAATCATAACAAAATAAAGCCGCAAATAATATAACATAACAGTAAATAAATAACAAAATAACATTACAATAATAATGTAACAATAAAATAATAAGCAAAAAGCAAAACAAAACCAAAATACATAAATAAGCAAAAGAAAAGTTAGCGATAGTAAAAAGAAAAGTTAGCTATAGTAACGCAAATTTAATTAAAAAACCCAATTTAAAAAAAAAAATTTAATTTGTGAAAAGAGAAAAGAAGAAGAAAAAAAATAATAACGGTTATTTAACGGAACTAAAAATTACTATGTAGAGTTGAATTTGTTTAAATTATAAACACAGCGGGTTCGTTATTTTATTTTTATTCCAATTTGGCAAAAGATGTAATTTTAGTAAAACTAAACTTAAAACGCCGATCGCAAAACGAAATGATTAAAAATTTAGAGTGCACACGCCTTTTATATTCTTCGACAGAGCGAAGTTGTTCTAACAGAAATCCTTTTAAAAATATATTATACAATGCAAGTAAAGAGGAAAAGAGACAAACATGGTTCTTTTAGTTACTATGGAAACAAATATTTAAAAAGAACTCTCAGAGCAAAGTGCTCTCAGAGAGTGTTTTATCTGTAGCCCGTTTCTGTAACTTTGTGTTAACTTAACGAATGCGTTTTTATCGCATGACTCGTAACGAATTCGTTATGAAAAGTGTTTCTGTATGAAAAAAATTCACCTTGCGATATGTTCGTGGTGTGTTATGTAAAAATGATAAAATGATAGCCCACAAGGCTTAGGTGCCAAATAGAACATTTGACGCACGCCAAGCAATTGTCTTAATAGCCTAGTAGTTGTGATGTTGCCCTAACCAGCGGGGGATTCCGAGTTCGAATCATGGCAAGTTTTTCTTTTTTTCATTTTTTTTTTTAATATTTTTTTTTGTTTTTATATTTTTCTAAGAACTAACTTTGAGTAAATATTAATAACATTAAAAATTTGCACACAATGCAATTATTTTGGATTCTACGCTTGTTATCACTGCCACTATAGGCTGCGTTAATTCTATCGATCGCCGTAACCAAAATACATTTCTACCACGCTTATAGAAACACTGCTCAGCGATAACTACATAACAGGGTTGCACTTTGAGTTAAAAATCGTATCGATGGGATACAGAAACGGGCTACTGGTAGGGAGTTGCCATAAGGGCATTGCCATACCAGATATTGCTGGAAATAAATGGTATGCTATAAGTACATATCTTGCTACGTTACAGTCTCCCCCTTTGGCGTGACTAACTCGTCCCGAGGGCACGACAAGACTTCTTCAATTATTTTTTTGGTCTTCCTCGTTTTCTCCGCGAAACTTGGAGCACGCCCACACTATAGCTAGTGCTTCTCTCTCCGTAGTAGAATAATTTCTCTCAGCTGATGATAGTAATCTGCTTGCATATTCAATCAGGTGCTCATTGTTGTCCTCCCCCTGGAGTAAAGCAGCGCCTATCGCATATGCGCTAGCATCGGCTTTAATACAAAAAGGCATATTGTCTTGGGCCTGTTTCAATATAGGTGCTGACGTTAAGGCCCTCTTTAGTGATTCAAATGCATCTTTTTGCTTAGCTGACCAACACCATTTCACGTTCTTTTTTGTAAGATCAGTCAATGGTTTCGAGATCTCGGCATAACCACTCACGAACCTTCTGTACCACGAGCAAGTCTGAATGAATGAAATTAGTTCTTTAACATTTCTTGGTTGTTTTCTTTGGCTAATGGCAGCTGTCTTCTTTTCATCAACGCTTATTCCGTCAGCCGTAATAACATGACCTAAATATTTGACCCGGTCGCAACAAAATTTACTTTTACCATTATTTACCCGTAGTCTATATTCTTGTAATTTGGAAAGTACAATATTGAGATCATGGAGGTGCTCTTCAAACGAAGGGGAGCATACAATAAGATCATCAAGATAAATTAACAATTGAACCTTGGGAATAGATGTTTTAAAACGATCCATGAGACGCTGAAAAGTTGCCGGTGCATTACGCAAACCAAATGGCATTCTTTTAAATAAAAATGTTCCAAAAGGGGTAATAAAACAAGTTTTGTAAAAGTCTTTATCATTTAATTTTATTTGATGGTAACCACTTTGCAAATCTAAAGTAGACATATATTTCGTACTTTTTGCTGCATGTAGTACGTCATCCATACGCGGCAACGGATATCTGTCTGGTACAGTTACTGCGTTAAGTTTTCTGTAGTCAATTCAGACACGAATTCCTCCAGTTTTCTTTGGCACCATGACTACAGGATATGCCCATGGGGATTCACCTTCTACGACGATATTGGCTTCTATCATCTTCTCTACTTCCACTTTCAACTCGCGCGTCTTTGCAAACGAAAGACGATAAGGTGGACTAAAAATAGGTTCATGGTCACCTGTGTCGATTTTGTGCTCTGCGTACGGCGTTGGTTCGGAAATATCACCAAATGCTTCGGCATTGGCTTCAAGAGCTGTTGCTTTTGTTGTATGTTCAGGCTGGCGCAATCTGATCGTTTCAGCAATTTGAAGTCGATACTGTGTAGGCTCACGAAGTCGTCATCATCGTCTTTTTTTGCAGTATACGAGACTAGGAAATAGCGATGATTCCTGGAATTCCTGGATTCCTGATTTGCTGGAATATCGGGACCATAGTATTCGAAATCTGGCACTTTTGATTTTGGAGGAGGATTGCTAACCACTATTTTTCGTTTGGGTGGTGTAACAATACGTGTAACTAGGACATTTTCAATTAAATTCACTGGCACATTTTTCCCAAAATCGAAATGCTGCATAGGACTGTCCTCAAAGTACCAATATCTCTGACCCATATTCAGTACTATGTTAGCTTGTTCCATAAAGTCGGCTCCAATCAACGTATGGTTATAGTCTGCATCTGGCAGTATTATGAACTGGATGTTCAAACAACGTCCTCCAATTACGATTTTGCATACGGTACCCAAGCACTCTTTTCTAGAAACGATTCCATCCGCTAAAGCGATGTCACAGACAACCTTTTTATATTGGCATCCTTTGAAGTCCATCACACGCTTCAGGTTCGCACTTGCCACACTTGTACGCGCGCCGGTATCAAAATAGGCTTGACCTGGAACGCCGAAAAGTTTCACGTTAGCCAGTGGTATATTTCTGCCAACATCTACGGGAGATACTGCATTAAAATTTACAGTGCCACTTGATGAGGCTTTATTTTTATTGCATGTATTACAGTTTGCCCGCGTCACACCCGGTGCATTGCAGCCGTAGCATGCAAACTTCGGTTTGACAGTTATTGCTGCTGCGATTGTAGCGTTATTTGCATCAGATGCGTCAGCTTTCTGCTTTTTGAAGCAAGCCTCGCGCATATGTCCCTTTTTATAGCAAAAAGTACATCGGGAAACTTCTGTTTGCATTTTTTTTGTACTTTCTCGTTCACTCAAAAATAATTCGGTTTCTCGAGCTTCTTTGAGAAGTTGGTCATACGTATTAACCTTATTTCGGCTTACTCTCTCCCGGATGCACGCGCTAAGCATACCAAACACCATATCTATTTGCACAGCTTCGGCTGGAGCGTTAGATAATTGGGCAAATAATGCACGCTTTTTCCGGATAAGCACTCTTTTCTAGAAACGATTCCATCCGCTAAAGCGATGTCACAGACAACCTTTTTATATTGGCATCCTTTGAAGTCCATCACACGCTTCAGGTTCGCACTTGCCACACTTGTACGCGCGCCGGTATCAAAATAGGCTTGACCTGGAACGCCGAAATGTTTCACGTTAGCCAGTGGTATATTTCTGCCAACATCTACGGGAGATACTGCATTAAAATTTACAGTGCCACTTGATGAGGCTTTATTTTTATTGCATGTATTACAGTTTGCACGCGTCACACCCGGTGCATTGCAGCCGTAGCATGCAAACTTCGGTTTGACAGTTATTGCTGCTGCGATTGTAGCGTTATTTGCATCAGATGCGTCAGCTTTCTGCTTTTTGAAGCAAGCCTCGCGCATATGTCCCTTTTTATTGCAAAAAGTACATCGGGAAACTTCTGTTTGCATTTTTTTTGTACTTTCTCGTTCACTCAAAAATAATTCGGTTTCTCGAGCTTCTTTGAGAAGTTGGTCATACGTATTAACCTTATTTCGGCTTACTCTCTCCCGGATGCACGCGCTAAGCATACCAAACACCATATCTATTTGCACAGCTTCGGCTGGAGCGTTAGATAATTGGGCAAATAATGCACGCTTTTTCCGGATAAAGGTATCCGTCGGCTCAGTTTTCTGCTGTTTACACTCGAAAATATCGCAATAAATCCTCCATGCCGGTTTTGCTGGTGAGAAGCTTTCTCGTAGCATTCGTACTACATCCGTAAATGTGGATATTTTATCTTTCACACCACGCCACCATTCCGCAGCATCACCCTCGAGCAACATAGGCATCCCGTTAATTGCGTCGGCGCCATTACTTTTTTCGACCATCTTGAATGTGGAAACTGCTGCGACGAACTCTTCCACCTTTGTTGGATTTCGCTCACCATTGTAGCGTGCTTTACATGAACTCATGGTTCCTACACGTATGTTGCTGCTACACGGTGTGCCTGAAGCAAGTTTAATTGAAGGGTCAAAGCACAACCGATTTTCTCATGGATTCTTATTTTAGAGACGCAATTAAGTCAGAATCCAAAATTTAAGCTTTTTCTACCTAGCCGTTTTTGGGTGGTGGTCCTTAGGGTTGCCACCTACATATATCAATTTTTTTAAATATTAAGCAATATATGGCAATATGGGTATATATCAAATGAAAGGTATTTTAGGCAGTATACCAACCAAAATATTGTCGAATAGGATTGTCACCTAGGGTTGCCACCGGAACGCATTTGTTTTATTCCTTCAGATATCGGCCACTATCTCGGGAAAGGCTAAACCGATTTCGATGAAATTTGGTAGATGGATAGTACGCTTCCTTCTTAGATTTTCTCCTTGGATGTTGCCACTAAAGGAAACTTAGAGGGTTGCCACCTTTCCGAATTTTTTTAAAATATTAAGTAATATACGGCATTGTGGGTATCAAATGAAAGGTATTTTAGGGCGTATACCAACCACAATATTTTCGCGTAGTATCGCCACCTAGGGTTGCCACCTGAACGCATTTTATTTATTCCTTCAGATATCGACCACTATCCCGGGAACGGCTAAACCGATTTCGATGAAATTTGGTAGATGGATAGTACGCTTCCTTCTTAGATTTTCTACTTGAATGTTGCCACTAAAGGAAACTTAGAGGGTTGTCACCTTTCCGAATTTTTTTAAAATATTAAGTAATATATGGCAATGGTATCAAATGAAAGGTATTTTAGGGCGTATACCAACCAGAATATGTAATACACAACAGGTGTCGCCAATGTATGTTAAGTGACTTTTTGTGGTCAGTGTTCGATATTTTGGAAATTTATGCTCTTGGTAAGTAAGATTATGCGGCAAATTCGAAAAATACCGAGCAAGTCTCGGTCACCCAGGTACTGACAATTATGTGACACAAACACAAAATACATGGATCTTATATCAAAAAAAATAGTACTAATTTTTTGTAATTTTCAAAATTTAAATCGAATTTTCTCAAAAACGGCTCGATAGAAAAAGCTTAAATTTTGGATTCTGACTTAATTTGGTCCATAAAATAAGAATCCACGAGAAAATCGGTTGTGCTTTGACCCTTCAATTAAACTTGCTTCAGGCACACCGTGGCTACTTACTGATTTCATCAGTTCCTCAAACTGTTCCTTGCTAAGAGACACCATTTTGTTTAGACGTGCACTCCTTCTTGGTAACGGAATTGTGAATAAAAATTTTTTAGCCGCTAAGTTGGGCGCCAATTGTAGAGTTGAATTTGTTTAAATTATAAACACAGCGGGTTCGTTATTTTATTTTTATTCCAATTTGGCAAAAGATGTAATTTTAGTAAAACTAAACTTAAAACGCCGATCGCAAAACGAAATGATTAAAAATTTAGAGTGAACACGCCTTTTATATTCTTCGACAGAGCGAAGTTGTTCTAACAGAAATGATTTTAAAAATATATTATACAATGCAAGTAAAGAGGAAAAGAGACAAACATGGTTCTTTTAGTTACTATGGAAACAAATATTTAAAAAGAACTCTCAGAGCAAAGTGCTCTCAGAGAGTGTTTTATCTGGTAGGGAGTTGCCATAAGGGCATTGCCATACCAGATATTGCTGGAAATAAATGGTATGCTATAAGTACATATCTTACTACGTTACAACTATAAATAATTATTTAAAAGTTAGGTTTAAGTAATGAATTATAAATAAAAATCTAATTAAAATGGGAATGCTGATGTCTCTACTTATTTAGAAGGCATATAGGATTTATTGGTAAGGGGCCATCGAAACCCAGGTGCGTCGATGACCATGGATGAGGATGGGCCAAGCACCGGGCGTCGCAATAACACCAGCGGCGCCCCCTTTTTGTTCGGCCTTATTTTGATATATACGTTTGTTTCCTTCTATTTCAGCTGTGGTAACCGGTCACTTCCGGTTTGACTTAAAATTTTCAGGTTTTTTTTTGTTAATTTAAATACGTATATCAGTTAATTTTGGTTTATCGAATTTGTTTTTTTAAAAGTTTAACCCCCGTTCCGTTTTAAATTTTGGTTTGAATATAACTTGCCAGTTTACTTTCTGTTATTTTGAATATTTTATTCCACCCGTTCTCTTTTTGAATTTTGAGTTTGAATTTGAATGTCAACGGTCTGTCCGTGGCATCCGGGTTTAACCGGATGTTGTTTTCGAAGTTGTTTTGCCGCGGTTTTTGCCTTGCGCAGGATGGCAAGGTTGGCAAGAACCCACTCCAGCCGACAATGACTAGCCACAGCGCGACCTTAATATCATGCCGACCGCCTTCCTTATTGTTCCAATTTGACGCGTTACCATAACACTATATAAATTTAGTGCGTTGTTAACAACGTTCAAACAAAGCCGGTAGACTTCTTTGTCACCTCCGGTCCAGTCAATTGCACTAGCACCACTTGTCGCAGAAGAACGTGAACTTCGGATGTACAAAAGTGGCACTAATAGTGAAATTACTATTTGCAGAGCCAGTGAATTTAGATGCAGCTCTGCTGGGCAAGCCTAGGTTGTGTATCGATTAACATAAGCGCTGTACGATTAGAACAGCGAAATGTTCTCATCCCAGCATCATACCTCCTGTATCAGCAGTTGCGTTGTGTGCTACCAACGGATAGAGTGGTGTCACACGGACGATCCATATTGAACATCCATAGATGTTACATCCATACTGGTGTATTGATGGATCGCAATTGGTGCTACACGTTCAATATGGATGTAACATCCATGGATCGCGTAAGTATGTATCGTCCGTGTGACACCACTCAACACTTTACATAAAAAAATAAGCACAAAGCAATAATAAATGCTTATTTTATTTTTTCAGAGAGACGCATGTGCCATTGAGCAGCCGTGCTCGTCGTCAATTGCAAAATATTGTTGAACACTGGGACAGAGATGTGGGACAAAATTGCAATAAATTCATAAGAGGTATGTATATATATTAAAAATGTCTTATTTCTGCATTGAAAAATATAATAATGTAATTTTAATTCCTTCAGATGATTGCCTTGGCAAACTAGGATCTGGCAAACGTATTGCTGAACGTAAAGTTTATTTATTCGATGGACTTATGGTATTCAACGTCAAGCAGCATCTAATGGGGCACCTTGATTCGATTATCGTGTTGAAGAAAAAATGTTTATGCGTTGCGTTGAAATTATTGACCGTGCAGATACAGATGAATTGAAACATTCATTTGAAATAGCACCACGCGTCCAACCGCCTCTTATACTCACTGTACGTAATTCAACATCAAAATGACTGGATGGCTGATTTAATTATGGTTAATACAAAATCTATGTTAGATCGTATACTTGACAGTAAATATTTTGTTGGATATTGAAAAGAAGCATCCCTTACGTATGCCTAGTCCAGATATATATAAATTTGCTGAACCTGATAGTTCAGATAATATTGTGTTAGAGGAGCGTGAAAGTGTCGGTGTGCCACAAATAAAGGTACGTAACCTATTTTCTATATCTTATCGTAATCACACAAAATTAATAAACACACTCTTGTGTTTTTTTTTTCAGGGCGCCACAATGTACAAACTAATCGAAAGATTAACCTATCACATATATGCCGATCCAATGTTCGTGTGCACATTCCTCACTACATATCGTTACTTTTGCACTCCTCGTAATTTGTTAACTTTGTTAATAGAACGATTTAATATACCTGATAATTATATACATATTAAAAACCATAAAATGAGGTCAAATCCTAAATGGGGGGTGTGATCCAAACTCTAAATGTGCAGAACACGTTTCTAAATAGGCGTGCCATTATAAATTGTGGGTGGAAATCAGCACATATTTTTGGATAGTTGCTTCCAATTTTCTCCTAATAGAAACAACTATCCAAAAATATGTGCAGATTTGTGATATGTAAGGTTTTTGTGATAAGTGTTACTGCTTTAATGCCAAAATTATCGTGTGCATGTATGGATATGAACAAAATACCAGGGTAATTGTTTACAACCGCGACCGAGTGCAAAAACGCTGCCAATAATGTTGGGAGAGGTATCATAAAACGCGTTTCTTTCCCAGCAATTCGGAGGATTCAGAGACTTCAGGACCTATCTACTAAAAATTTTAACAGACAAGCAATGTTGACAATTGTTGGTAATTTCCATTTGGTTGTTGCAGGCACAGACATTTTATTACTTTTTTGTCAATAACTTTTCACTGAACAAAATATTTGTTTTCAGCTTTCGGATGCTTGTTTGAGAGGAAAAAACGCGTCTTTTGAAAACTCTCCCGACATTATCGGCAGCGTTTTTGCACTCGGTCGCGGTTGAAAACAATTACCTTAGTAATTTGTTCATGTCCGTATATGCACACGATAATTTTGGCATAAATGCAGTAACACTTATCACAAAAACCTCAAATATCACAAATCTGCACATATGTATTTTTGCATAATTGTTTGCAATTTTCTCCTAATGGAAACAAATATCCAAAAATATGTGCTGATTTCCACACACAATTTATGATGGACCACTTACTTTTATATTCGCTGTATTCCTCACCGCACTTAACTGCTACTACACGTCCAAATATCTGAAAGAAATTTAAAAGTATTTTAATTAACTGTTACCGACAAAATCTATATAAAATTGGGTCACCCTAACATATAATCGTATTCAAGATCATTCACTCTAACTGTGTACATACATACATACATATGTGCATTCCAACATGCAAGCAGTGTGAATATGCAACCATCACCTTTGTGCATAATTCTCGTTTTGCTGTAACTTGCTAATGAACATACGTATGCACTAGTTAGCACATAATGATGTTGTTTTTATGCTAAGACAATAGTTTGCTATGCATTCTATTGTTTGGTTTTTTTATGTTTTCAATATTAAAGATATCAACAAAATACTTATTGGAAAATGGAATGATTTTTCGGCATTATCACGCCAGATTTTTCTACTTGAATTTAGTATAAATATTAGCAACTAAGAATTCACATCATCAGTTGTAAAATATAAGCCGGAAATATAATTTAATTTTTAAGCCGTTCGCTATAATTGAGCCGCTAAGAAAAAATTGTGTTTTAATTTCCTATCGACTGAGTTAAATTAAATTTATCGTAAACAGAAATTAAAATTTCTTAAAAAAATAAATTGTGTTAAAAGAAACTAAGTTTCTTAAAAACTGAAGTATAACAAAAAAAAAAAAAGAAATTAACGTTTTCCAAAATTAATAGTGCTTGAACTGTGCTTTAAATTTGTACCTACTCAACATTTAAAAAAAAACTGAATTGTGCTCAAATTCGCAAAAACCAAAAGTAAAAATAAATTAAAATAAAAAAAGGACTAAAAAGCTTGTTTTTAAATTTAGAAGCAACCGCAAATATGTTTCCAAAAAGTTAATAGTGCGGGGTATAATTGCCATAAATGTGACGGAGCAGATAACAGCCGGATGGTGCAGTGTGATACCTGTGATAAATGGTATCATTTTAGCTGTGTTGGAGTAGACAGTGATGTGGCCGATAGAGATTCCCATTGTGAAAATTGTGTGCATAATGCGTCAGCATCTAACACGCAACCGGCAGCAGCCTCATCACCAGGAAACGATCGACAAGTGAACTTTTCTACATCCGTCTTAACTCCAGGGCATAATTCAGGTGGAATACTAAATATACAAACTTATGGTGCAGCTACGACTAACGGCGAGGAGGTACAGCTACCAAGAACGTATTCGACTCTACAAGGTACCACTGCCAGTTCATCTTTACCGTTTACTCAGCATGCCCTTTATCGCACGAGCCATAAGAACCGTCACATCAAGGTGCACGAATAGCCCAAGGAACACAGTTATCCATCAATAATGAAATGTACCAAAAACTACAACTCGAGGGACTAGAAGAGGAGATGAAGATTCAACAATATTTGGAAAGTAAGTACAAAATTCTTATGCAGTATGGTGAAATTCCTGCAACCAACAAAGCGTATTTTACTTCGTCCATCGGCCCTTCGCCCGCACAGTTGGCTGCAATGCAGGTCATTCCTAAACAACTCCCTACATTCAACGGAGATCCCGACGAATGGCCACTTTTCATCAGCAGTTTTGAAAATAGCACTGCCGTCGCTGGCTACACCGACGCTGAGAATTTAATACGGCTACAGGCATGTCTTAAGGGTAAAGCTCGAAACGTTGTAAAAAGTAAGTTGTTTATGCCATGTATGGTACCTGAAATTATTAGAACCCTCAAGATGTGTTTCGGTCTGTTACGTAACTGCCTGGTGCGGGAGAGGAGGAGTGGCGGGTTGGCATTGTGGTAGCCCAGCTGAGGCTCGTCGGCGTTGAGGCGCGGTTCTTGCCACTTCTCCTTTCCCAACAGTTGCATAGCAAAATTAGGATTCATGCCTGTGGAAAGAATGCAAAAAAAAGAAGAAGACAAAGTAAAGGAAAGCGGGAGAAAACCTGTCCGAGTCAGGTGGAGCCTTCCCACCCCTCCTGTTCACGAGATGAGAACAGCCTTTGGACTCTACTATGACTCCACTTACCGAGTAGAGTCCCCTTTTACCTGACTAATGTCCGTCTTGAGTACTTACGTTTGTCACATACCTTTCCTCAACTACCACCACTTACCAACAGTTGCCACGAGGGCAACACCTGCACCAACAACTAACTGTCTTTAGTCAGACATATTTGTTGAATCGATTATCTAGAAATGATTAATCCTCAACCCATAAACCTCAAAGAAATTTTCTTCAAAAAAAATTTATAATGAAAACTATTAAAAATTTTTATTCACGTAATTAAAATACATATATGTAAACGCATATTGTCACTTGCGAAGCGAATACATTTGGCGAGTCGAACGGATTGGCGAACTCACCTAAAATTTGCATTGTGAGTGGCGAATGAACTTTTTCGCCTGTCATGTTATGTTGCCATTCCAACAAATTCAAAAAGTTCATCCGAATTTGACGTTTCTGACATTTTTGTGTCATTTGCTTATGTTTTTATTTATTTATTTGTACAAAAGAGTGCGATGTTTGTGTAATTGTAGTAGGTAGCGAGGATGATGTGCGTCAAGTGGAAATGGCAGCTCATACCGAGATCATAAAAAGTGGTGCTAGTTCGGATACAGATCAGCTGGATGTGGAAAGTAGTGGTGCAAAAAAACGTAAAACCCACAGTGGCACCAGTGGTGATTTACTGATAGTAGAAGACGTTTGGAATCACATCCACTTGAATATAACAATTGGCAATAGCGCAAAAGATGCGGATGAATACATAGTGGTGCGCCTGCGTTACTTCAAACGTTTGTGTTTGCCACTGCAGCAACATTACAAAAAATTATACCAGATCTTATTAAATCCATTTAACAAATGTGGAACTCTCGCTTGAATTTAGTGAAACAAAAACGGGCTTTGGTTCCAAAACAAATTGATTTACATATATTTGAAAGAAGAATGTTTAAACACTACTCGCCCCTCAAGCAGTCTTGTACAATGGACTTCATTTACTTATAAGGAGTATGTTGCATCTGCACCGAACGTTGCCCCAGAGCTTGTCAGTAGTAATCATCTGTTTTACCGTGCCATCGTTTACCCACATTGACCTAGAGGAACTATCATTTAATTTCATTAAAAAACACACACAAGTTGTTTACTCACTTCTATGTTGTTTTATTTTCGGTTAAAATTCTTTTTTCTATCAAAATATATGAATAAGCACAAAACTTGTCGCTTCTTTTCCTCAATTGCGAATGAAATAAGCATTCGTCAAATTTTGACACATTTGGCGAAGCGAATCTAACTTTTTCGCTACTGGCAATTCGAGAAGTTCATTTTCGTCACTCATTCGCCACTTTTTGTCGAATTCGCCACAGATTCGCATGCCGCAATTCGAGACGGCGAAATTCGGCAAAATTTTCATTCGCTTCGCATGTGACAATATGCGTAGTAAAAATTCAAAATATTTTATGACCAGTCTAATGTGATCTTATTATTTCCATGTAAAAAACTATGAAAAAAATGTACGTGCTAAAGCTAATATATATATATGTATGACTATGCACTCAATCTCGCAAAGTCGAAAGACAAAAAAAATGTAGATAAAAACAAATGTAGATAAAAAATATGTATGTATATATGAAAGTTAATTCAACTCTTAGAACAAAATTATCTTTCCCTCTCAACAAACTGATCTCAATTATACTACGAATTTGACAAAAATGTGTAAGAGTGTGTTTCTCTCTGTACTAATCTCTAACTATATATGTATATATGTACAGTGTGCGCATATGAATTGTTGTTTTCGTAGAAAAACTCACCTCGAACAGCAGCCAGAATTTGGTACCAAAGTCAGAGAGCTGAAAAATAAGGGAAACGAAAAAAACAAACAACATATGTATGCTATACAAAAGACAGTGGTGCAGTTATAGGTCTTTGACCGATAACGAAAAAAAAAATTTTCTATAGTAAAAAGTAGTGAATAAAAAAAGTTAACGCGGATATTTTTTTTTTTTTTTTTTGTTTTAATATAATTTGTGGCGAAATAAACCTCGCGGCTTCCAAAGTGTTTTTAAAATGATGTGTAAGTGAAAAGTGAAAAGTGACAAAAAAATCTAATAAAAAAATGAAAAGAAGATAAAGAAAAATCGTAATTCAAAAATTTGAAACGAATGTAAGAAAAGAAAAGTAAAAGTAAAAAACTAATCCAAAAAAAATGACAAATAAAAAAAATATAATTCAATAAAAATGTTTCAACTTTTCTTATCCGAAAGAAAACTAGAGGTAAGAAAAATGTGCTTCGATTCAATAAAACTTATACTAACTAAATATTAAATTACTATTATAAATAATTAAAAATAGAAAAAAATCAAGGAATTCACAATCAAAAATTCAAAGAAAAACATTCAAAAATAAATTTACAAGTTCCGAAATAAAATGTTGGGTGTTACACCCTAATATGTAATAATGGTATGTGTGATGGTGGTAGTGTTAAAAATTAAAACTAGAGTTGGTGAGCCGCTCTTCTCGCTCTTCTGTGTGATTGTGTTAGTGTTGTGTTTTGATGTTGCTGAGGCTGTTGATATGGAATCTTTCCAAAGTGTGCTGATGTTGCTGAGACGTACTTGGTTGCGCCACTTAATGTTTCACAACACTTCGGATGTTGCTGTGGCAAAGAATAATGTTGCTACTGTGTTGTGCCGTAAAAATGTTGAGTTCTACCCTCTTGTCTAGTGTTCGATCAAGATGTTCGGTGTTCGTGTTGGATTTGGAGACTTCCTTGTGTTTTATTGTGTGAGTGTGAGTGTGTGCGTATGAATCTAAATTTTGGCCTGATTTCCGAACTTGGTTTTGGCCCAAGTGCTGCCTTTTGACCAGGTACAAATTCCCTCCAATATCTCGAATTTATGTTGTTGTTTTCAGTAGTTTTGGCGCCCGAAAACTTTGTAGATTTTTATATGTGGTTTCGTAGATTTTGTTGATGTGATGTCGTGTAAAATTCGTGTGTGAGTGTAAGTGGCAAAAATGTCGCGGCCTTCGGTAGGCTTCGTGAGATGCAATAAAAAATGTATTTTCTTTAGAATTTTCATAATTTCAAATTTCTTGCTGAATTGGGTTTTCTGGCCTTTTTTAAAAAAAAATTTTCTTCTTTATAAAAATGACCTAAATCCAATACATTAATTCCTTCAAAAAAAATTTTCCTTCTTCTTCTTTGTTTGCATACGTGCTCGTGTACATATGTATACGTAGGTGCACTTGTGCATATTTTAATATTTTTGAATTTTTGGAATTAAATTCAATTTTCTCGATATTAAAATTCCAGTCGTGGTTTAAAAAATTTTGTGATTTTGTGATCTTGATAAAAGTGTCGGAATTTATTTACGACAACAATCTACCCTTTTGTTTGCCTTCATGCTCGTGTACATATTTACATACATATGTACACGTAAGTGCATTTATGCAGTTTTTAATCTTTAAGAATTTTTCAAGCAAAATTTTTAGAAATAAAAAAACTTTACCAAAAATTTAAAAAATCAAAAAAAATATAATTTAATAGGTATTTCGGGAATATTTTAGTGGATGCTGATGCCATGAAATAAACGGTCCTTTTCAGGGCCACAAAATATCTAAACCGAGAGATCAAAAATTAAAAAACCAATACTTTGTATGTAAAAAAATTAAGGAAATGTATATATACGAATTTATAAAAAAACTGTCTGCCAGAAAACCACAACCAAAATTCACAAAAATAAACTTTAATCGTTAATAAAAAAAATCTCCAAATTCTCCAAAACTAATTAGAATAAAATTTTACAAAAATTAATTTTTAATGAACTTTAATAAAAAAATTTCTCAACAAATTAAAATTTCTCCAAGTGACTTACCGGTTTGTTGCTACTGTCTTGTGGGGGACTTTTCACGCCTTGGGTGGCGGCTCTCCTGGCGCTGGCTAGGATCCTCGAAAGGATTCCTAGATATCAGGAACTTCACAATTTTAACTTACGCTCGCGTTTACTCAAGCGTGAAACCGCACTTTATAAAAATATACTTTTTTTTCTTCACACGCGCACCTACACTTTAAGATGATTATAACGCACTTTAAAAATATATACTTGATTTTTCACAAACACTTTGGCACTTGATAAGACCGCGACTTTTCAAATTTTGATCCGTCCATCAGCGGAATCTCATTTTATACCCATTAATCTTTGCGGCATTTCCGAAACCGTAAGGCTCGAATCGCCTGCCTGCCTATGGTCAAACCAATCCGCGTTCGACCCTTAAGCGGCAAGTATATGTACTTATGTATAAGCAACATTTAACCCACTCACACCAATAACCATCCGCTATGCTAATATCGTAAAAACGAATAAGGGAGTTTGGTTAGCGGCTGCCTATACATCCGTTCATATACCCGCTTGCGCGTAGTCAGAGAAATCCTCAAAGGCTGTCGTTACAGGCTCGCATCCGCTGATGGTGCCTGCATCATGGAGCGTGTGCGTAAAAGGAATTCATAACGCAGCCTTGGGTTGGTTTGTAAGTCCTGGGCTAACGTGTGGCCTCGACCCACGATCTAATGCCGGGCTTCAAGTTCGCTTCTTGCCAAACCTCTTTCTGCAACATCTATTACACTTAACATTCATTACCACACAAAATTTAAATAAACCATCAAAAACGAAATCTAATATAACTGGGGTTTACCGCAAAATTAACCTAGGTTATCACAGATGTGCATCCTAATCCTATATCACAGGTTAACCTAAAACTATATCACAGTTTGAAGAAAACTTAGTCAAGTTGCAAGTGTATAAATCTAAATGTATAATCAAGTCGGGAGTGTATAATTAAAAAAATGTCAAGTCAAATTTGTATAATTACTTTAGTAGGTCAATAAAACCTAAAATAATTGCATAAATAATTACGAGCACAAAAATTTCTATGTCAATTTTCTAAGGTCAAGTTTTCAGGTACAAAGGTGAGTAATAATTAACATGCAACATGCAACATACAACACTTAATACATTCATGCCACAAATATGTCCTTAGCATGGTATATCCCGATTTTCTTTCCATTAACATCGCCGAGTTCATACATAGAGTTTCCAATAACTTTTAATACAACACATTTTACTTGTTTTGGGGCAAGTTTCGGGTTATAATTATCAATTTGGGAACTCTGTTTGAAATTTCGGCGGTATACCATTCGTCCAATTTTAAACGTCACATCTCTACTCCTAGTATTATAAACCCTTTTACTGCGTTCGTGGGCCAACCTCAGCTCTTGCATAATTTTGTCCCTAATTGCCTGTAGTTTATCGGAGTTCTCTTCTACTTCACAATCCACATCCTTAACTGTACCTAATCTTCGATATAATTCATATGATGCCCCATGTTGCACCATTGGCATGCCAAACAGCGCCTAATATGGTGATGTGTTAATTGCTGAATGTGTTACGCTTCTTAAGGCAAACGCTGCGTCACTGATGTGTTTGTCCCAGTTCTTTTGGTTTTCCCCTACGTAGGACCTAACTATTTGTAAAATTGATCTATTAACTCTTTCTGCGGCATTGCCTTGTGGCGAGTAGAAGGCTGTCCTTATGTGTGTTGCACCATATTTTGCCAGGAATGAAGTGAACAGTTCTGACACGAACTGTTTGCCATTGTCAGAGTGTACGTACTCTGGTACTCCAAAAACATGAAAAACATCTTTTTCCAAAAATTTAACCACTTCTGCTGAGGTTGCCTTACGCATAGGTTTCAAAAACACAAATTTCGAAAAATGGTCTAGACACACAAACACATAGACATTACCATCACACGTACGTGGGTATGGACCCATAAAATCTATAAATAAACGTTGAAAAGGGCGTTCAGTAATGTGTTGCTTTCCCATCATTGGTTTATGGAAAGCATTTTGAGTTTTATTGCCTTTACAGACATCGCAATCTTTAACATAATTTTGTACGTCTGCCACAAGACCGGGCCAATAATACCTTTCGCGGATACGTGCTAGGGTCTTATGAATCCCCCCCTGACCTGCAGAGGGCGAGCAATGCGACGCTTCCACCAACCCTGAACGAAGTTCAGTCGGTACCCAGAGCTTCCAGGCATGGTCTCCTTGAAGCCCTTCCCCCTTGTCGAATTGCGTCCGTCTATAAACATACCCGTCTGATACGCACAGTTCGGGTAGTTTGTCTTTGTTTGCAGTCACTGTGTCCACAAGTTCTTGGTACTCTGTTGATTTGAAGCATGATGAGTTGACATCAACATCAAGGACTCTGTCACTTACTAGCAGCTCGTTCATGTCAGCCCTGGATAAAGTGTCCGGCACTACATTTTGGGTGCCTTTACGGTGCTGGATATCAAAATTATAGGCTTGCAACTTTAAACTCCACCTTTCCAGCCGACCAGATAGGTCTTTTTGACCCATCAACCACTTCAAGCTGGCTGGTCAGTTATCACCGTAAAGGGCAATCCCTCGATGTAAGGCCGGAACCACTTTATACTCAGGACCGCTGCATAACATTCTAATTCCGTGATGCTGTAGTTCCGTTGTGCCTTATTTAATTTCGCTGATACATAGGCAATCGGTCGTTCGTTTCCGTCCTCGTCTAGTTGGAAGAGTACACCTGCAACTCCGTCCGTCGATGCATCACATTGCACGTAAAAGTGTTTGTTGAAATCCGGATGGATTAACACAGGTGCTGAAATCAGTTTTTGCTTTAAGCATTCGAATGATTGCATGGCTTCGTCTGTCATTTTAAATGCCTTTATCTTGTCTTTAGTGAGACAGTCGTGCAGTGGTGCTGCAATGGTCGCGTAATCCTGTATGAATCTACGACCAGCCTGTCATCCCTAGGAACCATCTAAGTTGCTTCGGTGTTCGGGGTTCGGGGAGGTCTCGCATTGCTGCCACCTTATTAAGATCCGTACGGATACACCCATCGCCTACAACATAACCCAAATACCTAACTTCTTTAAAGCAGAACTTGCTCTTTTCAACGTTTATCGTCAATTTTGCATCACGAAGACATTTTGCAACAAGGGACAACAAATCTAGATGGGACGAAAAATTTTCAGAACAAACAAGTAAATCATCTAAATAAACAAACACAGACTCGCGAAGCGAAGCGGGGATGACCTTGTCCATTAAACGGCACATACGCTGCGCCGCGTTGCACAGTCCAAATGGCATGACTGTAAAATGGTACAAAGGTCTACCAGTTACAGTGAAAGCAGTTTTCTCCCTGGACTTTCGCTCTAATGGTATCTGCCAAAACGCGTCGTTTAAATCTATGGCAGATATGTACCTGGTATTCTGAAGCCGACTTAGAATACCGTCGATATGTGGGAGTGGGTAGGCATCCTTGATGGTGCGATCGTTTAATTTGCGGGCGTCCAAACATAACCGATTCTTCGTTCCTTTGATGACTAATGACACGGGTGAACTCCAGCAGCTGTTGCTCTCCTCGATAACGCCCATTTCCAACATTCTGTCTAATTCTGCGAAGACCAATTTTTGAATTGCCGGCGCGATTGGGTAGTGGCGCTGTTTTACAGGGAGGTGTTCGTCGGTTACCTAATGATATGCTCTTCTACGTCAGTTTTTCCCAACCCAAGTACTGCAAACGACGGGTACTGTGCTTTTACGCGGTCCAAAGCTGCAGTTTCTTCGGGGTTCAGTTCGTGTTGCACCGCGTCGAACGATAAGTCACCCTCGGCAGGCACGAGCTCTGACACGACGTTGGCCTTTGAGTGGATTTGGGGCCCCCTACTGACTACATTAAGCTGGAAGGCTTTCCAGAAATCGATCCCCTGATAGACCTCTTGTTGCAACCCAGGTACGATGAGGAATTCCAGCTCCCGAGTGGTACTGTCCCAAAGTACTGGAAGAGTCACTACTCCGATAACCGCGGTTTCACCCCCATTGGCAGTCTTCACATTTTGTCCCTGAATCGGCAGAATCAGATTCTCTTTTCCCTCGAGAAGTTTATGGGCATTTTTCCCTAAGCAGCTGGCCCCGGCCCCGGAATCTAAGAGCGCAAGCACCTCTCGTCCACCGACCTCCGTTTTAGCGAACAACCTGTTATCACCCTGTACCGTGACTATTGTTGAAATTATCTTTTTTCTTAATCTTTTAAACAACTTCAGCTTTTCCCTGATTTTCCTTATCTTTTCTAAATTTCTCTTCTTCTTCTTAGCGTTCAACTCCTCACAAAATATTCTCCTTCTTGCTTCCTCATATCTCATTTTCCTCACATGCAAACTATCTCTATTTGCCTCAACTTCTTTCTTTTCTTCTACTTTTTCTTTCTTCTCTATCTCTGTATCCCTCTTCAAAATTTCTATCTTCCTACCATCTACATACTCTCCGGGCGATCCTGGTTTGAGGCAGAGCTCCCGGACATCTCTGCCAGTGCCCGGTTTCCCGCCTCTGGCTTAAACACACAAAAAGACGAATCACCACCACATGCAAAACACCTCATAAAATGAAAATTGGACTTGCACCTTGTGTCTTTTGCTGCTTCTGCCGGGTTCTTTGTGTAAAAATCCACCGGCATGCCACAAGCATAACACAACATTAAATGGAACGGGGACGGACAAAACATTTGGTTTTGGACAGGACTAACATTTTGACTGGGGACATTGGACGAACTTGCAACAGGACTAGGATAATTGGTTGGGATAGTGGGTTTGGGAGGAGGATTTTGAGAGACGGGGGCACGAGACACATTCTTACTAACACTAACATTCTTATTGTCCCTATTGAACGCCTCAACACTAAAATCTTCTCCCTGCTCTTCTGACCCTAACCCACTGTTTGTACCAGCTTGGACCTCGACCTATTCTCTTTAATAAGCTTTTCTGCCCTCTTGCATTCGGCTTTTAGTTCTGCTAAAGTTTCTGTCTTCGTGGCAAAAGTGAGATTTGCCAAATATGGCTTTAAATTACCCTTGATTATTTTAACTAATTCTACTTCAGGGATTCGCTGTCTGAGTCTAAACGTGAGATCGTGGACCTCGGCGTAAAATTCGTCAAAGCTCTCCTGGGGCTGCTGCTTTCGCTCCATAATCTCACGGATTACCTCGTAATCCGACTCTGCCGACTTGAACTGCGTCAAAATCTCCCTCTTTAGCCCAGGGTAATCAAACGACTCATCGCCGGCGTGATCCTCCAGCACCTGCCAATACCACTTGAGAGCTGGTCCTGTCACTAAGAAATGGAAGTCGGAGAAGAGCTGTTGATAGGACAACTGATACTGGACACGCATCCTCTCTACCCTAAACACAAAACTTTCGACCGTCATCCCCTTCGCCGACCCGTCGAATTTGAGGTGCCACTTGTCGAGGTCTACCTTCTTTCTTCCAGAATAGCTGGAGTTGTTGTTGTTGGTATATGTCCTGCCTGCTGTGTTATAGTGGTTCGCTGTAGTATCCTCGCGTTGCCCCGGTGACGTATTTTGTGGAGGTGCTGATGCAACAGGTGCGCGCATTGAGGTCTCCACATGAGCGACGCGATTGCTAAGGGTGGATATATCCGCCCTTACCTTTTGCACTTCGCCCATGTGGCGGTTCATTTCGGCATTCTGCTGCATCATCACCTCCATCATTTGCGCCAGATGGTCGATCCGTTCATCCACGGTTACCGGACGCTGGTTTGCGCTTGCCGCTGTAGCTCCTGCCCTGGGGTCTGGAAACCCGCCGCCAACTGCTCCATCCTCAGCATCTGACATTGCAAGTAGCCGATCTAGTTTCCGTGAAAAATCTAAGGAATGGTCTGACGCGCCTATAGCAATCCTATCCGCAACCAAAGTTTCCGTTTGCCCAAACACCGTGGAGGTTCAAAGGTTCAAAAGGTCTACCGGGACACAATGAACTGGTAATTCGATGCCTGTATCGATTTGGTTGTACAAGGATCCTACCACCTCGTTTTCCAAACCCCTCATGACGCTGCGCGTTATTGGCCTATTACCCCTTAATAAATCAAGCACCCTCTTCGGAATAGCTCCCTGGTACTCAGGCTTATCCATCAACTAACCAAACAGATATACAAAGGGAGTCCTTAGTCGGAGTACCAAAACCGAAACAACAAAAACTCGGAACTTCAAGGCGAAAAAGTGTTCCTAGGTACCCAAAACCGAAAAGGATTGAAGAGTGAAATTCAAACTATGTCTTTATTTGACGGTTTAGTAAGATGTGAAATGAACAATGGGGAAAAATATACAAGCAATTTGAATTCAAGAAAATATGAAGTAATATGTATATTTATATACATATGTATGTAAAATCAATGTATGTATGTGTATATATATGTATTATAAATAAAGACTTTAATAACTATTCAAATCAAACTTAAATATTTTATATTTTCAAAGGGGTTACATATATGCAAATAAGCAAAACTCTAATGCAAAGCTCAAAAATTAGTTTCAACAGTTTTCAAATTTTTTACTGTAGGTGTGTGTGAGTATCGGAACGATAAAAGTGTATGTATATGTGTGTATGTGTTCAAAAGTGTTTAAAAACAAGTAAGGAAGTCTAAGTTCGGGTGAACCGAACATTAAATACCCAGCGTTAGTTTTTAGAAAAAGGGGGCGTGGTTTTCATCCGATTTCGCCCATTTTAAAAACCAATCTATGCCGAGCCTAAACAATAGCGAATTTGGTGGGAGCGGCCACGCTCCTTGCTTATAAAGCTTTAACCGCTTACATGAGCCAAAAGTACTGAATCGATCTTTTCAAGGGTTATACCATGTCCTATATATAACTTTGGAAAAGAAGGCGTGCCATGCCCATAACTTTTAACGTATTTTGTGAAATTTTTCGATGTACGGATATATGTGTCCATTAATCAATATTTACATAATTTTAAAAAAGTGGGTGGTGGCACGCCCACGGATTTTATTATGTTGTTTGTCCCTATTGAAGATCAGTTTTCATTGCAGATCTTTATGATACTTTCACAGTGGCTTGTTAATAGTGAAATGTTGATATTTTGTTTATTCACTTGTGGGCGGTGCCACGCCCATTTTCCAAAATATTACCAAAAAACCTTTAAACATCACAAATAACATCATCAGGTGAATGAGTGTACTAAATTTTAGCATTATATCTGTATCAGTTAAACAGATATTGCATATTCCGGTTTCCTAACTCTCGTTTAGAGAACTTTAGTCCAAAAAGGGGCGTGGTCGTTCACCGATTTTTCTTATTTTCTGTGGTAGTACTCTACATAAACATAACATACCTGGAACCTAGTTTCGTAAACCTATCTCACATCGTTCTGAAGTTATTAGCAGTCGAATTTGAAAATTGCTTGACTCATAAGTGGGCGGTGCCACGCCCACTTTCCAAAATTTTGCAAAAATAATGTAAAGAATATGAAAATTGATGTATGTACAAAATTATATTATTATAGCGGTATCAGTTAATTAGATATGGACTTTTCAATATTTCCACCTCCTTTCAATATAACTTTTATAAAAAAGTAGGCGTGGTCGCCAAGCGATTTCGTTTATTTTCTATATCTGAATTTAACACAACAATAGTATGCCCTCTACAAAATTTCGTTATACTAGCATAAACTGTTCTCAAGTTATTAGGAGTCAAAATTTTAAAATTTCTTCAAATATATGGGGGCGGTGCCACGCCCCTTTTCAAAAAATTTGGTAAAATCCGCCTTAGAACATATAAATTAATACATATTGCAAATTTTATCATTGTAGCTGCTTCTGATATTGAATTAACCCGTTTTATACGTTTTTCGAAATTTTCGATATCGAAAAAGGGGGCGTGGTTATCATCCGATTTCGCCCATTTTCAATAGCAACCTACCTTGGCCAGAAAGTAACCTGTATGCAAAATTTCATGCAAATATCTCAATTTTTACTCAAGTTATCGTGTACACGGACGGACAGACGGACAGACGGACGGACATGCCTTAATCAATTCCTCTTTTCAACCTAAGAACTTTCATATATGGAACTCTATATCTAACTCGATTATTTTGTGCCGTTACATAGTACCGTTATGTGGACAAAATTAATATACCCTTGTTCTAGTACTAGTACGCTGGGTATAAAAATTCAAATAGGATTCAAAACTATTTAGCCTCAAAAACTTAAGTTTTATATTGATAATACAGAAAAAAATTAACCTAATAAAAACAAATAAAAAGATTATAAAGATATAAAAATATTAAATCAACCTAACATAAAAAAATTTTATAAAGATATAGAAGTTTAAAAAAATGTAAGTGTAAAAAAATTCAAAAATTCAATTGTCGTAAGTTTCTTGACAGCATTTTTATAAAGTACAAAAAATTCGTACAATTAACTCCTTCAAAAAAATTATAAAAATTAAAAAAAATAGAGTAAACTTATGAACATAAAAAATATACAATAAATAATAAAAATAATAAAAAAAATTTGGTAATAACAAAAAAATTTTAAGTAAAAAAAAAATTAAAAATTCAAAACAACTTCCTTGCTTCAAAAAAAAAATTAAACCAAACAAAAATTATAAAAAAATTCCAACTTTAAATGTTAGAGTATTTATATTGATTTCAAAAATTTTTTAAAAAATATAAAGTAATGACCGTAATCAAAAATACCAAAAGGTAGATAAAAATGTATGTAAAATTAAAAGCAAATTTTGTGTAAAGAAATGTAATTAAAAAAATTTAAAAATTATTCAATTAGAATTTCAAAATACCGTTCTACTCCCAGTGTTTAAAAAAAAAATCTAAAATTTTCAAAACTATATTGTGGTACTGTTGGTGCATATGGTGTTGTCCTCGCCTGATGGACTCTGTGGGCAGTTGAGCAAAAATATGAATTCTGTCCTAGGTCAATGTCAGCTAACCCCCTCTTAATTATGGAAAGTGGCACGACAGCGTCTTAAGGCTGGCTCAAGACGTGGTTGCCACAATTCCCCCTTACCCTATAAATCTACTTTACCCCCCTGCAAGCAAACAAAACCCTCACATGCGTACAGTGCTGGACCATACGCATGTCAGCTTATGTTGCATGCGACAAAAAAAAACAAAAACTAAAAAATGTCGTCTTAAAGTACTGCCGATGACTTCTGATACCACTTTTTAAAAACGTTGGAGTTCTTAAAAGGAACTCAGAAATCACCGCCAGCACTCCCCCCACTGTCTTGTCAATTAGGCACATATCGCTCGTTGCTTGCAACAAGCGATGTTGCCTTCGTGACCCTAACTCTGTCCGTAAGAAGGAAACGTTAAGAAAGTGAAACAGAAAGAAAAAAAGAAACTAAAAATAGTTTGAAGTAAAGCAAGAGAGAGTAAGTGAGGAGATGGAAATTAAAAATAAAAATAGAAAAATATGAGAAAAATTTAACCATTAAACTAGTGGGCTATATCGTTGGGCGCCATTGCTACGTAACTGCCTGGTGCGGGAGAGGAGGAGTGGCGGGTTGGCATGGTGGTAGCCCAGCTGAGGCTCGTCGGCGTTGAGGCGCGGTTCTTGCCACTTCTCCTTTCCCAACAGTTGCATAGCATAATTAGGATTCATGCCTGTGGAAAGAATGCAAAGAAAAAGGAAGAAGACAAAATAAAGGAAAGCGGGAGAAAACCTGTCCGAGTCAGGTGGAGCCTTCCCACCCCTCCTGTTTACGAGATGAGAACAGCCTTTCGACTCTACTATGACTCCACTTACCGAGTAGAGTCCCCTTTTACCTGACTAATGTCCGTCTTGAGTACTTACGTTTGTCACATACCTTTCCTCAACTACCACCACTTACCAACAGTTGCCACGAGGGCAACACCTGCACCAACAACTAACTGTCTTTGGTCAGACATATTTGTTGAATCGATTATCTAAAAAAGATTAACCCTCAACCCATAAACCTCAAAGAAATTTTCTTCAAAAAAAATTTATAATGAAAACTATTAACAATTTTTATTCACGTAATTAAAATACATATAGCGATGGATAGGATTACATGTTTCAGAGTTTCCAGGCTCATCATCAGATCCCTTTTCGGACACTGGGATGCGAACCCGTGTCTGCACCAAAGCCGCTGTTAGAAAACTCTAACACTAAGCTATGATGCCCTGTGACGTCACAATGTATTCGTCTCCACTTCAATTAATTCCCTTTTGTTTTGTTTGTTCTTGCCAACTGTATACACAAAATTTCTTAAGACATGCAGTCTATATGTTATGATGTGTGTTGGTCTTGTTGTTTGTATATATTTACATATGTACGTAAACCCGTGCTATGGTTTCAATGTATTTTGTTGTTGGATTTTGCGGTCTATTTTGTTTACATATTTGTAAGTTTTTGCAAGCTCGAGACCAGATAAACAATAATTCGTAATGAATTTAATTGTCAGTTTTTTTGGGAAAAATTGATAATTGGAGAAAAATTACAAAGGAAAAATCAACAGCGATGGATAGGATTACATGTTTCAGAGTTTCCAGGCTCATCATCAGATCCCTTTTCGGACACTGGGATGCGAACCCGTGTCTGCACCAAAGCCGCTGTTAGAAAACTCTAACAGTAAGCTATGATGCCCTGTGACGTCACAATGTATTCGTCTCCACTTCAATTAATTCCCTTTTGTTTTGTTTGTTCTTGCCAACTGTATACACAAAATTTCTTAAGACATGCAGTCTATATGTTATGATAAGCCGGAAATATAAATTAATTTTTAAGCCGTTCGCTATAATTGAGCCGCTAAGAAAAAATTGTGTTTTAATTTCCTATCGACTGAGTTAAATTAAATTTATCGTGAACAGAAATTAAAATTTCTTAAAAAAATTAATTGTGTTAAAAGAAACTAAGTTTCTTAAAAACTGAAGTATAACAAAAAAAAAAAAGAAATTAAACTTTTCCAAAATTAATAGTGCTTGAACTGTGCTTTAAATTTGTACCTACTCAACATTTAAAAAAAAACTGAATTGTGCTCAAATTCGCAAAAACCAAAAGTAAAAATAAATTAAAATAAAAAAAAGGACTAAAAAGCTTGTTTTTAAATTTAGAAGCAACCGCAAATATGTTTCCAAAAAGTTAATAGTGCGGGGTATAATTGCCATAAAGGTGACGGAGCAGATAACAGCCGGATGGTGCAGTGTGATACCTGTGATAAATGGTATCATTTTAGCTATGTTGGAGTAGACAGTGATGTGGCCGATAGAGATTCCCATTGTGAAAATTGTGTGCGTAATGCGTCAGCATCTAACACGCAACCGTCAGCAGCCTCATCACCAGGGGGGTTACTATGTATTGCGATGCGAAAGCAAATGCTATTAGCAAGCTGTTCCCACGACAGCCGGTTCTACGTACCGGAATGACTCGGGGTTTCCCCGACCAAGGGCTGTTATTTCACTACCCCCCTGCCTAAACCGTCAGTTATCCTCCCCCCAATAATGTCATCCTCCGAGCAGCTCCTTGCAGCGGGACTGCTCAAGACTCTCCTGCTCCGGGCTGGTATTGAATCCAACCCCGGACCTAGAGAATGGATCTGCTGTGTATGCTGGAAGAAAATTTATGTGAAACGTTCACATTCGGTACAATGCTCTAACTGTAGCAGATGGTTGCATCTAACTAGTTGCTCCGGACTAAATCCCTCTACTCATAGACACGCTAGTTTTTATAAAACTTTTGTGGCCCCTTGCTGTTCACGTCCTATGACGTCCAGTGGCCGTCGTCGATCAAGTATCGCTCCGCCACATATGTCTGACTCTGTCACATCAGTCTCCACGACTAGCACTAACAATGCACATCAGCAAGTAGACCTTTCGAGCGGCCGCTCACGCCCACAGGCGTCAACATCTCACACAGCAGCTCACAGCTACTCCCTACGTAGCACTTCCCAAGTGGATTTGAGCAATGCTGAGCGTCCGCTCTCTCCCACCCCCTCGGTCAGCCCCTCTTCTTCCAGCATTAGCACGAGTATAAGCCACAACCATCAGCTCCTGGTCCCTTATACTACGTGCACTGTTTGTCGGTTAAGATTATATACGCCGTTGGCATCAGTCAAGTGCAATAACTGCTTTGGCCTGTGTCACCTGCTCATATGCTCTGGACTCGCGAACAGGAACCTATGGACTGATACGTACGTTGCGCCATGTTGTCGAGCTACGCAACCTTCAACGTCGTCCGACTCGCCACTACCTTCTGGTAACGCGATTCCTTCGACTTCAAGATTGCGCCGTAGTGCGCGACCCAGCCTATTACCACCTAGGCATACGCACCAGTCCTTGACCCCCAGCATCAACTCTGCTCCCCCTACACACTTCGGTATCCTGCAATTTAATTGCAACGGCCTAACTGGCAAAATTGTTGAAGTGACAAATTTAATGAAGCGACTGAACATCAAGATCGCGGCGATCCAGGAGACAAAGTTAGGTGGAAGGTCGTCTCTTTTGACCTGCAACGGGTACAATGTACACCGTTGTGACCGTGCGAGAGGGCTTGGGGGTGGTCTGGCATTCATCACGCATCAATCTGTGCAGTATCGTCTATTTGAGCCTGACATCGACCCGAGGGACACCACCTTAGAACGTCAAGGTATGGTTGTCCGGTCAGGCGATGTCGACCTTGAAATCATAAACATTTACGTACCTCCTGTCACCTGTTGTCCCAGGGACTACCACCCTGACATTCGTGCGTTACTCAGGGGCGAGAACCGCGTCATCCTTGGTGACTTCAACGCACACCACGACCTGTGGCACTCCAGCCTGCAGGCCGATGGTAGGGGACAGGAGCTGGCTGACCAAATAGATGATTCGACGTTTTGCACGGTAAATGGGGATGCCCCCACTAGAGTGGCGGTAAACTGCTCTAGCTCGCCAGACATCACCATAGTCAGCGCTGGACTAATAAACTGCGTTGACTGGCGACCGATGCTGACGCTTGCTTCAGACCACCTACCCATAGTGCTCTCAATCGATCGCCCCACCGACTTTGTCACCGCTGAGAAACGCACATACACTAACTTCAATAAGGCCGACTGGGAGGGTTTTCTCAACACCACAGAGAGCGCCTTCGCTGCTCTTCCTACCCCGTCTGACGTACGAGAAGGGGAAAAGGCGTTTCGTATGGCCCTAATTTCAGCCTCCCACCAACACATTCCGTCAGGTAGAATAAAGGAAGTGCGTCCATTCTTCCCCGCAGAGGCAGCGGCCCTGGAAAATGAACGTGACCATATTAGACACCTTGACCCTACGGATCCTCAAATACGGGATCTTAACGCGGAAATCAGACGCTTAGTAGATCAACACAAACGCGCTAAGTGGGAGGAGCACCTAAGGTCTTGCAACCTCTCGGCTGGAGTTGGCAAATTATGGTCGACGGTGAAATCTTTGTCCAACCCGACTAAACCTAACGACAAAATATCCATCGCCTTCGGTGATAAGGTTCAGTCGAAGCCAAAAAGATGCGCGAGCGCCTTCTGCCGACAATTTGTAATGCATCCTACGTTGAACAAAGATATTCGCCGAGCCACCAGGGAAGCGCACAAACACAAAAACAGCGATGCGCCCGTTGCCATCTCCACAACAGAAGTTCATGAGGCTATTCGGAGATCCAAGAACACCAAATATATCGGCCCCGATGGCATTTCCATGCTGATGCTGAAACACCTTGGCGACGAAGGCATAAGATACCTCACACAAATTTTCAACCTTTCCCTTTCCACCTTTGTTATTCCTGAAAGATGGAAACAAGCAAAGGTGGTCCCACTACTAAAGCCTGGCAAGCCAGCTGCCGTAGGGGAGTCATATCGCCCGATATCTCTCCTCTCGCCAGTAGTGAAAGTGTTGGAAGCCACCTTGTTGCCGTACTTCACCGCAAACCTGCGGCTCGCCGAACATCAGCATGGATTTCGCAAAAATCACAGCACCACCACCGCGCTGAACGCCATAACCACTCAGATAGGGGACGGGCTAAACCAAAAGCGTCCAAACCACAGGACAGTGCTAGTTGCGCTTGACTTGGCCAAAGCTTTTGATACGGTCAACCATGCGCAACTAATGAAAGACCTTGAAGATTCGTCCCTTCCTCCCTGTCTTAAACGTTGGACTGCAAACTATATGAGTGGTCGTCAATCGTCGGTTGAGTTCAGAGGCGCAAGATCAAAACCCAGAATAGTTAAACAGGGGGTGCCGCAGGGTGGTGTCCTATCCCCGTTCCTGTTCAACTATTATATATCGAAACTTCCCCCCCCACCAGAGGGTGTCTCGATCGTCTCTTACGCCGACGACTGTACGATTCTGGCAACAGGCCCCTCCGTAGAAGAACTCTGCTCTCGTATTAACTCATACCTCCCAGCCGTGTCCGAATTCTTCGCCGGGAGAAACCTGGCATTGTCACCGAATAAGTCCTCGGCCACCCTATTTACGACGTGGACAACGCAAGTGAACATGGAATTAGACGTCTACGTTGATAGTGTCAAGCTACCAACTGTCTCACACCCCAAAATCTTAGGGGTGACGTTTGATAACATGTTCAAATACGGCGCTCACGTAACCGCAATTGCCAATAAAGTCCAAAGCCGTAACAAAATCCTCAAGTCCCTAGCTGGCAGCACTTGGGGTAAAGACAAAGAAACGTTACTAGCTACATATAAAGCAATTGGCCAGCCGGTACTGAGCTACGCGACGCCTATATGGTCGCCGGGGCTAGCTGACACACACTGGACGAGGCTACAGGTCTGCCAAAACACCGCCCTTCGTACCGCCACTGGGTGTCTTCTTATGTCTCCTGAGCATCACTTACATAATGAAGCGAAAATGCTCGCCGTTAAAGAGCATAGCGAGATGTTGACCAGGCAATTCCTGTTCAACTGTTGCAAACCGCAGCATCCGAACGGACGCCTGATCAACGAGGATCCGCCCCCCAGGAGCATAAGGAGCCATCTACGCAAACACTACGATGAGATCCGGCACCTGATTTCCACGCCGTTTGATCCTAAGGTGCACCGGCAGGCCCTCACCCTCATCCACACAAATTCGGTAAATTCCTATGTTGGCTCTCTCCCGGTGAACGCCGTTCTTCAGGCAGCAACACCACCCGTTGCCGAAGAGGAGCGCGAGCTGCCTAAGGAGACTAGGGTGATGCTGGCCCAACTCCGGTCTGGATACTGTAATAGGTTAAACTCTTACCTATCCAGACTGAACCCCGACTTGCCTAATGTCTGTCCGGCATGCGGCTTGTCCCCCCATACCACTAACCATCTTTTTGTCTGCTCATCAAAGCCTACTCTTCTAACACCCATATCCCTCTGGTCCTCCCCTGTTGAAGCCGCTAGGTTTTTAGGACTTCCGTTAGAAGAGCTCGATGACAATATTGGGTAAGGTTGATACTGACTACCTAGGCAGGGCAAAGTAGTGTTAAAACAACAACAACAACAGCAAGCTGTCAAATCACATACATTTTTTTTCAAATGCGAAAGAAATTTCTTTCCTAGCCAGCGCCAGGAGAACCGCCACCCAAGGCGTAAAAAGTCCCCCACAAGACAGTAGCAACAAACCGGTAAGTCACTTGGAGAAATTTTAATTTGTTGAAAAATTTTTTTATTAAAGTTCATTAAAAATAATTTTTGTAAAATTTTATTCGAATTAGTTTTGGAGAATTTGGAGATTTTTTTATTAACGATTAAAGTTTATTTTTGTGAATTTTGATTGTGGTTTTCTGGCAGACAGTTTTTTTATAAATTCGTATATATACATTTCCTTAATTTTTTTACATACAAAGTATTGGTTTTTTAATTTTTGATCTCTCGGTTTAGATATTTTGTGGCCCTGAAAAGGACCGTTTATTTCATGGCATCAGCATCCACTAAAATATTCCCGAAATACCTATTAAATTATATTTTTTTTGATTTTTTAAATTTTTGGTAAAGTTTTTTTATTTCTAAAAATTTTGCTTGAAAAATTCTTAAAGATTAAAAACTGCATAAATGCACTTACGTGTACATATGTATGTAAATATGTACACGAGCATGAAAGCAAACAAAAGGGTAGATTGTTGTCGTAAATAAATTCCTACACTTTTATCAAGATCACAAAATCACAAAATTTTTTAAGCCACGACTGGAATTTTAATATCGAGAAAATTGAATTTAATTCCAAAAATTCAAAAATATTAAAATATGCACAAGTGCACCTACGTATACATATATACATATGTACACGAGCACGTATGCAAACAAAGAAGAAGAAGGAAAATTTTTTTTGAAGGAATTAATGTATTGGATTTCAGATCATTTTTATAAAGAAGAAAATTTTTTTTTAAAAAAGGCCAGAAAACCCAATTCAGCAAGAAATTTGAAATTATGAAAATTCGAAAGAAAATACATTTTTTATTGCAGCTCATGAAGCCTACCGAAGGCCGCGACATTTTTCCCACTTACACTCACACACGAATTTTACACGACATCACATCAACAAAATCTACGTATCTAAACAACTCCCTACATTCAACGGAGATCCCGACGAATGGCCACTTTTCATCAGCAGTTTTGAAAATAGCACTGCCGTCGCTGGCTACACCGACGCTGAGAATTTAATACGGCTACAGGCATGTCTTAAGGGTAAAGCTCGAAACGTTGTAAAAAGTAAGTTGTTTATGCCATGTATGGTACCTGAAATTATTAGAACCCTCAAGATGTGTTTCGGTCTGTTACGTAAATGCCTGGTGCGGGAGAGGAGGAGTGGCGGGTTGGCATGGTGGTAGCCCAGCTGAGGCTCGTCGGCGTTGAGGCGCGGTTCTTGCCACTTCTCCTTTCCCAACAGTTGCATAGCAAAATTAGGATTCATGCCTGTGGAAAGAATGCAAAAAAAAGAAGAAGACAAAGTAAAGGAAAGCGGGAGAAAACCTGTCCAAGTCAGGTGGAGCCTTCCCACCCCTCCTGTTCACGAGATGAGAACAGCCTTTGGACTCTACTATGACTCCACTTACCGAGTAGAGTCCCCTTTTACCTGACTAATGTCCGTCTTGAGTACTTACGTTTGTCACATACCTTTCCTCAACTACCACCACTTACCAACAGTTGCCACTAGGGCAACACCTGCACCAACAACTAACTGTCTCTAGTCAGACATATTTGTTGAATCGATTATCTAAAAATGATTAATCCTCAACCCATAAACCTCAAAGAAATTTTCTTCAAAAAAAATTTATAATGAAAACTATTAAAAATTTTTATTCACGTAATTAAAATACATATATGTAAAAATTCAAAATATTTTATGACCAGTCTAATGTGATCTTATTATTCCCATGTAAAAAACTATGAAAAAAATGTACGTGCTAAAGCTAATATATATATATGTATGACTATGCACTCAATCTCGCAAAGTCGAAAGACAAAAAAAATGTAGATAAAAACAAATGTAGATAAAAAATATGTATGTATATATGAAAGTTAATTCAACTCTTAGAACAAAATTATCTTTCCCTCTCAACAAACTGATCTCAATTATACTATGAATTTGACAAAAATGTGTAAGAGTGTGTTTCTCTCTCTACTAATCTCTAACTATATATGTATATATGTACAGTGTGCGCATATGAATTGTTGTTTTCGTAGAAAAACTCACGTCGTACAGCAGCCAGAATTTGGTACCAAAGTCAGAGAGCTGAAAAATAAGGGAAACGAAAAAAACAAACAACATATGTATGCTATACAAAAGACAGTGGTGCAGTTATAGGTCTTTGACCGATAACGAAAAAAAAAATTTTCTATAGTAAAAAGTAGTGAATAAAAAAAGTTAACGCGGATATTTTTTTTTTTTTTTTTTTTGTTTTAATATAATTTGTGGCGAAATAAACCTCGCGGCTTCCAAAGTGTTTTTAAAATGATGTATAAGTGAAAAGTGAAAAGTGACAAAAAAATCTAATAAAAAAATGAAAAGAAGATAAAGAAAAATCGTTATTCAAAAATTTGAAACGAATGTAAGAAAAGAAAAGTAAAAGTAAAAAACTAATCCAAAAAAAATGACAAATAAAAAAATATAATAAATATAATTCAATAAAAATGTTTCAACTTTTCTTATCCGAAAGAAAACTAAAGGTAAGAAAAATGTGCTTCGATTCAATAAAACTTATACTAACTAAATATTAAATTACTATTATAAATAATTAAAAATAGAAAAAAATCAAGGAATTCACAATCAAAAATTCAAAGAAAAACATTCAAAAATAAATTTACAAGTTCCGAAATAAAATGTTGGGTGTTACACCCTAATATGTAATAATGGTATGTGTGATGGTGGTAGTGTTAAAAATTAAAACTAGAGTTGGTGAGCCGCTCTTCTCGCTCTTCTGTGTGATTGGGTTAGTGTTGTGTTTTGATGTTGCTGAGGCTGTTGATATGGAATCTTTCCAAAGTGTGCTGATGTTGCTGAGACGTACTTGGTTGCGCCACTTAATGTTTCACAACACTTCGGATGTTGCTGTGGCAAAGAATAATGTTGCTACTGTTTTGTGCCGTAAAAATGTTGAGTTCTACCCTCTTGTCTAGTGTTCGATCAAGATGTTCGGTGTTCGTGTTGGATTTGGAGACTTCCTTGTGTTTTATTGTGTGAGTGTGAGTGTGTGCGTATGAATCTAAATTTTGGCCTGATTTCCGAACTTGGTTTTGGCCCAAGTGCTGCCTTTTGACCAGGTACAAATTCCCTCCAATATCTCGAATTTATGTTGTTGTTTTCAGTAGTTTTGGCGCCCGAAAACTTTGTAGATTTTTATATGTGGTTTCGTAGATTTTGTTGATGTGATGTCGTGTAAAATTCGTGTGTGAGTGTAAGTGGGAAAAATGTCGCGGCCTTCGGTAGGCTTCATGAGCTGCAATAAAAAATGTATTTTCTTTCGAATTTTCATAATTTCAAATTTCTTGCTGAATTGGGTTTTCTGGCCTTTTTTAAAAAAAAATTTTCTTCTTTATAAAAATGATCTGAAATCCAATACATTAATTCCTTCAAAAAAAATTTTCCTTCTTCTTCTTTGTTTGCATACGTGCTCGTGTACATATGTATATATGTATACGTAGGTGCACTTGTGCATATTTTAATATTTTTGAATTTTTGGAATTAAATTCAATTTTCTCGATATTAAAATTCCAGTCGTGGCTTAAAAAATTTTGTGATTTTGTGATCTTGATAAAAGTGTAGGAATTTATTTACGACAACAATCTACCCTTTTGTTTGCTTTCATGCTCGTGTACATATTTACATACATATGTACACGTAAGTGCATTTATGCAGTTTTTAATCTTTAAGAATTTTTCAAGCAAAATTTTTAGAAATAAAAAAACTTTACCAAAAATTTAAAAAATCAAAAAAAATATAATTTAATAGGTATTTCGGGAATATTTTAGTGGATGCTGATGCCATGAAATAAACGGTCCTTTTCAGGGCCACAAAATATCTAAACCGAGAGATCAAAAATTAAAAAACCAATACTTTGTATGTAAAAAAATTAAGGAAATGTATATATACGAATTTATAAAAAAACTGTCTGCCAGAAAACCACAATCAAAATTCACAAAAATAAACTTTAATCGTTAATAAAAAAAATCTCCAAATTCTCCAAAACTAATTCGAATAAAATTTTACAAAAATTATTTTTAATGAACTTTAATAAAAAAATTTTTCAACAAATTAAAATTTCTCCAAGTGACTTACCGGTTTGTTGCTACTGTCTTGTGGGGGACTTTTTACGCCTTGGGTGGCGGTTCTCCTGGCGCTGGCTAGGATCCTCGAAAGGATTCCTAGATATCAGGAACTTCACAATTTTAACTTACGCTCGCTTTTACTCAAGCGTGAAACCGCACTTTATAAAAATTCACTTTTTTTTCTTCACACGCGCACCTACACTTTAAGGTGATTAAAACGCACTTTAAAAATATATACTTGATTTTTCACAAACACTTTGGCACTTGATAAGACCGCGTCCATCAGCGGAATCTCCTTTTATACCCATTAATCTTTGCGGCATTTCCGAAACCGTAAGGCTCGAATCGCCTGCCTGCCTATGGTCAAACCAATCCGCGTTCGACCCTTAAGCGGCAAGTATATGTACTTATGTATAAGCAACATTTAACCCACTCACACCAATAACCATCCGCTATGCTAATATCGTAAAAACGAATAAGGGAGTTTGGTTAGCGGCTGCCTATACATCCGTTCATATACCCGCTTGCGCGTAGTCAGAGAAATCCTCAAAGGCTGTCGTTACAGGTCGTCCCGAATACATACTAGAGCGCGGGGTGCCAAATATATATGCACCTTCACAATCCCTTGCTTGTAAAAGAGTTGGTCGATAAGCTCCCGAACAACCAAAAGTTAAACTGGGCTGTTCATCCTAAAGATGATAAAATGCCTCTAGTTAAGCAATTTAGTGAGTGGTTGTACCGTCTAGCAGAAGCAGCAAGCACAGTAGTAAGCTTAGCGCCAACTAATACCCGCGTGGTCAATAAGCAAAAACCACATCAAGGTAAGAAGTGTCCCATTTGTAAAAGAGATGATCACAAAGTTGCGCAATGTGACGCGTTCGAAATCCTCTCACTTCAGCGAAAGTGGGATACAGTAAAGGCAAATAACCTTTGCCGACAATGTCTCAACCCACACAGACGTAAGTGTTATCTTAACCGAATCTGCGGTAGGGGTGGGTGTCAATTCAAACATCACCCTTTACTTCATAAATCAGCAACTCAGATTGAGCTAGTCAGCAATGCAGCCGATGTTTCAAATGCTCCGGCGAACTCCCACTGCGACGGCTTCGACAGAAAGCAACCCCTTTTTAGAATTGTGCCAATTTATGTTTATTCTAAAAACAAAACGTTTAAAATATTTGCATTTTTAGATGAGGGCTCTTCCGTAACATTAATGGACAGAAAGGTATTTGACGAGCTAGGTTTAGATGGCGAAAGTGATCCTATGTGCTTACGATGGACCGGAAACACAACGCGCCCTGAGCGAAACTCCATTAAAGCAACTATTCAAATTTCAATTACGACAAATAGCCGCAAGTATGCCTTGAAAAACATACACACCGTTGACGACCTCGATCTACCACCGCAATCAATCGACGCTGCAGAGTTGCAGAGTATGTACCCATATCTAGCAGGACTACCATTTGAATCATACGAGAACGTAAAACCATCAATCCTGATCGGCGTGGACAATTGGAAACTTGCGATTCCCTTAAAAATAAGAGAAGTGACATGGTCACAACCAATGGCCTCGAAAACTCGTTTGGGGTGGACGCTACAAGGGTGCGAATCTGGAAATGGTAAATAGTTCCGGCTAAATATACATACGTGCGACTGCCAAAGAATGCATGAAATGGTAAGCGATTTTTTAAAGATAGAATCTCCTAAACCTACTCAATTAATGTCGAAGAATGATGCGAAAGCCGTGAATATAATGAATGACACATGTCAAAAGGTTGAGAGGCGCTTCGACATCGGGCTATTGTGGCGTGATTCTAATGCCGTACTGCCTGATAGCTATGCTTATGCAAGGCGGCGATTAGATTGCTTAGTTAGAAAGTTTAGGAAAGATCCTCAGTTGAAATCTACGATATAATGTCAAATTGACAACCTGATAGCTAACGGCTATGCGAGGAAACTGATGGAAGAAGAGATTAAAAAGCCTGAGGGTGAAGTATGGTACTTACCAATATTCATCGTAACCAGCCCAAATAAGCCAGGTAAAGTGCATATGGTATGGGACGCAGATGCAAAGGTAAATGGAGTTTCCCTTAATGATTTTTTACTTAGCAGCCCTGACTTGCTCAAACCACTACCCGTGGTTGATATTTTGCTATCTTTCAGAGTCGGTCGAGTTGCGATATGTGGAGATATTGCAGAGATGTTTCCCCGCATTAACATCCGAGATAAGGACATGCAAGTCCAAAGATTTTTGTGGTATGACGATTTTGAAGATCAGCAAAAGCTTAGCGTATACGTTATGAAGGCAATGACATTTGGACTTAATTGCGCACCCTGTATTGCCCACTTTGTACGCGATAAGAATGCAGACTCCTTCAGGGAAGAATTTCCTCGAGCGGTGGAAGCGGTGAAACACTCTCATTACGTGGACGACTATATCGACAGCGCAGATGATGCAGAATCCGCTCTGGCTCTAGCACGACAAGTGCAGAAAATCCACGACAATGGTGGTTTTAACATACGAGGGTGGCCATCAAATTCAATACAAGTATTGCAACAACTCCATGAAAAATCTACACCGGCGCAAACTGTTAAAGAATGGGGCCCTACGACGAAAGTGCTTGGCATGTTTTGGGATCCGAAAGGTGACAACTTTAAATATATTTGCCGATTTGCAAGGCTTCGTCGTGACGTAATTAATCAGCCACTTGTACCTACGAAGAGGGAGGTTTTACAAGTTTTAATGTCCATCTTCGATCCACTCGGTTTTGTAAGTTGCTATACTATTGGACTTAAAATTCTTTTGCCGGACGTATGGCGCTCTGGTATCGCTTGGGATGAGCCACTTAATGAGAACCTTTATGAGAAGTGGTGCGAGTGGAAAAGTTTTATGCCATCGATAACATTAGTTGAGATTCCACGATGTTATTCCACATTTTTGAAAGATGCTGATGACGTCCAATTACACACCTTCGTCGATGCTGGAGAAAGCGCTTATGCAGCAGTTTGCTATCTGCGGGTGAAAAAAGTGACAACGTTAGAGTAGCACTGGTAGCTGCTAAGTCAAAAGTTGCGCCACTAAAGCCGCTCTCGATTCCTAGATTGGAGTTGCAAGCTGCAGTGATTGGGGTCAGACTAGCCGATATGGTGAGTAAAAATCAACGTATGGGTATAAAGGCAAAATTTTGGTGGTCAGTGATGGCTATGCATACTACCAAAGCTGAAATGACGCTTCCCATTCTAAATGTAGAATACTTTTCTGATTGGAGACGTCTTTATCGAGCAGTGGCTACATTTTTATTATATATGGACCGACTACATGCACGTAAAGCAGTTGGCGGGCCAAATAAGTTTATAACATTACATCATATTCAAAGAGCACAAAGCCTTTTGATGTAGTGTGCTCAGAGCTCTGTATTTGGGAAATAAACCTACCTAAACAGGGTAAGGCTATTGATAAACCCAGCAAGTTAATTTCACTTTATATTTATTTAGATGCTGATGGAATAATCCGAAGCAAAGGAAGAACCGAATTTTTAAATAATCATGAAGATATCATGGTACTTCCTCATAACCATTATATTACCTTTTTAATAGTTCGTTGGGAGCATGAGCATTTCCATCACCGGTCCATAATAAACCAATTACGTGGGCGATACCACATAAGCCGATTAAGAGTGTTATACCGACAAGTGCGTCAAAGCTGCCAGAAGTGTAAAAACTCCGTTGCTATTCCACAAGCACCTCAAATGGCACCACTACCCGTAGCGTCGGCGTCGACTATTTTGGTCCACTGCTGGTTACTGTTGGAAGAAGGCGTGAAAAGAGATGGAGCGTGTTGTTCACATGCCTAACATTGCGAGCAGTACACATCGAGGTTGCGCACAGCTTAGATACGAACTCATGCATAATGGCAATATCAAATTTCATTTCACGTCGAGGCTAATTTTCTCCGACAACGAAACGCAGTTCAAGGCATCAAGAAAAATAATTTGCTCACCCAACAACAACAACGACATTACAACTAAATTTGATAACATCAAATGGAGATTTAACCCGCCAAGTGCTCCTCATATGGGGGGAGTGTGGGAACGCCTAGTGGGGTCAGTAAAAACTATGCTATTTGATATACTTCCCTCTTCGAATTTAGCGACGAGAGTTTGCGATGCGCTTTACAAGAGGTAGAATTTATAATAAATGCGCGACCGCTTACGCATGTCTCATTAGACACTTGCGATGACGAAGCTCTCACCCCCAACCATCTTTTACTTGGATCATCAAACGGTTACAAGCCTATTTGTTCCGAAGATCACACCATACGACAGCGATGGGCTCTAACCCAGAAATTTGCAGACCGATTTTGGCATCGATGGGTCAAAGAATAAGCTCCGATCATATCTCGACGTACCAAATGGTTTAACAAAGTCCCTCCAGTTCGTGTTGATGACCTCGTCGAGATAGTCGATCATGATTTACCGAGGAATTGTTGGCCAAAAGGACGAAAATTTAATGTCATAAAAGGTAAAGACGAACAGGTACGCAGCGTTATGGTACAAACGCATTCGGGAATTTTCCATCCACCAGTTGCAAAAATTGCGGTATTGGATGTAAAATTGGGTCACCCTAACATATAATCGTATTCAAGATCATTCACTCTAACTGTGTACATACATACATTACATACATATGTGCATTCCAACATGCAAGCAGTGTGGATATGCAAACCACCACCTTTGTGCATAATTCTCGTTTTGCTGTAACTTGCTAATGAACATACGTATGCACTAGTTAGCACATAATGATGTTGTTTGTCAGGGTCGGTTGGCGTTCCCCACGTTTGGGTTGCAGAGCAGATGAGATCTTGGGCCGCTCGGGCTTTATCATCTCATCCTTGGGTATTGAATTTGAGATGCATCTTACCATCGGGGTGGTTGTTTGTCCAGAGGATGGCCATGAGTGGAGTGGGCGGTGGCAGGAGGCGCAATGGACGGATTTAGGGCGTTGTGCTTTCTGGTAGCGGCAGGTCAGGTAGCACCTTTTTATTATGAATTTTTTTTGGCTTTTTTTTTTGGGTTTTAACAATAAATTTAGGTTCGGTATTTTAGTTGGCGTGCGTTTTTGTTTTGGTCAGTTTGGCACACAGGAGAAATGTCAAAAATGTTGACAGTTGGAATTTTCCACCAATGGGAAATTTCAATAATGTCCCTTGGAAGAGGTTGCCATGCAACAAGTAAGAGTGTGGTGAGTATAGTAAAAGGGATAGAAATAGGGTAATGACCGCTGATGGTGATGGCTGGAAATCCTATAATAGAACTAGGCAAAACGGGAAGTAAAAACGGTGTTGCTGTTATGGTGGCGCCTATATATAGAGGGTCGTGGGAGTTTGAAACGGAAAAAAACTGTTCATAATTGAAAGTTAGCACTTTGAGAGTGCACAAGTCGGTGTATTAAACGCTATTGGAAAAAATATATAACATAGATATTTCCCTGTGCGCGAAGTCCAGTAAGGACGATACGTTTTAAGTCTGAGAAGAAATAAATATTTCGTGTAAAAGTGTTCAAATAAAAAGAGGCGAAAAGCCACAACAACTTCCGCGCGCTTTCGTAAAACACTCTGATTAATGTCAGATTAATATCTGCGACTAGAGTCTGCACTAAGTGGCTTTAAGGCCCGACATCCGGGGACAGGGCAGGGCAGAGGAGTGCCCCCATCTGTAAAACTTTCAATAAATCACAAACGAATGCAGTTTCGACTTGCGGGTACACCCTAATCCCACAACCAAAAGCACTTGCGGAGCCACAGGGAAATTTTCAGCTTTGCCATAATTTCACCAACACAAGTTTTCACCAACAATCGAATCAGCCGAGTTTTCATCCTGGCGAAAAGCACTACAGTGCCTCAACATATGTATGTATGGTAAATATTCCTAATTATCCCAGAAAGCTAAATTGATAGAAATTAAAAATTTTGAGCCAAAAAAAAAGGGGTCTTAACCGTAATATATGTATGTAAAATATTCATAACTATCCCAGAAAGCTAAATTGATAGAAATTAAAAATTTTGAGCCAAAAAAAAGGTCTTAACCGCAATATATGTATGTGAAATATTTATAATTATCGCAGAAATCTAAATTGATAGAAATTAAAATTTTTGAGTCAAAAAAAGGGTATGTGATCTCACTGGCGGATTAACTAAACAAAAAAACGTAAAAATCCATGTTTTTTTTGTGGCTGTAAAATTCAGCTCCCCGAAATCCCTGAAGACCCCCCTCAAAGAGCTCTTTTAGGTAGGCCATAGGATTTCGGTTGAAATTTCGAAATTTACGACGAGTGAAGTTTAGTTTGTTTGTCGTGCAGACAGGAAATCCCAGAAAGCAAATAAATATCCATATATATTTATATCTTCTTTTTAAGCAATTCTTGGCCTTTTAATGAAACATATGCATAAATGTCTTTTTGGCTGTAGAAACATCCCTACCAGACAATGCTGAGTACTTTGGGCACAAAATTTAGCTCATTTGTTTAATCCCCCCTTATTTTCCAACACATTCACATTTCCAAAATAAATTTTGTTTTTGGAATTTCTTATGCACAAAGGAGATAATATCGACGGAACTATCTCCCTTTAAAAATGCTTAAGATAGAAAAGCATAGATGTACATATAATTTTATGTCATATTTTCTGCTTGATAGACATTTCGAATTTGGCAAATGTCAGCATAATAAACCGTCAAAATGAAAAAAAAATCCAAGAAATAAAATTTTCAAATTCAAAAAAAATGTGTGCCGTGAAAGTATTCGTGTAAATTGAAATGTATGCTGCAATGGCTGAATTGCTTAATTGAATGCAATACTACAGCATCAACCTCTCCAGCTGCGTGGACGGATCTGGGTTCGTGTATTGAGGGAATCGGCCAAAATGGACACCATTGCATAGTTTCAGCTGCCCGGAATTTGTATGCAAATATTTTATAAAATATACAATTTGCAGTTTTTTTCATAAATTCATATACATACATACATGCAAAATAAAATTTCTTCAAATGTCATATGAAAAAACCAAAATTTGAATCTTCTTCTTCATTATAAGTACTTTGGAGAGATAATCAGCCCAATTATAAATACTAGTATATCCCTTGGTCGAAATTCGACCACCTTAAATTAGTTTAACTTATTAAATCCTCTGTTCGCATTTTTCTCCAGTACCTAATGCCTAGAGGCATAAATATTGGAGACATTTTAATTGCTGAAAATAATTATTTATAGTTGAGTTATTGAGAGTCGCTTTCATAAAAGCTGGTTTACTCTAAAGACGGGTAATTTGACAACTAACCAAAAAAAAACGTCCATTAAAGACCAGTAATCATTAATAGGAGATGGCAAAAACGGTACTTAGTAATGTTTGAAAGTCCACCATCAGACCCACCACTCCTTTCATATTCCGTCAATATTTCAATAAACAAAATTAAATTTCATGGACATATAACAACAACATAGTCAGACTTATAATATATATAATGGTCACATAGAATGATGCCATATCGAACAAAATTGGCCATATGGATTGAAACGAATGAAAGTTCATTTTGAGATTCCGTTAGCCGGTTTCCAAATTGTGTTTTTTTTTTTTTGTATACAGACAGTTTTCTCAATTTTTCTTTTAGTTGTAGATTTTTTGAAGTCCGTATAGCGGGAGAATATTACAACTTAGACATATGATGGTTTTCTGGTTTTTTTCGTCAAATTCAACTCGGAGATATTGAAAATACATAACCTAACTGGCCTTATTTAGCCTAAATATGTAAGGATTCCGGTTATATGTCGACTCTTTTACAAATGAAAATTTTTAGGAAGAAAATAGTTGATGTCTTTAGGAAAATTAACGCGATTTCTAATTATTTCGTAAATATAAAATTCAAGAAGCTACAAACTGTGTTTTTACTTTTTCCATATTAAATATGATATATTCCTTAAAAAATATAAATTGATAAATATTGATAAATTGGAATAATTTTTTATATTTTTTCTAAAAATTTGGGATTTTCACTCCAAGATAGATGTCATAAACATAATAAACAGAAAAATATTGGATTACAAATATAATAAATTTAAAAAAAAAATATAATAAAAAGTTTTCGTATTGTTAAGGCAAATTCTATTTAGTAAAAAAAAAAAAACGTAACGTAAAACGCGTCATAGCCGGCACGCTCACCGCCTGCGCCACTGCTGTATGTACAACAAAAAAGTCAGATACTGTAGTTAACAGCTTTGGGTTTTGGTGAAAACTTTGATGAATTATTACAAATTAATGAAGCATTTGTTGTTAAATATAATATGCCTATGCAAAGCTCCTGGCCCATGAAAACATATCAAAATATATAATAATTGGAGTTATGCATTGTTTTATGAGATACACTCTATCGAACAAAATTGGCCATATGGATTGCAACGAATGAAAGTTCATTTTGAGATTCCGTTAACTTCTTAACATTAGCCGGTTTCCAAATTGTGATTTTTTTTTTTTGGTATACAGACAGTTTTCTCAAGTTTTCTTTTAGTTGTAGATTTTTTGAAGTCCGTATAGCGGGAGAATATTACAACTTAGACATATGATGGTTTTCTGGTTTTTTTCGCCAAATTCAACTCGGAAATATTGAAAACACATAACCTAACTGGCCTTATTTAGCCTAAATATGTAAGGATTGCGGTTATATGTCGACTCTTTTACAAATGAAAATTTTTAGGAAGAAAATAGTTGATGTCTTTAGGAAAATTAACGCAATTTCAAACTATTTCGTGAATATAAAATTGAAGAACTACAAACTGCGTTTTTACTTTTTGTATATTAAATATGATATATTTCTTAAAAAATATATATTGATAAATTGAAATAATTTTTTAGCTTTTTTTTCAAAAAAATTGTTTTTTTCACACGAAGATGGATGTCATAAACAGAAAAATATTGAAATATTGGGTTATATGTCGACTCTTTTACAAATGAAAATTTTTAGGAAGAAAAAAGTTGATGTCTTTAGGAAAATTAACGCGATTTCTAATTATTCCGTTAATATAAAATTCAAGAAGCTACAAACTGTGTTTTTACTTTTTCCATATTAAATATGATATATTCCTTAAAAAATATATATTGATAAATTGGAATAATTTTTTATATTTTTTCTAAAAATTTGGGATTTTCACTCCAAGATAGATGTCATAAACATAATAAACAGAAAAATATTGGATTACAAATATAATAAATTAAAAAAAAAAAATATAATAAAAAGTTTTCGTATTGTTAAGGCAAATTCAATTTAGTAAAAAAAAAAAAACTTAACCTGCCCTGAACACGTCCTTGAACCTACGAACGCACGCGTCATAGCCGGCACGCTCGCCGCCTGCGCCACTGCTGTATGTACAACAAAAAAGTCAGATACTGTAGTTAACAGCTTTGGGTTTTGGTAAAAATTTTGATGAATTATTACAAATTAATGAAGCATTTGTTGTTAAATATAATATGCCTATGCAAAGCTCCTGGCCCATGAAAACATATCAAAATATATAATAATTGGAGTTATGCATTGTTTTATGAGATACACTCTGGCAATTGATTGTATGGAAAAAATGTTAGCCTATTAATATATAGATTCCCGCGGAATTTCGTTGTCTCGGATTTTTTTATTCCCTAGGAAAAATTCCTCCAATTCTTTTCTCCTAGGGAGCAAAAAAATGGGGAACGGGAGTTTCGAATTTTCGAAATCAGCTGTTTTGCCAAATGAGCGGAATTTTATTTTTGCAAAATAAGTTCAAAAGGTTAATGAATGTAACAAATTCTCTTTAAATAAAGTAAAAAAAATATTAAACAATGTACAGTATTGCTTTTCGTATGGTGGGGGAGGAAGTTAATGATGAAATAGAAGTGCAGGAGCATGAACAGAGGAGTATCAGAAGAAGGTTGCGCGATAGTACGAATCCGCTTGAACTGCCACAATCGTTGTAATTTTTTTCACTCAGTTTTCTTTCTATGTTCAGTCTACTTTGTGCCGTTTGCAGATTTTAAAAGCATTATAGGGTAAATAAGCCCGCATTTCGATACTTATTGGACCTTCTTCCGTTCCGCAATACATTTTGTTGGTGGTCCTGCCGAATTCAGCGCTTCCTCAGTTTTCCGCCACAATCTATTTAACACCTCTTTACTTCCCTTATGAAATCCTGGCTTTGCATCAACACAAATAGTTTTCCATTTGAAAAACATTTACATTTTTCTGTAGCTCTCCTTTTCGTGTTGATCATGAAAAAATTCTGTATAAATGGCACTAAAATCGCCCGTTCACTCACATTCGTAATAGCTACTTTTCTCTCATAACCGGTTTTCCCATTTTCGAACATTATTCATAATAGGAAGAAAGTGAGAGGTGAAAAAATTCCCGAGAAATTTTTATTCAGAATAAGGGGAATGGGAGAAGAGAAAAAATCCGTGCGGAATTTGTATTTAGAATTGGGCTGAATGTGAGTAGTTTGGAGAGAAAATATAAGGGGTTTGAGCAATTGCTGTGAATAGTTTGTGAGGCCATATATAAGTAGTTCGAATGAATAGTTTGTAAGGCCATTATTAAGTACTTTGAACATTAGAAATGAACAGTTTGTAGGGTTATTCATCAGCACATTGAATTTTAGTTCTAAGGTGTTCAAGATGTAAATATTGAGCAGTTTGGTTGATATTTCAAAGTGATTTGTAAGCATTTGAATGAATAGTTTGAGGCTTTGTTAGAGCAAAGAAGATAGATTTTTTCATTTAATACAATACAATTAGTAAAAACGAGATATCATATCACATCGATGAGGGGAAGTGCTCAAATTTTTCACACGGCCTGAACAAAATTGAACACATTATTAAGGGCATTCGTCATTAATGAAAATGCTTTTATAAGTGCTTATAAAAGGCTCAACTGTCTAGTAGGGATGCAATTTTCAGTACTTTTTTTTTCTCATACACTATAACTCGTTTTAATCAATCATAGTTTTTTTGTGTGGAAATTGTACATTTTTTTTAAACGATGGGTTTTGTAATAGGTATATGTCAATGTTTGTAACCAATTTTGTTGCTAATAAGTAACGATATTTTTTTTAATCTAGATTTAAGGAAATTTTTATAATTAAAATGTCTCGTTGAAATTGAAAATAGAAAACGAAATGGCGCACTAAATTAACGGGTTGGGGAGGGTAATGATGACGAGAGGGTAGGTAAAGAGGAATCGGGAGTAAAGGTAAGAAAGGGGACCTGCGAAATCCGAACGAAAACGAACGGTCCAAGGAAGCGTGGGCTCCCAGTGGGATCTATGGAGATGAAAGGGATGAGGATTGTAACAATCCGGCCTGCATCGATGTGGCTAAGGGTTGAGAACTGCGCCTTGCCAAACTGAGCTAGCTGAGGGGCATTCTACATCGATGGCGAAAAAGGGGCGGATTCACTACGAGTACGTTACAATAATTAAAATGGCTCCCAAACAAAATCAAATGGATAGATATGAATAATGCAGTTATACGATACAAAACCGAAATTTTAGATTTTTCACCATATGAACCTATGTACATATATGGAAAACAAGAATTCATTAGCAGCGCCTTAGATTGAAATTGGCTCCCATCAAAGAATAAACATTTTTCATTATTTTAAGACCTATTCAGGCAAAATAGCCAAAGCTCATCTTTGTGTAAAAAAAAAAATATATTTCAATCTTTATTGTAACAAGTTTACAGTCGTCGAACTAAACGGAGCTGTTCTCATGTGAACATAATCTCAACACGGTGACTTGGTCGTGGTGTTAGATCCAAGAGTCAAATAGCACCGATACGAGAGGTTGGAACCGTGAGGACAGATCCAATTAATAGCCCATATGCAGATGGCATAGCCAAACTTAGTTGTCAGATTATTAGCATCTGAAATAGTTTAAAGATAGTTTAAATTTTTCTAGAAATTTCAAATAAAAAAACTTCAAATACAATACAAACTTTTTTCCGTTTTTTTTTAATCCAGAATGCGTAGAAGGCCTCATGCGAATATTTTGCTAAGTAGCTTCTAGTAAGATCAACTCGATATGACCGCAAGTAATGATGTATGTAAACCTTGCGTTGCATACCTGGTAAAATCATCTAATAATTTTTTTTTGATAAAAACCGATTTCCATAGATCTCAAAAGGAACGTTACAGTTGCTCCAATGATTCCGAACCCAAAAAAAAAAAAAATTTTTTTTACATACCCTTAAGTCATCAAAACCTCCTCACATCAAGTGAAATACAAAGAAATCCCGAAATTGTTGAGTGAAGTTAGAAACCCGATATATTCACCAAAAAATTTTTTTTGAGAACTTAATGAAGCATCGACCAGCCCCGTATAATACCAGATTTAGAACTAAACAGGCAAATATGAATTACCGCAGCTTTATAGATCTTTCGGATCGAAAAGGCGGGGGTAACGCTGCCAGAACTGTACGTGGGAGTAACACTGCAGGAGGAGTAGGCGAAAGTAACATGGCAGGAGCTGTTGGTGGGAGTAACACGGCAGCAGGTGCAGGCAGTGACAAAGCACCAGCGGGAAACCCACAGAAACCCCAAAACAGGCGCAACAGGAAAGCCACACATGCAACCCAAACCAGTCCAGCCATCATCACACTTGCCTTTCCCTTCACTTACCATGCCCAACAATGGCGATGGCAATCGTCAGGCAACAGAAATCCCTATCGATCTGCGGAACAATATAGCACCAATGTTAAAAGAAATGATGGCTGAAGCAAAGGATGCCATATTAAACGAGGTGCGTGACACCATGACCGAGTTGGCTACAGCAACTCAAAACGTAGGTGTAGGCGTAGTACAGGGGGGAGGTAATAGGGCACGCAACCTGTAGGGTATGATAGTTAGGTGGTAGCCATGATTGTTTTTGCCCACTTCCGGTAGCCGTCGGAAGCGCAACCAAATGCTCGAAATGTTCGACTGATTGCATACCAACAAACCTAAGAGCGAACTCTAACAGCGGTTGAGCGACGTTGTGGAACTTGTTAACACCAGTGAGCACCTATGTTAACAGCGAAGGTAACAGCGGGACTCGCACGGTGGAGCGGTTTTAGCAAATCTAGTCCCGATAGAGCGAGACATGCCGATTATCGACAATTATTAACGGCAAGAGGCATTGGTATAGGGCCAATCCAACTAAGTTAGCATCCAGAGACTAAAAGATAACAACAACCATATGGGAAAATAGTTCGATAACAATTCATAGCTTAGGAGATAGGAATCGAGATGACCATCAGGCAGTTCCTGACGAAAGTTAAAACATAGCAGACGTGTCTGGCGAATCGATTAATTAAAAGGATAGTAAATCCTCGGTTGGTGAGAAAACCAAATTAACTTAAAATAAGGTTACAAAATTTAGTGCTTAAACTAAAAGTTTCGGAAAACTTTACTCTATAAACTAACAATTTGTTTAAACAAAGAAAGTTGTGAGGTATTCCGAAGAAAACCGAAAAGGTTTAAGAAATTAAATGAAGTGAAATTTTCAAAAATATAATAAACTAAAAAGTCTATAAAAAGTTGAAGGAAAAATAAAATTTTGTCTCAACCATTTCAAATATAAATTGCTACTAAGAGTAGAAATAAAATAGAAATATTAACGCAGAGACTGGATAGAAATTTTAAAATAAGTCTTAACCAAAACTAGACAGAAAAACAAACAAGTCTAAAAATGCGGAAAAAATCCAACAATTTATCTTAAAACCTGATGTGAGGAAAAGAAGCAGCAGCAGACGACGGAGATTGGAACCAGGAAACAGAGCGGAAAGGAGTTTTCTCAATTTAAGTGAGTTGTTTTTTTTTGGTTTTGAAATTTTACTTCTGATAATTTAATAAGTTATAAAAAAAAAAACTATATATACATATGTAAAGAAAGTTGAAGGTGAGCGAGCGACAAGACAAGCAACATGCGGTTGTTGTAGAAGTGATAAAAATGAAAAAGAAAGAAAAAATTTCAATTTCTATAAAAAAACAAAAAAAAAAAAAAATTGTTTGCCTAAACATGTTTGCCTAAGGAAGTGGTGTTAGATGAAAATTTCCATAACTTAATAAAACTTTCAGCAGCTAGCGTCATCATCCCCACAACTGGCCAGCGGACGGCGGATACATATGTATATGTAAGACGGTAAGTCATGCACTTAATTATGGATTTTATATATTTGCTTATATAGCGGTGACTGAATTAGATTTTCTTTGTTTTGCCTTTCGAGACTTAAACTCTCGTTGTATTCATGTATTTTTGTGAAAACACTTTTTAAATAACTTTAAAAACCTTTTCCAAAGTCCACAGAAAATGCTTAGCGAAAGTCACCTATATAGTATATGTAGATAGTCATCTTGTATTCTTACCACTTTGCACGTAAGGTTACCGTAAAAAGTTGAAAAAAAAAAAGAAAAAACCGCGTGTACCCAGTACACGTGAAAGAAGTTAACTTCTTAAATTCAGAAATAACGAAATATGAATAAGGTGTATTCGAGATTAGCATTTTGAACTGCTGATTGCTACCACGCACTAGGCCCCCATAAAAATTAGCAAGGGGTATCAGCATCGCGATAGAAAGACGAAAGAAAAAGAAAAATTCAAAGTTTTCGATTTACGGACAGGCTTCAAAAAGTGTGGTAAGAACCCTGTCGGGGATCTTCTAGAGGAACACCAAAACGTTCCAGCCAAAAATTGAGTGGCAAACTGCTCCCTCTTATTATCCTATGCTCTTTGCTATATTGAAAAATAAGGCCACTCTAGTGTGCATATAGGCAAAGAGCATAGAACAATAAGAGGGAGCAGTTTGCCACTCAATGGAAACGATGAAACACAAAAGTCTGAAAGGTCCGCAACAGGGTTTCGTCTCCGCTTTGACATGTCTTTCTTAAATATACACCGCAAAATTTGTGTTGAATTTCATGGAATTCGCGGACGAAAGACAAATTTCCAATGAAAATGCCGAAATGTGTTTTATTGTTGTTGTAACAAGTGCAAACGTATGTATAGTTGTGTATGCAGCCGAATGCAATGTATTTTGTTGTTGCCATACATTGCGTTTGTACATATAGTTGTGTGTAGCATAGTAACGGCAGGGAAAATATCGCGATCTGCTTGCAGCGTCACGGTCAAAGTGTAGCATATGATTTTTCATATTTGTGACGGCTAATTTTTATGCGCGCCTGGTACAGTGAAATCTAAGTCGGTATAAAAGGCACCCCTTGTCCCTTCCTCACCTTTCCCATTCGTTGTTTCAAAGTGAATCTGATTCTAAAATATTATATTTTTGCATTTTTGTTCATTTTAGCAATTTCGACAATTTTTGCCATCGATGCTTGAAATCACTTGGACGAAATCAGGTGGAAGCACGAGCTCTGCTGATTGCTTCTTTTTTCTCGAAGTTTGACAGCTCACAGTCTAGTTTTGACATTCAGCTTACGAAAAACATACTGGAAAATGTATGTATGGAGATATGTATACCAAGCGGCATTCACCCGTTTTGATTCTTCTAAAGTCCATTTGTGCACATTAGAGTGCCTTTACTTCCATACAAAAATAAATTAATAAGCCTTTCCATTTATAAAAGGAATAAAACAAAATGTATGTCCCTTTTATTAAAAAATCGTTTCAATGTCTATTCACAATTTAATTTAATTTTGCGACAATGGTAGAATTGGGCTAAAACTTGTTTGGAATGATTTTTTATTACGTACAGAAAAATCAGGTCAGAGCATCCCTAAAATTCCTATATTGAAAAATAAGGCCACTCTAGTGTGCATATAGGCAGAAGTTCGTGCGAATTTGAGACTTCTGCGCAATTGCAGCAAATAGAAATTTTTGTCAAATAGCATCCGCGCACGCATTTTTTCTGCGTGCCTGGTAGAACGAATTTATGCGCCGGTATAAAATCAAGCCGTCCGAGTCTGAGGATTGAATTTTATTGATTTGGGGGGACATTCCAGTTCTAATGTACTTGAATTAAATTCTTACAAAATCCGAAGAATTATTTAAAACTATAAAAGATGGTGATGAACACCCTAGACCAAACTAATTGATTTTTAGATGTTATATGCAGTTGTGGTTTGGACGCATACATAAAGCCACCTTAGGTCCATTTAATATAGCTATTTACTCAACATATCCCTGTAAAAAACGTTGGAGTATGGGAGTACTCCAACATTTATCCTCATTCATACAAAAAGGTGGTCCAATAAGCCCATGTCCGGTGAGTGGATCACCTAATCCATATCGGAGCACCCTGCTGAATAGTCTATGGAGCACCTACGTGAGAGTACTTTGAAAATGCTGGCAAAATATTACTCTATAGAGTACTTTGCAGTAAAGCGAGAGAGGGAGTATGTGTTCTTTTTGAGGACCACCTACTCCCTCTCTCGCTTTGCTGTTGAATAGTCCATAGAGTAATCCAATAGGAGGATTTTGGGGGTACTCTCATGTAGGTGGTCTATAGAGTATTCAAAAGCAAAAATATGGAGTACTCCGAGTCGGATTAGGTGATCCAATTACCGGCCATCGCCATGTCAATTGGACCACCTCTTTTATATGAGCGAGGATAAGTGTTGGAGTACTCCGATACTCCTTAAGGAGTACTCTATGGAGTATGGAACGGAGTATTTCGGTTTTTTGCAGGGATTATACTCAACAAGCATGACAATAACAAATGAGTTGACAATTGCAGCAACAAAAATCAACTATGTACTTAATTACTGTACTAATCTAACCAGCACCAAAGGCAATTATGTACAGCGTGTGTGTGTGTTGGTGTGCACCATCTAGCGTCGTCTGGCGTTTCTAGTGCCATCTACGCAGCGTAGTGAGGATTTCAAAGACAACAACCAATATTCTATTTCCGTTGCATAGTTCCCGTTATATCATCTATTACAATACAATTTTCTCAATTTTACTCTCAATAAAAACTTCTTTGATCTCACGCTCTCGCTCACCAAAACAACGCCTCTGTAGTGGTAATGGCTTGGTATAATTAAGTATGTATATATCAAAGATGACTAGATACGAAACTTCGCGCTCTCTGAGAGCGCTCAAAAAGTGGTCATTTTTTATAGCATTTTCCAATGATGCCAGGATGGTGAAAACAAAATATGGGCATTTTGAGTAGCGTTTTAGGAATTTTGCAATTCCCACAGGACAAGAGGTATGCAAAAAGGTGATATCGAATTATTTTTTGAATTTTTCTTTCTCGGAACGTATAAAATGAGACAAGATATGTTTAAAATAAGATATATGAAATAATAAACAATTCATAATATAAAGTTAAAGTTTCTAAGATATCTTAAATTAAGGTAAAATCCTTAATGATGTACATTTCGTAATGAAATAGAACATGCTAATGGAAATGATAATATGATTTCAAATAAAAATAACTAAATTAAAATAAATATTTGAAAATAGTACAAAAAGAAAAGGCGTTTATACCTATAAACCACTCAAATGCGAAAAAAAAATATAATTTTCTACATATATTTTCTACAGCTATCTTCTTAGATTGTACTATTTCATACTTTACGTATTTTTTCTCAATCGTGAGATATTTTAGGTTCATCGAAATGTTCACTTGTTTGATGTTCCCAAATTTGGTGCGTTTTTTCTTTCTGGCTCCTCATTGTTTATGTATCTAATGTCAGATGGTCCTCGATTGTGTAGTATTGCCAACTAGCGCACACATAAAAAAGTAGGCAACACTGCATAATCGAGGACCGAAATGAGAGAGCGGGAGAGAGTTTCGTATCAAGTCATCTTTGGTATATATAGTATTTTACTCTCAATAAAACCTTCTTTGATCTCACGCTCTCGCTCACCAAAACAACGCCTCTGTAGTGGTAATGGCTTGGTATAATTAAGTATGTATATATAGTATGATGTTAACAAAAATGTTGCTACAGACAAATAAAAATATACCATGTTAAGAGAGAGTGTACAACAGAGAAGTAGGCTTGAGAGAATAAAGACGATAGGTACAACCAAAGTATATTAAACAAAGTAGAAGCGAACTTGACAGTTCTCTCTTTTCTATAGGAGTTTTAACGTCAAATGAAAAAAAAAATTTTAACCCGTTCGATTTTAAAATGTCTTATTTTTATCAGTTTGTTATTTTTATTGATGAAATAATAAATCGTGGTAATTGTTTTCGACTGCAACCGAGTGCTGAAACACGTTCAAGAATTATCAAGAGACGCGCATAGTACCCAGAAATAATAATCCGACTCCGAAAACAATTTTTTTGAGTAGCTTGCAAGATATTTGCAAACGAATGAAACAATTTCTGTACCAAGAAGAGGGGATCGAGCTATTTTTTCAAATCGTGAACAATAGTCGGTACCTCAGGAGTCACACAAAAACTATAGAAAACGCCCCCGATTAGTTCTTCGGATTTTTGAAAATGTTTTCAAAATGATAAAAATATTTATTCTCCGGAGGCCGATTTTCATTTCAACCGAAATGAGCCTTTGATACTCCTCCCAACATTTTTTAGAACTTGATGATAGTAGTTAACAGTGACCCAAATCGATTGCTATATTAATACATACATACATATGTACCTGATAAAAAGGAAAGAGAACGAAAACTTTTCAGGACGTAGCAGTTGGTCGGTGCTTTAAGGCGCCTGGTTGTGATGAATGACGACGACGCTCGGAACTCGGTGGGGCATTCTTCCTGTGTAATAGGTGGGAGTTGACAAATATTGTCAAGGTCTTTAAAGAGGTAGACTTAGATAGTTTACAAAGAACTATATTAAGAATTTTTTGACTTTTGCAAATGCGGTTTAACTTTTTAATACAAAAATTGAATGGGGCCCAAATATTGTACGTGGGCCAGTAAGGGTAAATACGTTGGCTTGTCCTTTTTTGAAGTAAGAATTCCTACAAAAACAAAATATTTTGGTTGTCAATTCTACCTTGTTTAATTTGCCTTGGGTAGAACAAAACCATGTTCGATTGAAAAATGTTAGTGAGGGAGTTAGCATAGCTATTTTTCCTGTAACAGAAGGTCCGCTCGTTCGTAGATAATTTAATAGATTAACAGAGGCACCTTCATACAGGTTCGAGAGAGAATTTATGTTTCGGAAGTTCGATCATAGTTAATACACTTACATATTTGAATTAAAATGATGAAATCGGTTTGAACCGAGCGAAATGTTATGTAAATTTAACATGGAATGTAGGCAAAAGTAGACATTGGATTTGTACACACAAATATATGAACATCTATGTACATGTTAACATGACACATGTTAACAATTGCTTAATAAAGCACAGCGGAAGTGCAGCTTTAAATATTTCTCACAGCAAAAAGCCAGACGCATCGTCAGCATAAAAGCTTATGTTCGGAGCGAAGCGGAAGCGCAACACGCGCAACCCAAATTGCAAATTCGGGGAATCTGCAACAAGCCGCAATAGTAAAACAACAACAATCATCAGGTGGCCAGCGCACGCCGTAGCTTAGCTTTTAAGTTAATTAATTTGTAAAGTTTAGTTCTAGTTTTGCATTTAAACAATAAAGGTCGTAATGACCCAATAAAAATTATATTTTTTTCCGCGTTTTAATCAATAAAACGTTAATTGGCGCCCAACGTGGGGCCTTCGTTGTCAAGTTCGCGTTCGTGGTAAAGTGGTGTTAACTCATAAATCCGAAATTTAAAAAAGGGAAGAAAACCCCAACCGCGATAAAATCCAAATCGTTAAAATCAAATAAAAAAAAACGCCAGGATTAAAATAGCCCGAGCAGCAACAAGGCCCCAGTCAGAACCTACGGAATTAAGCCGGAATATACAAGTGTGCAGGAACGAGGCCCCCCAGTACCGGACATTGAACCGCAAAAAGGAGATGCTAGTCATCAGCCGCCGCACCACCTTAAGGCTAAGAATACTAATGTAAGTTAAGTTTTCCAATAAATATCCTTTTCGGGAATACAAATTTGTGAGAAATAATAGAAATAGTGATAAAAGTGTAAGCAATAAGTTTAATAAAAATTGAATGATCAAAATTAGGAGAAAAATTAAATTCTTGAGAACCAAATCGTTTTAAGCAAAGAAGATTCTAATTCGTGAGAAATAATAGAAATAGTGATAAAAGAGTAAGCAATAAATAAAATAAAAATTTAATGATTAGAGTTAGAAGAAAAGAAATACTTGTGAACTTAAAGAAAGGTGAAGATTAAATAATAAGTTAAGTGAAGAGTTAATAATATTAAAAATTTAGACAGAAATCGAAATCGATAAATTTTTCTTTCACCAAAAATTGATTAATAAATTCTCTATACTGCAAAGTAGCAATCCTAGATTTTCAGTTCAAAATAAAAGTGAAAAAAAGGACTTAGTTAAATAATTTAGGCCAGTTGCCTTACCATAATCTTACAAAATGTCAAATCCTCAAAACCTCATTCGACCACCAGTGCTTAACGCACCTGCCCCTTCCGGACAGCCGGCCCCTCCCAACACCTTTTCAATGGAAGAGCTAACAGGTGTCGTGACGGGAATAGTCACCAGCATCTTCCAAACCCAAGGGCGAAACATGGTTCAAGCCGCCCTTAACCCTAACGCGAATTTCAGTAATTTTACCGATATTACCATTGATTCGAGCTTGGCTGGCAACGTATCCGAGCTAGACAAGATACCGGATGTGGTAAGATGCCTGAGGGAATTCTCTGGCCGTCCCGGGGAGTTCAACTCGTGGAAGAAAAGTGTAGAAAGGATTCTACAAATCTACGAGCCTCAGCGAGGGACACCAATATATTACGGCATTTTAAATGTCATTAGGAATAAAATCGTGGGCAATGCGGACGTAGCCCTGGAGTCATATAATACTCCGCTCGATTGGAAAGCGATTTCCAAATGCCTTACCCTACACTACGCGGATAAACGCGATCTCGGTACTCTTGAGTACCAAATGACTTCTCTGGTACAGGGCAACCTTACCATCCAAGAGTTTTACCAGCGGGTATACTCTCACCTGTCCCTAATTCTCAACAAACTTGGTTGCATGGAGGTCGGCGCAGAAGCCATGCCCCTACTGACTCGCACATATAGGGATAAAGCCTTAGACACGTTCGTACGAGGACTCAAAGGAGATCTATCGAGACTCCTCGGAATGAGGGAACCCGCAGATCTTCCTCAAGCTCTCCACTTGTGTTTAAAGCTTGAAAATCAAAACTACAGGTCCCACTATGCCTTAATGAATAATGGCCAGGCTAGGAGAACTTTGGACATTCGTCCACCCCTCCCCCCCAAACGATTAAATAATGAATTCTATCCCGAATTGGCATATATGCCCCAACCTAGGTTGAATGCAACTCCTCCCTATAGGCCTCCCCAACTGAATTACCAGTACCAACATCCCCAACCGAACTATCAATACCAACATCCACAACCAAACTACCAATACCAACATCCTTATCAACCAAATCAGCACACCCCACGTCCAAATAACCCACCACCTCGTCCACCTCAAAAACCTCAACCACGTCCGGAACCAATGGATATTGACCAATCGTTAAGGACACGGAACTTAAATTACATGAACCGACCAAAACCAAACGATCCGACCAACAAACGGCCACCACCAGGCACCCTTCCAGCACCTGTACCTAACAAAATGCAAAGAAACTTCCATATTAACTCAGACCCATCCCCCTACAGTGCTCAAGAGGACTACTCTCCTGATACGGACTATCGTACTAATGAAAACGACTACCAGACAAATAATGACACCGACTACTACGAGAAAGATCCCCAGGACGATAATTACATTGATACAACTGACCTCCATTTTTTAGAATGAGTCACTCTTCTCTGCCTTATTTCGAATGCAGACTGAAGAGTGGAATCATAGCAAAATTTTTAATTGACACAGGTTCAACAAAAAATTATATTCAGCCACACATAGTACCAAACCCTATAAAGAACAAATCTAACTTCTTCGCTAAGTCAATAGCAGGCGATATAGAAATCAGCGAGCATACTTTCATTAGTCTTTTCAACTCACCGAATAGACTAAAATTCTACCTCCTTCCTACATTACGCTCATTCCATGGTATCCTTGGTAACGACAGCCTCAAAGAACTCGGCGCTGTTATACATGTTAAGGATAACTATATGGTTATTATACCTAGTAGTGCTTCGCACACAAGGTATATTAACTTCATTGGCCTAACGGTAGTATGTAACGGCATAAACGAATCGAGATAGATATTGACTTATATATATCAAAATGTTCAGGAGGAAAAGAGAAATTGATTGAGCCATGTCCGTCCGTCCGTCCGTCCGTCCGTCTGTGAACACGATAACTTGAGTAAATCTTGAGATATCTCAATGAAATTTGGTATGTGGGTTCCTTTTCACTTATCTCCGAGCGCTATTGAAAATAGGCAAAATCGGTTAAAAGCCACGCCCTCTTTCTATATATATAATATTTTCGAAAATACAAAAAGAGTGATTATTCAGTACATAATACACCTATAAGGATAATATTTGGTATGCACTTTAGCGTTAAGGCAACAAATACATTTTTGAAAAAATTTTTAAAAAGGGGCGTGGTACCGCCCACTTTTGATATAGTCAAGTTTGGAAATATTATTAATCATAAATCAAAAACCGCTCAAGATAGCAAAACAAAATTCAGCACACATATTTATATTAATACAAGCAATATTTCGAAAAAAAATTATTGAAATCGGGTTAGGTCCACGCCCAATTTTATACGAAAGATTTTGAAAAGGATCATAGATATATTGAATATGCTATAACTTTGCTTAAACTAGCTGTATATCATTTCTATTTCACCTCTGAAGTGTTCGTGGGCAAAGAAAGTCGAAAGCACAAAATTTTTGGAAAATGGGCGTGGCCCCGCCCCTTTATGGGGGATTATTCCACAAAACTTTACATGCCATAACTCCGGTAAAAATTGACTTATTGGAACGATATTTAGAGAAAGTGTTCAACATATAAAGCTAACTCTTTGCTGTAAAAATAAACAAAATCGGTGAACGGACACGCCCACTTTTTGAACACAGTTCTAAAAAATTTCTTCGTAAAATTAAAATCGCGATATTTCCATAATTGTATAAGTTATTTAAATAAGATTTTACACACATAATAAGCTTTTTAACCAAAACTAAACTGTATACAAATTTTGTGGATTTTGGTGAAGTAGGCGTGGCGCCGCCCACTTTTTAGCATAAAAGCTCTGCTATTTTCAAAAGCGATTGCTTGGAATTTGAAGAATGTATTTCAATGAAATTTTGTGAGATACTTCCCAATAGTATGTAGTATACTCCTGCCAAAAATTACGCACATCGAATAACAAACAAGCAAGATTTACGGGCAAGTAGTTAACACTCTACTGCCTTTTTATACCTAGTAGTGCTTCGCACACAAGGTATATTAACTTCATTGGCCTAACGGTAGTATGTAACGGCATAAACGAATCGAGATAGATATTGACTTATATATATCAAAATGTTCAGGAGGAAAAGAGAAATTGATTGAGCCATGTCCGTCCGTCCGTCCGTCCGTCCGTCTGTGAACACGATAACTTGAGTAAATCTTGAGATATCTCAATGAAATTTGGTATGTGGGTTCCTTTTCACTTATCTCCGAGCGCTATTGAAAATAGGCAAAATCGGTTAAAAGCCACGCCCTCTTTCTATATATATAATATTTTCGAAAATACAAAAAGAGTGATTATTCAGTACATAATACACCTATAAGGATAATATTTGGTATGCACTTTAGCGTTAAGGCAACAAATACATTTTTGAAAAAATTTTTAAAAAGGGGCGTGGTACCGCCCACTTTTGATATAGTCAAGTTTGGAAATATTATTAATCATAAATCAAAAACCGCTCAAGATAGCAAAACAAAATTCAGCACACATATTTATATTAATACAAGCAATATTTCGAAAAAAAATTATTGAAATCGGGTTAGGTCCACGCCCAATTTTATACGAAAGATTTTGAAAAGGATCATAGATATATTGAATATGCTATAACTTTGCTTAAACTAGCTGTATATCATTTCTATTTCACCTCTGAAGTGTTCGTGGGCAAAGAAAGTCGAAAGCACAAAATTTTTGGAAAATGGGCGTGGCCCCGCCCCTTTATGGGGGATTATTCCACAAAACTTTACATGCCATAACTCCGGTAAAAATTGACTTATTGGAACGATATTTAGAGAAAGTGTTCAACATATAAAGCTAACTCTTTGCTGTAAAAATAAACAAAATCGGTGAACGAACACGCCCACTTTTTGAACACAGTTCTAAAAAATTTCTTCGTAAAATTAAAATCGCGATATTTCCATAATTGTATAAGTTATTTAAATAAGATTTTACACACATAATAAGCTTTTTAACCAAAACTAAACTGTATACAAATTTTGTGGATTTTGGTGAAGTAGGCGTGGCGCCGCCCACTTTTTAGCATAAAAGCTCTGCTATTTTCAAAAGCGATTGCTTGGAATTTGAAGAATGTATTTCAATGAAATTTTGTGAGATACTTCCCAATAGTATGTAGTATACTCCTGCCAAAAATTACGCAAATCGAATAACAAACAAGCAAGATTTACGGGCAAGTAGTTAACACTCTACTGCCTTTTTTTTATTAATTTTTTTTATTTTCATACCTTTCATGAACATGAGGAAAGGTATTTATATTTTGTTATTTAGTAATAATTTAATTTACCACTCACAACAGAAGTGTTTTTATCGAAAACAATCAGTTGCCTTTATAACAAATTTTCAGTTATTAAAATAGGCCTGAGTATATTAGGATACCAAAACAGATCACTACTAGGTATTTAATGTTCGGTTACACCCGAACTTAGACTTCCTTACTAGTTCAAAATAAAGTTAAAATTAAAATAAAGCAACTTGCCTCTAAAACCGTTAACACAATAGACATAAAAGATAATATGACGCCTAATCAAAAGGCCAAAATCAATAAATTGGTAGACAATTTTTCCCAACTTTTTGCCGAACCTAATGACAAACTGACGTACACGACCAAAGTTGTTGGCGAAATCAGGACAAATAAGGACAGCCCAGTCTACACAAGGTACTACCCATACCCGATGTCGCTAAAAAGCGAAGTAGAGTCTCAAATCAATAAGATGTTAGACGACGGCATAATTCGACCGCCAAGATCTCCCTATAACTCACCCGTTTGGGTCGTAACAAAAAAACCTGACTCACAGGGTAATAAGCAATACAGAATAGTTATTGATTACCGAAAACTCAATGCTATCACTGTAGCAGATCGCTACCCAATACCCCAGATAAACGAAGTGTTATCCCAACTGGGGAAAAACAAATATTTTTCTGTATTAGACCTCAAAAGCGGATTCCATCAAATCCCACTCAAGGAATCCGACATCGAAAAAACAGCTTTCTCCATTAACAATGGAAAATATGAATTTACAAGGCTACCTTTCGGATTAAAAAATGCACCTTCAATATTCCAGCGTGCCTTGGACGATATTCTTCGCCATCATATCGGCAAAATCTGCTACGTCTACATCGACGACATTGTCGTTTTCAGTAACTCCGAAGAGGAGCACGCCTTCCACTTGCAACAAATTTTCAAAACCCTAGAAGACGCAAATATGAAAATACAATTGGACAAATGCCATTTCTTTAGGGATTCTGTAGAATTTCTAGGTTTCATTATTTCCTCAAAAGGAATCACAAAGAATCCAGCAAAGGTAGAAGCTATTGCTAACATATCCTACCCCAATACAATTAAGGAACTTCGCTCATTTTTGGGCCTCTCCGGCTATTATCGCCGCTTTATAAAAGACTATGCCATGTTGGCTAAACCCCTTACGCTACTTTTAAGAGGGGAAGAAGGGCGCATATCAAAGAATACGTCCGCGAAAATAAACATCGATTTAAACGAGGACGCAAAAGACGCTTTCAATAAAATTAAAAGATCTCTTATATCCGACGACGTCGTACTATCCTACCCTGACTTCACTAAGGAATTCCATTTGACAACCGACGCTTCTAACTACGCCATCGGCGCAGTCCTTTCCCAAGACAGAAAACCGATCGCATTCATTTCGAGAACACTTTCCAAAACAGAAGAATCTTACGCTACGAATGAAAAAGAATTTCTAGCCATAATATGGGCTCTAAACAACTTTAGAAACTATCTTTATGGCTCAGCCAAAGTTAAAATATTTACCGACCACCAACCTCTCACGCAGGCTCTAAGCAACAAAAATAACAACTCTAAGATGAAGCGATGGAAATCCATCTTAGAAGAATACAATCATGAACTCCACTACAAACCTGGTACAACTAACGTTGTAGCAGACGCACTCTCAAGAATGCCTACTGAACCAGTTAACTCCCTTTCCTCGACGCAACACAGCGACGAAAGCTCATCAGATAATTTAATCCACCACGTAGAAACTCCCATAAATGTTTTTAAAAATCAAATATTCTTAAACATCGGTCCAACCCCAACTTATCAATTTAAAATAATATTTCCCACATACCACAGACACATCCTTGAAGAACCAGGATATGACTCAGCAACACTTACTAATCGCCTCAAAAGGTACTTAAACCCCTCCGTTGTAAACTGCATCAAAGCAGATGAGCAGACAATGGGAAAAATACAAGAAATATACCCAATACATTTCAGTAACTACAAAGTCAGATTTACCCAACTCCAAGTTCAGGACGTAACAAACGAACACGAGCAGGAAGAGATTATAATTAAAACACACAAAAGGGCACATAGAAATTGTCGAGAAAATAAGGTCCAAATTCTCGAAGATTACTACTTCCCATCAATGACAAAAAAAATTAACAGAATTATAAAACAATGCTCAATTTGCAAAGAAAACAAATACGACCGTCACCCCAGTAAACCCAAACTAGGAGAAACCCCTATCCCACAGTTTCCAGGACAAATCCTACACATTGATATCTACATAACTGAACGAAATATCGTCCTCACAGCCATAGACAAATTTTCAAAGTATGCCCAAACAAAAATTCTTCGTTCTAGAGCTGTAGAACACGTTAAGGAACCCCTCCGCGAACTACTATTTCAATTTGGCGTACCAGAAACGGTAGTAATAGACAATGAAACGTCCTTGAATTCAGCTTCCATTCGATTCTTATTGGAAGATACTCTAAACATACAAGTTTTCAGAACACCGCCTTATGCAAGCTCCGTGAATGGTCAAGTAGAACGATTTCACTCGACACTCACAGAGATAATGCGTTGTTTAAAAGCAGAGCGAAGCTTCACGTCATTCGCCGAACTCCTCGATAACTCCGTCTACGAGTACAATTATACAGTTCACTCCACAACAAAGAAAAAGCCAATAGAGGTATTTTTCGGGAGAAGAGTCTCCACAGACCCAAGCCAATTTGAAAGAGCTAGGGAAGAAAATATCTTGGAGCTAAAAAATAAACAATTAAAAGACCTTTCCCATCATAATAAAGCCCGTCATCAAATTAGAACATATAACCCAGGAGAAACAATTTACGTTAGGATCAACAAACGCCTAGGAACCAAAATATCCCCAAAATTTAAAAAAGAAATAGTAAGAGAAGACAAAAATTCAACCGTTTTGACAGAATCAGGAAAAATAGTTCACAAAAGTAACATAAAAAATCAAAATTAATCTTTGCACTTACAGATTTCTTCTGATTTATCCATCTATGGCGACAATAGACATCTACGACTACTCAAACGCACAACTAGTGACAATAAATGACGGACTCGCTAAAATACAGAACGGTTCCTTTAGACTGATACACGTGATTTACCTGAGCAAATACGAAACAATTTTGACGGACATATACAAATTCATTGCTTCGGACATACCCAAAAATATGATCCTGTACCCCATCCTAAAGCACGAATTAACCCAATCCCTTCAGATATTAGATACCATCAAACCTATAGAAAACTAGTAAGGAAGTCTAAGTTCAGGTGTAACCGAACATTAAATACCTAGTAGTGATCTGTTTTGGTATCCTAATATACTCAGGCCTATTTTAATAACTGAAAATTTGTTATAAAGGCAACTGATTGTTTTCGATAAAAACACTTCTGTTGTGAGTGGTAAATTAAATTATTACTAAATAACAAAATATAAATACCTTTCCTCATGTTCATGAAAGGTATGAAAATAAAAAAAATTAATAAAAACTAGTAAGGAAGTCTAAGTTCGGGTGTAACCGAACATTAAATACCTAGTAGTGATCTGTTTTGGTATCCTAATATACTCAGGCCTATTTAATAACTGAAAATTTGTTATAAAGGCAACTGATTGTTTTCGATAAAAACACTTCTGTTGTGAGTGGTAAATTAAATTATTACTAAATAACAAAATATAAATACCTTTCCTCATGTTCATGAAAGGTATGAAAATAAAAAAAATTAATAAAAAAAAAGGCAGTAGAGTGTTAACTACTTGCCCGTAAATCTTGCTTGTTTGTTATTCGATTTGCGTAATTTTTGGCAGGAGTATACTACATACTATTGGGAAGTATCTCACAAAATTTCATTGAAATACATTCTTCAAATTCCAAGCAATCGCTTTTGAAAATAGCAGAGCTTTTATGCTAAAAAGTGGGCGGCGCCACGCCTACTTCACCAAAATCCACAAAATTTGTATACAGTTTAGTTTTGGTTAAAAAGCTTATTATGTGTGTAAAATCTTATTTAAATAACTTATACAATTATGGAAATATCGCGATTTTAATTTTACGAAGAAATTTTTTAGAACTGTGTTCAAAAAGTGGGCGTGTCCGTTCACCGATTTTGTTTATTTTTACAGCAAAGAGTTAGCTTTATATGTTGAACACTTTCTCTAAATATCGTTCCAATAAGTCAATTTTTACCGGAGTTATGGCATGTAAAGTTTTGTGGAATAATCCCCCATAAAGGGGCGGGGCCACTCCCATTTTCCAAAAATTTTGTGCTTTCGACTTTCTTTGCCCACGAACACTTCAGAGGTGAAATAGAAATGATATACAGCTAGTTTAAGCAAAGTTATAGCATATTCAATATATCTATGATCCTTTTCAAAATCTTTCGTATAAAATTGGGCGTGGGCCTAACCCGATTTCAATAATTTTTTTTCGAAATATTGCTTGTATTAATATAAATATGTGTGCTGAATTTTGTTTTGCTATCTTGAGCGGTTTTTGATTTATGATTAATAATATTTCCAAACTTGACTATATCAAAAGTGGGCGGTACCACGCCCCTTTTTAAAAATTTTTTCAAAAATGTATTTGTTGCCTTAACGCTAAAGTGCATACCAAATATTATCCTTATAGGTGTATTATGTACTGAATAATCACTCTTTTTGTATTTTCGAAAATATTATATATATAGAAAGAGGGCGTGGCTTTTAACCGATTTTGCCTATTTTCAATAGCGCTCGGAGATAAGTGAAAAGGAACCCACATACCAAATTTCATTGAGATATCTCAAGATTTACTCAAGTTATCGTGTTCACAGACGGACGGACATGGCTCAATCAATTTCTCTTTTCCTCCTGAACATTTTGATATATATAAGTCAATATCTATCTCGATTCGTTTATGCCGTTACATACTACCGTTAGGCCAATGAAGTTAATATACCTTGTGTGCGAAGCACTACTAGGTATAAAAAGGCAGTAGAGTGTTAACTACTTGCCCGTAAATCTTGCTTGTTTGTTATTCGATTTGCGTAATTTTTGGCAGGAGTATACTACATACCATTGGGAAGTATCTCACAAAATTTCATTGAAATACATTCTTCAAATTCCAAGCAATCGCTTTTGAAAATAGCAGAGCTTTTATGCTAAAAAGTGGGCGGCGCCACGCCTACTTCACCAAAATCCACAAAATTTGTATACAGTTTAGTTTTGGTTAAAAAGCTTATTATGTGTGTAAAATCTTATTTAAATAACTTATACAATTATGGAAATATCGCGATTTTAATTTTACGAAGAAATTTTTTAGAACTGTGTTCAAAAAGTGGGCGTGTCCGTTCACCGATTTTGTTTATTTTTACAGCAAAGCTTTATATGTTGAACACTTTCTCTAAATATCGTTCCAATAAGTCAATTTTTACCGGAGTTATGGCATGTAAAGTTTTGTGGAATAATCCCCCATAAAGGGGCGGGGCCACGCCCATTTTCCAAAAATTTTGTGCTTTCGACTTTCTTTGCCCACGAACACTTCAGAGGTGAAATAGAAATGATATACAGCTAGTTTAAGCAAAGTTATAGCATATTCAATATATCTATGATCCTTTTCAAAATCTTTCGTATAAAATTGGGCGTGGACCTAACCCGATTTCAATAATTTTTTTTCGAAATATTGCTTGTATTAATATAAATATGTGTGCTGAATTTTGTTTTGCTATCTTGAGCGGTTTTTGATTTATGATTAATAATATTTCCAAACTTGACTATATCAAAAGTGGGCGGTACCACGCCCCTTTTTAAAAATTTTTTCAAAAATGTATTTGTTGCCTTAACGCTAAAGTGCATACCAAATATTATCCTTATAGGTGTATTATGTACTGAATAATCACTCTTTTTGTATTTTCGAAAATATTATATACATAGAAAGAGGGCGTGGCTTTTAACCGATTTTGCCTATTTTCAATAGCGCTCGGAGATAAGTGAAAAGGAACCCACATACCAAATTTCATTGAGATATCTCAAGATTTACTCAAGTTATCGTGTTCACAGACGGACGGACGGACGGACGGACGGACATGGCTCAATCAATTTCTCTTTTCCTCCTGAACATTTTGATATACATAAGTCAATATCTATCTCGATTCGTTTATGCCGTTACATACTACCGTTAGGCCAATGAAGTTAATATACCTTGTGTGCGAAGCACTACTAGGTATAAAAAGGCAGTAGAGTTTTAACTACTTGCCCGTAAATCTTGCTTGTTTGTTATTCGATTTGCGTAATTTTTGGCAGGAGTATACTACATACTATTGGGAAGTATCTCACAAAATTTCATTGAAATACATTCTTCAAATTCCAAGCAATCGCTTTTGAAAATAGCAGAGCTTTTATGCTAAAAAGTGGGCGGCGCCACGCCTACTTCACCAAAATCCACAAAATTTGTATACAGTTTAGTTTTGGTTAAAAAGCTTATTATGTGTGTAAAATCTTATTTAAATAACTTATACAATTATGGAAATATCGCGATTTTAATTTTACGAAGAAATTTTTTAGAACTGTGTTCAAAAAGTGGGCGTGTCCGTTCACCGATTTTGTTTATTTTTACAGCAAAGAGTTAGCTTTATATGTTGAACACTTTCTCTAAATATCGTTCCAATAAGTCAATTTTTACCGGAGTTATGGCATGTAAAGTTTTGTGGAATAATCCCCCATAAAGGGGCGGGGGCACTCCCATTTTCCAAAAATTTTGTGCTTTCGACTTTCTTTGCCCACGAACACTTCAGAGGTGAAATAGAAATGATATACAGCTAGTTTAAGCAAAGTTATAGCATATTCAATATATCTATGATCCTTTTCAAAATCTTTCGTATAAAATTGGGCGTGGACCTAACCCGATTTCAATAATTTTTTTTCGAAATATTGCTTGTATTAATATAAATATGTGTGCTGAATTTTGTTTTGCTATCTTGAGCGGTTTTTGATTTATGATTAATAATATTTCCAAACTTGACTATATCAAAAGTGGGCGGTACCACGCCCCTTTTTAAAAATTGTTTCAAAAATGTATTTGTTGCCTTAACGCTAAAGTGCATACCAAATATTATCCTTATAGGTGTATTATGTACTGAATAATCACTCTTTTTGTATTTTCGAAAATATTATATATATAGAAAGAGGGCGTGGCTTTTAACCGATTTTGCCTATTTTCAATAGCGCTCGGAGATAAGTGAAAAGGAACCCACATACCAAATTTCATTGAGATATCTCAAGATTTACTCAAGTTATCGTGTTCACAGACGGACGGACGGACGGACGGACGGACGGACGGACGGACATGGCTCAATCAATTTCTCTTTTCCTCCTGAACATTTTGATATATATAAGTCAATATCTATCTCGATTCGTTTATGCCGTTACATACTACCGTTAGGCCAATGAAGTTAATATACCTTGTGTGCGAAGCACTACTAGGTATAAAAAGGCAGTAGAGTGTTAACTACTTGCCCGTAAATCTTGCTTGTTTGTTATTCGATTTGCGTAATTTTTGGCAGGAGTATACTACATACTATTGGGAAGTATCTCACAAAATTTCATTGAAATACATTCTTCAAATTCCAAGCAATCGCTTTTGAAAATAGCAGAGCTTTTATGCTAAAAAGTGGGCGGCGCCACGCCTACTTCACCAAAATCCACAAAATTTGTATACAGTTTAGTTTTGGTTAAAAAGCTTATTATGTGTGTAAAATCTTATTTAAATAACTTATACAATTATGGAAATATCGCGATTTTAATTTTACGAAGAAATTTTTTAGAACTGTGTTCAAAAAGTGGGCGTGTCCGTTCACCGATTTTGTTTATTTTTACAGCAAAGAGTTAGCTTTATATGTTGAACACTTTCTCTAAATATCGTTCCAATAAGTCAATTTTTACCGGAGTTATGGCATGTAAAGTTTTGTGGAATAATCCCCCATAAAGGGGCGGGGCCACGCCCATTTTCCAAAAATTTTGTGCTTTCGACTTTCTTTGCCCACGAACACTTCAGAGGTGAAATAGAAATGATATACAGCTAGTTTAAGCAAAGTTATAGCATATTCAATATATCTATGATCCTTTTCAAAATCTTTCGTATAAAATTGGGCGTGGACCTAACCCGATTTCAATAATTTTTTTTCGAAATATTGCTTGTATTAATATAAATATGTGTGCTGAATTTTGTTTTGCTATCTTGAGCGGTTTTTGATTTATGATTAATAATATTTCCAAACTTGACTATATCAAAAGTGGGCGGTACCACGCCCCTTTTTAAAAATTTTTTCAAAAATGTATTTGTTGCCTTAACGCTAAAGTGCATACCAAATATTATCCTTATAGGTGTATTATGTACTGAATAATCACTCTTTTTGTATTTTCGAAAATATTATATATACCACATACCAAATTTCATTGAGATATCTCAAGATTTACTCAAGTTATCGTGTTCACAGACGGACGGACGGACGGACGGACATGGCTCAATCAATTTCTCTTTTCCTCCTGAACATTTTGATATATATAAGTCAATATCTATCTCGATTCGTTTATGCCGTTACATACTACCGTTAGGCCAATGAAGTTAATATACCTTGTGTGCGAAGCACTACTAGGTATAAAAAGGCAGTAGAGTGTTAACTACTTGCCCGTAAATCTTGCTTGTTTGTTATTCGATTTGCGTAATTTTTGGCAGGAGTATACTACATACTATTGGGAAGTATCTCACAAAATTTCATTGAAATACATTCTTCAAATTCCAAGCAATCGCTTTTGAAAATAGCAGAGCTTTTATGCTGGGCGGCGCCACGCCTACTTCACCAAAATCCACAAAATTTGTATACAGTTTAGTTTTGGTTAAAAAGCTTATTATGTGTGTAAAATCTTATTTAAATAACTTATACAATTATGGAAATATCGCGATTTTAATTTTACGAAGAAATTTTTTAGAACTGTGTTCAAAAAGTGGGCGTGTCCGTTCACCGATTTTGTTTATTTTTACAGCAAAGAGTTAGCTTTATATGTTGAACACTTTCTCTAAATATCGTTCCAATAAGTCAATTTTTACCGGAGTTATGGCATGTAAAGTTTTGTGGAATAATCCCCCATAAAGGGCGGGGCCACTCCCATTTTCCAAAAATTTTGTGCTTTCGACTTTCTTTGCCCACGAACACTTCAGAGGTGAAATAGAAATGATATACAGCTAGTTTAAGCAAAGTTATACCATATTCAATATATCTATGATCCTTTTCAAAATCTTTCGTATAAAATTGGGCGTGGACCTAACCCGATTTCAATAATTTTTTTTCGAAATATTGCTTGTATTAATATAAATATGTGTGCTGAATTTTGTTTTGCTATCTTGAGCGGTTTTTGATTTATGATTAATAATATTTCCAAACTTGACTATATCAAAAGTGGGCGGTACCACGCCCCTTTTTAAAAATTTTTTCAAAAATGTATTTGTTGCCTTAACGCTAAAGTGCATACCAAATATTATCCTTATAGGTGTATTATGTACTGAATAATCACTCTTTTTGTATTTTCGAAAATATTATATATATAGAAAGAGGGCGTGGCTTTTAACCGATTTTGCCTATTTTCAATAGCGCTCGGAGATAAGTGAAAAGGAACCCACATACCAAATTTCATTGAGATATCTCAAGATTTACTCAAGTTATCGTGTTCACAGACGGACGGACGGACATGGCTCAATCAATTTCTCTTTTCCTCCTGAACATTTTGATATATATAAGTCAATATCTATCTCGATTCGTTTATGCCGTTACATACTACCGTTAGGCCAATGAAGTTAATATACCTTGTGTGCGAAGCACTACTAGGTATAAAAAGGCAGTAGAGTGTTAACTACTTGCCCGTAAATCTTGCTTGTTTGTTATTCGATTTGCGTAATTTTTGGCAGGAGTATACTACATACTATTGGGAAGTATCTCACAAAATTTCATTGAAATACATTCTTCAAATTCCAAGCAATCGCTTTTGAAAATAGCAGAGCTTTTATGCTAAAAAGTGGGCGGCGCCACGCCTACTTCACCAAAATCCACAAAATTTGTATACAGTTTAGTTTTGGTTAAAAAGCTTATTATGTGTGTAAAATCTTATTTAAATAACTTATACAATTATGGAAATATCGCGATTTTAATTTTACGAAGAAATTTTTTAGAACTGTGTTCAAAAAGTGGGCGTGTCCGTTCACCGATTTTGTTTATTTTTACAGCAAAGAGTTAGCTTTATATGTTGAACACTTTCTCTAAATATCGTTCCAATAAGTCAATTTTTACCGGAGTTATGGCATGTAAAGTTTTGTGGAATAATCCCCCATAAAGGGGCGGGGCCACGCCCATTTTCCAAAAATTTTGTGCTTTCGACTTTCTTTGCCCACGAACACTTCAGAGGTGAAATAGAAATGATATACAGCTAGTTTAAGCAAAGTTATAGCATATTCAATATATCTATGATCCTTTTCAAAATCTTTCGTATAAAATTGGGCGTGGACCTAACCCGATTTCAATAATGTTTTTTCGAAATATTGCTTGTATTAATATAAATATGTGTGCTGAATTTTGTTTTGCTATCTTGAGCGGTTTTTGATTTATGATTAATAATATTTCCAAACTTGACTATATCAAAAGTGGGCGGTACCACGCCCCTTTTTAAAAATTTTTTCAAAAATGTATTTGTTGCCTTAACGCTAAAGTGCATACCAAATATTATCCTTATAGGTGTATTATGTACTGAATAATCACTCTTTTTGTATTTTCGAAAATATTATATATATAGAAAGAGGGCGTGGCTTTTAACCGATTTTGCCTATTTTCAATAGCGCTCGGAGATAAGTGAAAAGGAACCCACATACCAAATTTCATTGAGATATCTCAAGATTTACTCAAGTTATCGTGTTCACAGACGGACGGACGGACGGACGGACGGACGGACATGGCTCAATCAATTTCTCTTTTCCTCCTGAACATTTTGATATATATAAGTCAATATCTATCTCGATTCGTTTATGCCGTTACATACTACCGTTAGGCCAATGAAGTTAATATACCTTGTGTGCGAAGCACTACTAGGTATAAAAAGGCAGTAGAGTGTTAACTACTTGCCCGTAAATCTTGCTTGTTTGTTATTCGATTTGCGTAATTTTTGGCAGGAGTATACTACATACTATTGGGAAGTATCTCACAAAATTTCATTGAAATACATTCTTCAAATTCCAAGCAATCGCTTTTGAAAATAGCAGAGCTTTTATGCTAAAAAGTGGGCGGCGCCACGCCTACTTCACCAAAATCCACAAAATTTGTATACAGTTTAGTTTTGGTTAAAAAGCTTATTATGTGTGTAAAATCTTATTTAAATAACTTATACAATTATGGAAATATCGCGATTTTAATTTTACGAAGAAATTTTTTAGAACTGTGTTCAAAAAGTGGGCGTGTCCGTTCACCGATTTTGTTTATTTTTACAGCAAAGAGTTAGCTTTATATGTTGAACACTTTCTCTAAATATCGTTCCAATAAGTCAATTTTTACCGGAGTTATGGCATGTAAAGTTTTGTGGAATAATCCCCCATAAAGGGGCGGGGCCACGCCCATTTTCCAAAAATTTTGTGCTTTCGACTTTCTTTGCCCACGAACACTTCAGAGGTGAAATAGAAATGATATACAGCTAGTTTAAGCAAAGTTATAGCATATTCAATATATCTATGATCCTTTTCAAAATCTTTCGTATAAAATTGGGCGTGGACCTAACCCGATTTCAATAATTTTTTTTCGAAATATTGCTTGTATTAATATAAATATGTGTGCTGAATTTTGTTTTGCTATCTTGAGCGGTTTTTGATTTATGATTAATAATATTTCCAAACTTGACTATATCAAAAGTGGGCGGTACCACGCCCCTTTTTAAAAATTTTTTCAAAAATGTATTTGTTGCCTTAACGCTAAAGTGCATACCAAATATTATCCTTATAGGTGTATTATGTACTGAATAATCACTCTTTTTGTATTTTCGAAAATATTATATATATAGAAAGAGGGCGTGGCTTTTAACCGATTTTGCCTATTTTCAATAGCGCTCGGAGATAAGTGAAAAGGAACCCACATACCAAATTTCATTGAGATATCTCAAGATTTACTCAAGTTATCGTGTTCACAGACGGACGGACGGACGGAGGGACGGACATGGCTCAATCAATTTCTCTTTTCCTCCTGAACATTTTGATATACATAAGTCAATATCTATCTCGATTCGTTTATGCCGTTACATACTACCGTTAGGCCAATGAAGTTAATATACCTTGTGTGCGAAGCACTACTAGCTATAAAAAGGCAGTAGAGTGTTAACTACTTGCCCGTAAATCTTGCTTGTTTGTTATTCGATTTGCGTAATTTTTGGCAGGAGTATACTACATACTATTGGGAAGTATCTCACAAAATTTCATTGAAATACATTCTTCAAATTCCAAGCAATCGCTTTTGAAAATAGCAGAGCTTTTATGCTAAAAAGTGGGCGGCGCCACGCCTACTTCACCAAAATCCACAAAATTTGTATACAGTTTAGTTTTGGTTAAAAAGCTTATTATGTGTGTAAAATCTTATTTAAATAACTTATACAATTATGGAAATATCGCGATTTTAATTTTACGAAGAAATTTTTTAGAACTGTGTTCAAAAAGTGGGCGTGTCCGTTCACCGATTTTGTTTATTTTTACAGCAAAGAGTTAGCTTTATATGTTGAACACTTTCTCTAAATATCGTTCCAATAAGTCAATTTTTACCGGAGTTATGGCATGTAAAGTTTGGTGGAATAATCCCCCATAAAGGGGCGGGGCCACGCCCATTTTCCAAAAATTTTGTGCTTTCGACTTTCTTTGCCCACGAACACTTCAGAGGTGAAATAGAAATGATATACAGCTAGTTTAAGCAAAGTTATAGCATATTCAATATATCTATGATCCTTTTCAAAATCTTTCGTATAAAATTGGGCGTGGACCTAACCCGATTTCAATAATTTTTTTTCGAAATATTGCTTGTATTAATATAAATATGTGTGCTGAATTTTGTTTTGCTATCTTGAGCGGTTTTTGATTTATGATTAATAATATTTCCAAACTTGACTATATCAAAAGTGGGCGGTACCACGCCCCTTTTTAAAAATTTTTTCAAAAATGTATTTGTTGCCTTAACGCTAAAGTGCATACCAAATATTATCCTTATAGGTGTATTATGTACTGAATAATCACTCTTTTTGTATTTTCGAAAATATTATATATATAGAAAGAGGGCGTGGCTTTTAACCGATTTTGCCTATTTTCAATAGCGCTCGGAGATAAGTGAAAAGGAACCCACATACCAAATTTCATTGAGATATCTCAAGATTTACTCAAGTTATCGTGTTCACAGACGGACGGACGGACGGAGGGACGGACATGGCTCAATCAATTTCTCTTTTCCTCCTGAACATTTTGATATACATAAGTCAATATCTATCTCGATTCGTTTATGCCGTTACATACTACCGTTAGGCCAATGAAGTTAATATACCTTGTGTGCGAAGCACTACTAGGTATAAAAAGGCAGTAGAGTGTTAACTACTTGCCCGTAAATCTTGCTTGTTTGTTATTCGATTTGCGTAATTTTTGGCAGGAGTATACTACATACTATTGGGAAGTATCTCACAAAATTTCATTGAAATACATTCTTCAAATTCCAAGCAATCGCTTTTGAAAATAGCAGAGCTTTTATGCTAAAAAGTGGGCGGCGCCACGCCTACTTCACCAAAATCCACAAAATTTGTATACAGTTTAGTTTTGGTTAAAAAGCTTATTATGTGTGTAAAATCTTATTTAAATAACTTATACAATTATGGAAATATCGCGATTTTAATTTTACGAAGAAATTTTTTAGAACTGTGTTCAAAAAGTGGGCGTGTCCGTTCACCGATTTTGTTTATTTTTACAGCAAAGAGTTAGCTTTATATGTTGAACACTTTCTCTAAATATCGTTCCAATAAGTCAATTTTTACCGGAGTTATGGCATGTAAAGTTTTGTGGAATAATCCCCCATAAAGGGGCGGGGGCAATCCCATTTTCCAAAAATTTTGTGCTTTCGACTTTCTTTGCCCACGAACACTTCAGAGGTGAAATAGAAATGATATACAGCTAGTTTAAGCAAAGTTATAGCATATTCAATATATCTATGATCCTTTTCAAAATCTTTCGTATAAAATTGGGCGTGGACCTAACCCGATTTCAATAATTTTTTTTCGAAATATTGCTTGTATTAATATAAATATGTGTGCTGAATTTTGTTTTGCTATCTTGAGCGGTTTTTGATTTATGATTAATAATATTTCCAAACTTGACTATATCAAAAGTGGGCGGTACCACGCCCCTTTTTAAAAATTTTTTCAAAAATGTATTTGTTGCCTTAACGCTAAAGTGCATACCAAATATTATCCTTATAGGTGTATTATGTACTGAATAATCACTCTTTTTGTATTTTCGAAAATATTATATATATAGAAAGAGGGCGTGGCTTTTAACCGATTTTGCCTATTTTCAATAGCGCTCGGAGATAAGTGAAAAGGAACCCACATACCAAATTTCATTGAGATATCTCAAGATTTACTCAAGTTATCGTGTTCACAGACGGACGGACGGACGGACGGACGGACATGGCTCAATCAATTTCTCTTTTCCTCCTGAACATTTTGATATATATAAGTCAATATCTATCTCGATTCGTTTATGCCGTTACATACTACCGTTAGGCCAATGAAGTTAATATACCTTGTGTGCGAAGCACTACTAGGTATAAAAAGGCAGTAGAGTGTTAACTACTTGCCCGTAAATCTTGCTTGTTTGTTATTCGATTTGCGTAATTTTTGGCAGGAGTATACTACATACTATTGGGAAGTTTCTCACAAAATTTCATTGAAATACATTCTTCAAATTCCAAGCAATCGCTTTTGAAAATAGCAGAGCTTTTATGCTAAAAAGTGGGCGGCGCCACGCCTACTTCACCAAAATCCACAAAATTTGTATACAGTTTAGTTTTGGTTAAAAAGCTTATTATGTGTGTAAAATCTTATTTAAATAACTTATACAATTATGGAAATATCGCGATTTCAATTTTACGAAGAAATTTTTTAGAACTGTGTTCAAAAAGTGGGCGTGTCCGTTCACCGATTTTGTTTATTTTTACAGCAAAGAGTTAGCTTTATATGTTGAACACTTTCTCTAAATATCGTTCCAATAAGTCAATTTTTACCGGAGTTATGGCATGTAAAGTTTTGTGGAATAATCCCCCATAAAGGGGCGGGGCCACGCCCATTTTCCAAAAATTTTGTGCTTTCGACTTTCTTTGCCCACGAACACTTCAGAGGTGAAATAGAAATGATATACAGCTAGTTTAAGCAAAGTTATAGCATATTCAATATATCTATGATCCTTTTCAAAATCTTTCGTATAAAATTGGGCGTGGACCTAACCCGATTTCAATAATTTTTTTTCGAAATATTGCTTGTATTAATATAAATATGTGTGCTGAATTTTGTTTTGCTATCTTGAGCGGTTTTTGATTTATGATTAATAATATTTCCAAACTTGACTATATCAAAAGTGGGCGGTACCACGCCCCTTTTTAAAAATTTTTTCAAAAATGTATTTGTTGCCTTAACGCTAAAGTGCATACCAAATATTATCCTTATAGGTGTATTATGTACTGAATAATCACTCTTTTTGTATTTTCGAAAATATTATATATACCACATACCAAATTTCATTGAGATATCTCAAGATTTACTCAAGTTATCGTGTTCACAGACGGACGGACGGACGGACGGACGGACGGACATGGCTCAATCAATTTCTCTTTTCCTCCTGAACATTTTGATATATATAAGTCAATATCTATCTCGATTCGTTTATGCCGTTACATACTACCGTTAGGCCAATGAAGTTAATATACCTTGTGTGCGAAGCACTACTAGGTATAAAAAGGCAGTAGAGTGTTAACTACTTGCCCGTAAATCTTGCTTGTTTGTTATTCGATTTGCGTAATTTTTGGCAGGAGTATACTACATACTATTGGGAAGTATCTCACAAAATTTCATTGAAATACATTCTTCAAATTCCAAGCAATCGCTTTTGAAAATAGCAGAGCTTTTATGCTAAAAAGTGGGCGGCGCCACGCCTACTTCACCAAAATCCACAAAATTTGTATACAGTTTAGTTTTGGTTAAAAAGCTTATTATGTGTGTAAAATCTTATTTAAATAACTTATACAATTATGGAAATATCGCGATTTTAATTTTACGAAGAAATTTTTTAGAACTGTGTTCAAAAAGTGGGCGTGTCCGTTCACCGATTTTGTTTATTTTTACAGCAAAGAGTTAGCTTTATATGTTGAACACTTTCTCTAAATATCGTTCCAATAAGTCAATTTTTACCGGAGTTATGGCATGTAAAGTTTTGTGGAATAATCCCCCATAAAGGGGCGGGGCCACGCCCATTTTCCAAAAATTTTGTGCTTTCGACTTTCTTTGCCCACGAACACTTCAGAGGTGAAATAGAAATGATATACTGCTAGTTTAAGCAAAGTTATAGCATATTCAATATATCTATGATCCTTTTCAAAATCTTTCGTATAAAATTGGGCGTGGACCTAACCCGATTTCAATAATTTTTTTTCGAAATATTGCTTGTATTAATATAAATATGTGTGCTGAATTTTGTTTTGCTATCTTGAGCGGTTTTTGATTTATGATTAATAATATTTCCAAACTTGACTATATCAAAAGTGGGCGGTACCACGCCCCTTTTTAAAATTTTTTTCAAAAATGTATTTGTTGCCTTAACGCTAAAGTGCATACCAAATATTATCCTTATAGGTGTATTATGTACTGAATAATCACTCTTTTTGTATTTTCGAAAATATTATATATATAGAAAGAGGGCGTGGCTTTTAACCGATTTTGCCTATTTTCAATAGCGCTCGGAGATAAGTGAAAAGGAACCCACATACCAAATTTCATTGAGATATCTCAAGATTTACTCAAGTTATCGTGTTCACAGACGGACGGACGGACGGACGGACGGACGGACATGGCTCAATCAATTTCTCTTTTCCTCCTGAACATTTTGATATATATAAGTCAATATCTATCTCGATTCGTTTATGCCGTTACATACTACCGTTAGGCCAATGAAGTTAATATACCTTGTGTGCGAAGCACTACTAGGTATAAAAAATTAATAAAAAAAAGGCAGTAGAGTGTTAACTACTTGCCCGTAAATCTTGCTTGTTTGTTATTCGATTTGCGTAATTTTTGGCAGGAGTATACTACATACTATTGGGAAGTATCTCACAAAATTTCATTGAAATACATTCTTCAAATTCCAAGCAATCGCTTTTGAAAATAGCAGAGCTTTTATGCTAAAAAGTGGGCGGCGCCACGCCTACTTCACCAAAATCCACAAAATTTGTATACAGTTTAGTTTTGGTTAAAAAGCTTATTATGTGTGTAAAATCTTATTTAAATAACTTATACAATTATGGAAATATCGCGATTTTAATTTTACGAAGAAATTTTTTAGAACTGTGTTCAAAAAGTGGGCGTGTCCGTTCACCGATTTTGTTTATTTTTACAGCAAAGAGTTAGCTTTATATGTTGAGCACTTTCTCTAAATATCGTTCCAATAAGTCAATTTTTACCGGAGTTATGGCATGTAAAGTTTTGTGGAATAATCCCCCATAAAGGGGCGGGGCCACGCCCATTTTCCAAAAATTTTGTGCTTTCGACTTTCTTTGCCCACGAACACTTCAGAGGTGAAATAGAAATGATAACAGCTAGTTTAAGCAAAGTTATAGCATATTCAATATATCTATGATCCTTTTCAAAATCTTTCGTATAAAATTGGGCGTGGACCTAACCCGATTTCAATAATTTTTTTTCGAAATATTGCTTGTATTAATATAAATATGTGTGCTGAATTTTGTTTTGCTATCTTGAGCGGTTTTTGATTTATGATTAATAATATTTCCAAACTTGACTATATCAAAAGTGGGCGGTACCACGCCCCTTTTTCAAAATTTTTTCAAAAATGTATTTGTTGCCTTAACGCTAAAGTGCATACCAAATATTATCCTTATAGGTGTATTATGTACTGAATAATCACTCTTTTTGTATTTTCGAAAATATTATATATACCACATACCAAATTTCATTGAGATATCTCAAGATTTACTCAAGTTATCGTGTTCACAGACGGACGGACGGACGGACGGACGGACGGACATGGCTCAATCAATTTCTCTTTTCCTCCTGAACATTTTGATATATATAAGTCAATATCTATCTCGATTCGTTTATGCCGTTACATACTACCGTTAGGCCAATGAAGTTAATATACCTTGTGTGCGAAGCACTACTAGGTATAAAAAGGCATTAGAGTGTTAACTACTTGCCCGTAAATCTTGCTTGTTTGTTATTCGATTTGCGTAATTTTTGGCAGGAGTATACTACATACTATTGGGAAGTATCTCACAAAATTTCATTGAAATACATTCTTCAAATTCCAAGCAATCGCTTTTGAAAATAGCAGAGCTTTTATGCTAAAAAGTGGGCGGCGCCACGCCTACTTCACCAAAATCCACAAAATTTGTATACAGTTTAGTTTTGGTTAAAAAGCTTATTATGTGTGTAAAATCTTATTTAAATAACTTATACAATTATGGAAATATCGCGATTTTAATTTTACGAAGAAATTTTTTAGAACTGTGTTCAAAAAGTGGGCGTGTCCGTTCACCGATTTTGTTTATTTTTACAGCAAAGAGTTAGCTTTATATGTTGAACACTTTCTCTAAATATCGTTCCAATAAGTCAATTTTTACCGGAGTTATGGCATGTAAAGTTTTGTGGAATAATCCCCCATAAAGGGGCGGGGCCACGCCCATTTTCCAAAAATTTTGTGCTTTCGACTTTCTTTGCCCACGAACACTTCAGAGGTGAAATAGAAATGATATACAGCTAGTTTAAGCAAAGTTATAGCATATTCAATATATCTATGATCCTTTTCAAAATCTTTCGTATAAAATTGGGCGTGGACCTAACCCGATTTCAATAATTTTTTTTCGAAATATTGCTTGTATTAATATAAATATGTGTGCTGAATTTTGTTTTGCTATCTTGAGCGGTTTTTGATTTATGATTAATAATATTTCCAAACTTGACTATATCAAAAGTGGGCGGTACCACGCCCCTTTTTAAAAATTTTTTCAAAAATGTATTTGTTGCCTTAACGCTAAAGTGCATACCAAATATTATCCTTATAGGTGTATTATGTACTGAATAATCACTCTTTTTGTATTTTCGAAAATATTATATATATAGAAAGAGGGCGTGGCTTTTAACCGATTTTGCCTATTTTCAATAGCGCTCGGAGATAAGTGAAAAGGAACCCACATACCAAATTTCATTGAGATATCTCAAGATTTACTCAAGTTATCGTGTTCACAGACGGACGGACGGACATGGCTCAATCAATTTCTCTTTTCCTCCTGAACATTTTGATATATATAAGTCAATATCTATCTCGATTCGTTTATGCCGTTACATACTACCGTTAGGCCAATGAAGTTAATATACCTTGTGTGCGAAGCACTACTAGGTATAAAAAATTAATAAAAAAAAGGCAGTAGAGTGTTAACTACTTGCCCGTAAATCTTGCTTGTTTGTTATTCGATTTGCGTAATTTTTGGCAGGAGTATACTACATACTATTGGGAAGTATCTCACAAAATTTCATTGAAATACATTCTTCAAATTCCAAGCAATCGCTTTTGAAAATAGCAGAGCTTTTATGCTAAAAAGTGGGCGGCGCCACGCCTACTTCACCAAAATCCACAAAATTTGTATACAGTTTAGTTTTGGTTAAAAAGCTTATTATGTGTGTAAAATCTTATTTAAATAACTTATACAATTATGGAAATATCGCGATTTTAATTTTACGAAGAAATTTTTTAGAACTGTGTTCAAAAAGTGGGCGTGTCCGTTCACCGATTTTGTTTATTTTTACAGCAAAGAGTTAGCTTTATATGTTGAACACTTTCTCTAAATATCGCTCCAATAAGTCAATTTTTACCGGAGTTATGGCATGTAAAGTTTTGTGGAATAATCCCCCATAAAGGGGCGGGGCCACTCCCATTTTCCAAAAATTTTGTGCTTTCGACTTTCTTTGCCCACGAACACTTCAGAGGTGATATAGAAATGATATACAGCTAGTTTAAGCAAAGTTATAGCATATTCAATATATCTATGATCCTTTTCAAAATCTTTCGTATAAAATTGGGCGTGGACCTAACCCGATTTCAATAATTTTTTTTCGAAATATTGCTTGTATTAATATAAATATGTGTGCTGAATTTTGTTTTGCTATCTTGAGCGGTTTTTGATTTATGATTAATAATATTTCCAAACTTGACTATATCAAAAGTGGGCGGTACCACGCCCCTTTTTAAAAATTTTTTCAAAAATGTATTTGTTGCCTTAACGCTAAAGTGCGTACCAAATATTATCCTTATAGGTGTATTATGTACTGAATAATCACTCTTTTTGTATTTTCGAAAATATTATATATATAGAAAGAGGGCGTGGCTTTTAACCGATTTTGCCTATTTTCAATAGCGCTCGGAGATAAGTGAAAAGGAACCCACATACCAAATTTCATTGAGATATCTCAAGATTTACTCAAGTTATCGTGTTCACAGACGGACGGACGGACGGACGGACGGACGGACATGGCTCAATCAATTTCTCTTTTCCTCCTGAACATTTTGATATATATAAGTCAATATCTATCTCGATTCGTTTATGCCGTTACATACTACCGTTAGGCCAATGAAGTTAATATACCTTGTGTGCGAAGCACTACTAGGTATAAAAAGGCAGTAGAGTGTTAACTACTTGCCCGTAAATCTTGCTTGTTTGTTATTCGATTTGCGTAATTTTTGGCAGGAGTATACTACATACTATTGGGAAGTATCTCACAAAATTTCATTGAAATACATTCTTCAAATTCCAAGCAATCGCTTTTGAAAATAGCAGAGCTTTTATGCTAAAAAGTGGGCGGCGCCACGCCTACTTCACCAAAATCCACAAAATTTGTATACAGTTTAGTTTTGGTTAAAAAGCTTATTATGTGTGTAAAATCTTATTTAAATAACTTATACAATTATGGAAATATCGCGATTTTAATTTTACGAAGAAATTTTTTAGAACTGTGTTCAAAAAGTGGGCGTGTCCGTTCACCGATTTTGTTTATTTTTACAGCAAAGAGTTAGCTTTATATGTTGAACACTTTCTCTAAATATCGTTCCAATAAGTCAATTTTTACCGGAGTTATGGCATGTAAAGTTTTGTGGAATAATCCCCCATAAAGGGGCGGGGCCACGCCCATTTTCCAAAAATTTTGTGCTTTCGACTTTCTTTGCCCACGAACACTTCAGAGGTGAAATAGAAATGATATACAGCTAGTTTAAGCAAAGTTATAGCATATTCAATATATCTATGATCCTTTTCAAAATCTTTCGTATAAAATTGGGCGTGGACCTAACCCGATTTCAATAATTTTTTTTCGAAATATTGCTTGTATTAATATAAATATGTGTGCTGAATTTTGTTTTGCTATCTTGAGCGGTTTTTGATTTATGATTAATAATATTTCCAAACTTGACTATATCAAAAGTGGGCGGTACCACGCCCCTTTTTAAAAATTTTTTCAAAAATGTATTTGTTGCCTTAACGCTAAAGTGCATACCAAATATTATCCTTATAGGTGTATTATGTACTGAATAATCACTCTTTTTGTATTTTCGAAAATATTATATATATAGAAAGAGGGCGTGGCTTTTAACCGATTTTGCCTATTTTCAATAGCGCTCGGAGATAAGTGAAAAGGAACCCACATACCAAATTTCATTGAGATATCTCAAGATTTACTCAAGTTATCGTGTTCACAGACGGACGGACGGACGGACGGACGGACATGGCTCAATCAATTTCTCTTTTCCTCCTGAACATTTTGATATATATAAGTCAATATCTATCTCGATTCGTTTATGCCGTTACATACTACCGTTAGGCCAATGAAGTTAATATACCTTGTGTGCGAAGCACTACTAGGTATAAAAAGGCAGTAGAGTGTTAACTACTTGCCCGTAAATCTTGCTTGTTTGTTATTCGATTTGCGTAATTTTTGGCAGGAGTATACTACATACTATTGGGAAGTATCTCACAAAATTTCATTGAAATACATTCTTCAAATTCCAAGCAATCGCTTTTGAAAATAGCAGAGCTTTTATGCTAAAAAGTGGGCGGCGCCACGCCTACTTCACCAAAATCCACAAAATTTGTATACAGTTTAGTTTTGGTTAAAAAGCTTATTATGTGTGTAAAATCTTATTTAAATAACTTATACAATTATGGAAATATCGCGATTTTAATTTTACGAAGAAATTTTTTAGAACTGTGTTCAAAAAGTGGGCGTGTCCGTTCACCGATTTTGTTTATTTTTACAGCAAAGAGTTAGCTTTATATGTTGAACACTTTCTCTAAATATCGTTCCAATAAGTCAATTTTTACCGGAGTTATGGCATGTAAAGTTTTGTGGAATAATCCCCCATAAAGGGGCGGGGCCACGCCCATTTTCCAAAAATTTTGTGCTTTCGACTTTCTTTGCCCACGAACACTTCAGAGGTGAAATAGAAATGATATACAGCTAGTTTAAGCAAAGTTATAGCATATTCAATATATCTATGATCCTTTTCAAAATCTTTCGTATAAAATTGGGCGTGGACCTAACCCGATTTCAATAATTTTTTTTCGAAATATTGCTTGTATTAATATAAATATGTGTGCTGAATTTTGCTTTGCTATCTTGAGCGGTTTTTGATTTATGATTAATAATATTTCCAAACTTGACTATATCAAAAGTGGGCGGTACCACGCCCCTTTTTCAAAATTTTTTCAAAAATGTATTTGTTGCCTTAACGCTAAAGTGCATACCAAATATTATCCTTATAGGTGTATTATGTACTGAATAATCACTCTTTTTGTATTTTCGAAAATATTATATATACCACATACCAAATTTCATTGAGATATCTCAAGATTTACTCAAGTTATCGTGTTCACAGACGGACGGACGGACGGACGGACGGACGGACATGGCTCAATCAATTTCTCTTTTCCTCCTGAACATTTTGATATATATAAGTCAATATCTATCTCGATTCGTTTATGCCGTTACATACTACCGTTAGGCCAATGAAGTTAATATACCTTGTGTGCGAAGCACTACTAGGTATAAAAAGGCATTAGAGTGTTAACTACTTGCCCGTAAATCTTGCTTGTTTGTTATTCGATTTGCGTAATTTTTGGCAGGAGTATACTACATACTATTGGGAAGTATCTCACAAAATTTCATTGAAATACATTCTTCAAATTCCAAGCAATCGCTTTTGAAAATAGCAGAGCTTTTATGCTAAAAAGTGGGCGGCGCCACGCCTACTTCACCAAAATCCACAAAATTTGTATACAGTTTAGTTTTGGTTAAAAAGCTTATTATGTGTGTAAAATCTTATTTAAATAACTTATACAATTATGGAAATATCGCGATTTTAATTTTACGAAGAAATTTTTTAGAACTGTGTTCAAAAAGTGGGCGTGTCCGTTCACCGATTTTGTTTATTTTTACAGCAAAGAGTTAGCTTTATATGTTGAACACTTTCTCTAAATATCGTTCCAATAAGTCAATTTTTACCGGAGTTATGGCATGTAAAGTTTTGTGGAATAATCCCCCATAAAGGGGCGGGGCCACGCCCATTTTCCAAAAATTTTGTGCTTTCGACTTTCTTTGCCCACGAACACTTCAGAGGTGAAATAGAAATGATATACAGCTAGTTTAAGCAAAGTTATAGCATATTCAATATATCTATGATCCTTTTCAAAATCTTTCGTATAAAATTGGGCGTGGACCTAACCCGATTTCAATAATTTTTTTTCGAAATATTGCTTGTATTAATATAAATATGTGTGCTGAATTTTGTTTTGCTATCTTGAGCGGTTTTTGATTTATGATTAATAATATTTCCAAACTTGACTATATCAAAAGTGGGCGGTACCACGCCCCTTTTTAAAAATTTTTTCAAAAATGTATTTGTTGCCTTAACGCTAAAGTGCGTACCAAATATTATCCTTATAGGTGTATTATGTACTGAATAATCACTCTTTTTGTATTTTCGAAAATATTATATATATAGAAAGAGGGCGTGGCTTTTAACCGATTTTGCCTATTTTCAATAGCGCTCGGAGATAAGTGAAAAGGAACCCACATACCAAATTTCATTGAGATATCTCAAGATTTACTCAAGTTATCGTGTTCACAGACGGACGGACGGACGGACGGACGGACGGACATGGCTCAATCAATTTCTCTTTTCCTCCTGAACATTTTGATATATATAAGTCAATATCTATCTCGATTCGTTTATGCCGTTACATACTACCGTTAGGCCAATGAAGTTAATATACCTTGTGTGCGAAGCACTACTAGGTATAAAAAGGCAGTAGAGTGTTAACTACTTGCCCGTAAATCTTGCTTGTTTGTTATTCGATTTGCGTAATTTTTGGCAGGAGTATACTACATACTATTGGGAAGTATCTCACAAAATTTCATTGAAATACATTCTTCAAATTCCAAGCAATCGCTTTTGAAAATAGCAGAGCTTTTATGCTAAAAAGTGGGCGGCGCCACGCCTACTTCACCAAAATCCACAAAATTTGTATACAGTTTAGTTTTGGTTAAAAAGCTTATTATGTGTGTAAAATCTTATTTAAATAACTTATACAATTATGGAAATATCGCGATTTTAATTTTACGAAGAAATTTTTTAGAACTGTGTTCAAAAAGTGGGCGTGTCCGTTCACCGATTTTGTTTATTTTTACAGCAAAGAGTTAGCTTTATATGTTGAACACTTTCTCTAAATATCGTTCCAATAAGTCAATTTTTACCGGAGTTATGGCATGTAAAGTTTTGTGGAATAATCCCCCATAAAGGGGCGGGGCCACGCCCATTTTCCAAAAATTTTGTGCTTTCGACTTTCTTTGCCCACGAACACTTCAGAGGTGAAATAGAAATGATATACAGCTAGTTTAAGCAAAGTTATAGCATATTCAATATATCTATGATCCTTTTCAAAATCTTTCGTATAAAATTGGGCGTGGACCTAACCCGATTTCAATAATTTTTTTTCGAAATATTGCTTGTATTAATATAAATATGTGTGCTGAATTTTGTTTTGCTATCTTGAGCGGTTTTTGATTTATGATTAATAATATTTCCAAACTTGACTATATCAAAAGTGGGCGGTACCACGCCCCTTTTTAAAAATTTTTTCAAAAATGTATTTGTTGCCTTAACGCTAAAGTGCATACCAAATATTATCCTTATAGGTGTATTATGTACTGAATAATCACTCTTTTTGTATTTTCGAAAATATTATATATATAGAAAGAGGGCGTGGCTTTTAACCGATTTTGCCTATTTTCAATAGCGCTCGGAGATAAGTGAAAAGGAACCCACATACCAAATTTCATTGAGATATCTCAAGATTTACTCAAGTTATCGTGTTCACAGACGGACGGACGGACGGACGGACGGACGGACGGACGGACATGGCTCAATCAATTTCTCTTTTCCTCCTGAACATTTTGATATATATAAGTCAATATCTATCTCGATTCGTTTATGCCGTTACATACTACCGTTAGGCCAATGAAGTTAATATACCTTGTGTGCGAAGCACTACTAGGTATAAAAAGGCAGTAGAGTGTTAACTACTTGCCCGTAAATCTTGCTTGTTTGTTATTCGATTTGCGTAATTTTTGGCAGGAGTATACTACATACTATTGGGAAGTATCTCACAAAATTTCATTGAAATACATTCTTCAAATTCCAAGCAATCGCTTTTGAAAATAGCAGAGCTTTTATGCTAAAAAGTGGGCGGCGCCACGCCTACTTCACCAAAATCCACAAAATTTGTATACAGTTTAGTTTTGGTTAAAAAGCTTATTATGTGTGTAAAATCTTATTTAAATAACTTATACAATTATGGAAATATCGCGATTTTAATTTTACGAAGAAATTTTTTAGAACTGTGTTCAAAAAGTGGGCGTGTCCGTTCACCGATTTTGTTTATTTTTACAGCAAAGAGTTAGCTTTATATGTTGAACACTTTCTCTAAATATCGTTCCAATAAGTCAATTTTTACCGGAGTTATGGCATGTAAAGTTTTGTGGAATAATCCCCCATAAAGGGGCGGGGCCACGCCCATTTTCCAAAAATTTTGTGCTTTCGACTTTCTTTGCCCACGAACACTTCAGAGGTGAAATAGAAATGATATACAGCTAGTTTAAGCAAAGTTATAGCATATTCAATATATCTATGATCCTTTTCAAAATCTTTCGTATAAAATTGGGCGTGGACCTAACCCGATTTCAATAATTTTTTTTCGAAATATTGCTTGTATTAATATAAATATGTGTGCTGAATTTTGTTTTGCTATCTTGAGCGGTTTTTGATTTATGATTAATAATATTTCCAAACTTGACTATATCAAAAGTGGGCGGTACCACGCCCCTTTTTCAAAATTTTTTCAAAAATGTATTTGTTGCCTTAACGCTAAAGTGCATACCAAATATTATCCTTATAGGTGTATTATGTACTGAATAATCACTCTTTTTGTATTTTCGAAAATATTATATATACCACATACCAAATTTCATTGAGATATCTCAAGATTTACTCAAGTTATCGTGTTCACAGACGGACGGACGGACGGACGGACGGACGGACATGGCTCAATCAATTTCTCTTTTCCTCCTGAACATTTTGATATATATAAGTCAATATCTATCTCGATTCGTTTATGCCGTTACATACTACCGTTAGGCCAATGAAGTTAATATACCTTGTGTGCGAAGCACTACTAGGTATAAAAAGGCATTAGAGTGTTAACTACTTGCCCGTAAATCTTGCTTGTTTGTTATTCGATTTGCGTAATTTTTGGCAGGAGTATACTACATACTATTGGGAAGTATCTCACAAAATTTCATTGAAATACATTCTTCAAATTCCAAGCAATCGCTTTTGAAAATAGCAGAGCTTTTATGCTAAAAAGTGGGCGGCGCCACGCCTACTTCACCAAAATCCACAAAATTTGTATACAGTTTAGTTTTGGTTAAAAAGCTTATTATGTGTGTAAAATCTTATTTAAATAACTTATACAATTATGGAAATATCGCGATTTTAATTTTACGAAGAAATTTTTTAGAACTGTGTTCAAAAAGTGGGCGTGTCCGTTCACCGATTTTGTTTATTTTTACAGCAAAGAGTTAGCTTTATATGTTGAACACTTTCTCTAAATATCGTTCCAATAAGTCAATTTTTACCGGAGTTATGGCATGTAAAGTTTTGTGGAATAATCCCCCATAAAGGGGCGGGGCCACGCCCATTTTCCAAAAATTTTGTGCTTTCGACTTTCTTTGCCCACGAACACTTCAGAGGTGAAATAGAAATGATATACAGCTAGTTTAAGCAAAGTTATAGCATATTCAATATATCTATGATCCTTTTCAAAATCTTTCGTATAAAATTGGGCGTGGACCTAACCCGATTTCAATAATTTTTTTTCGAAATATTGCTTGTATTAATATAAATATGTGTGCTGAATTTTGTTTTGCTATCTTGAGCGGTTTTTGATTTATGATTAATAATATTTCCAAACTTGACTATATCAAAAGTGGGCGGTACCACGCCCCTTTTTAAAAATTTTTTCAAAAATGTATTTGTTGCCTTAACGCTAAAGTGCATACCAAATATTATCCTTATAGGTGTATTATGTACTGAATAATCACTCTTTTTGTATTTTCGAAAATATTATATATATAGAAAGAGGGCGTGGCTTTTAACCGATTTTGCCTATTTTCAATAGCGCTCGGAGATAAGTGAAAAGGAACCCACATACCAAATTTCATTGAGATATCTCAAGATTTACTCAAGTTATCGTGTTCACAGACGGACGGACGGACGGACGGACGGACGGACGGACGGACGGACATGGCTCAATCAATTTCTCTTTTCCTCCTGAACATTTTGATATATATAAGTCAATATCTATCTCGATTCGTTTATGCCGTTACATACTACCGTTAGGCCAATGAAGTTAATATACCTTGTGTGCGAAGCACTACTAGGTATAATAAGCAGAAGAGATCATTAGATATTATAGGAACGGCATGGAAATTCATCGCCGGAAGCCCAGATCACGAAGATCTGGAAATAATAACAAACAACTTAAACGATATAAACACCAATAATAATAATCAAGTAATTGTAAACGAATTTTTTAACGAGAAAATTAATAATATTACAAACATCCTTAACAAGCTTTTAAACAATATTAGAAAAGATACATATGTAGAGACGGAAACTATTATTAATTTACAAAATAGGATAAGATTGATAAAAGAAGAATTAATCAACATCAAATACGCCATACAATGGGCAAAAAAAGACATATTAAATACACTATTGTTAAACAAAAACGAAATCAAAATTGCATTGGAAAAATTAGAAGATGAACAAATTCCGTTCAAAAATACGGACGAAGCATTAGAAGTAGCGAATATCAATATAGTAAGTAGGAATATGACGAGTTTTTATCTGGTAAAAATACCACTAACTTTTAAGGAAAATTTTCAAAAAATTATTTTAAAACCTGTATTGAAGGAAAATAATACTATAATAAATATTGAATTTGAGGAAATATTAAAAGGAAAAAAAGAAACGTATGGAATAATAAAAACCTGCGACAATTATAAAAAAATCGAAATTTGTAAACAAGACCATTTGATTAATATTAGTAATAATACATGCATACCTAGGATAATAAATAGTTTTAATTCAACTTGTAACAAAAGCAATGGCCACCACATTCATCACATCGAAGAAATTAAAACTGGCGTCTTACTCCTTAATGGCTTTAAAGGTCAAATATACGCTGACGGAGCGCTCATGAACATGACAGGAACGCATATCATTAATTTTAACAATTCAACTTTAGAGATCAATAACCAAACCTACATCAACTATGATATCATACCATATCCTGCAATCCCCGCAGTCCTGCAACCAGCACCAATCGAAAAGGATCGAGTTGAATTACTTTCTCTCGAAGCCTTAAAGGAATTTCATATTCAAAACATACGAAGAATAAATCTTCTCAAGACAGCAACGATATCCAATAGCTCCCTTTCACTTGGAGCCGTTGCAACTGTCATTATCGGCATAATAATTGTTCGAAAATTTTGGAGAAAACACCAAAACAAAATAGTCATATCTTCAAACCTGGACCCTAACCAGATGCCCCCAGCACACATTGATCTCAAGACAATCAAAGATCTTTCCAATGATCAAAATACTTACATAAATTTTAACAACCTACCCTATTTTTGATAGGCTCTCGGGACGATCGCTTTTAAGAGGGGAAGTGTTAACATGACACATGTTAACAATTGCTTAATAAAGCACAGCGGAAGTGCAGCTTTAAATATTTCTCACAGCAAAAAGCCAGACGCATCGTCAGCATAAAAGCTTATGTTCGGAGCGAAGCGGAAGCGCAACACGCGCAACCCAAATTGCAAATTCGGGGAATCTGCAACAAGCCGCAATAGTAAAACAACAGCAATCATCAGGTGGCCAGCGCACGCCGTAGCTTAGCTTTTAAGTTAATTAATTTGTAAAGTTTAGTTCTAGTTTTGCATTTAAACAATAAAGGTCGTAATGACCCAATAAAAATTATATTTTTTTCCGCGTTTTAATCAATAAAACGTTAATTTACATACATATCCCAGCAGTATTTGAGGTAAGGCCTTCCCAGTTCAAAACAATTTTCAGCAATAAAAATGGCCTGAAACTCCACTAAAACCGAAGGTGCTGAACATTTTAGGGAATGTGAAGGGAGTCTTTCAGGTGTACTGAATTTTCAGCTGAACTCGCAGTGAAAATTTCAGGCCTACTGACTTTGAAAATTGGTTGTTGGCAATTCTGCAGTCAGTTCTTTCTAGAAATTCAGTGCAGCAAGTTCGTGAAAATTTGTTAATTTAACTAAAATTATAGTGGAAATAATATAAAAAAGTCCTTATAAATATAATACATAAAGTGTGTGAAATGAGTGGCTTAAGCAAAAGCAATTTGAGGCGTTTGGCCGCGAAAGCCAGAAAATATGTCCATCAGAATAATGTTGTGCGTCCGTCCGAGTCTCCCAGCGAACATTTTGCTGACGATTAAAGTGCAGAAATTTCCAGTGCTAGTTTTTCGCTCCATATTAACAGTTTTTGTGACCCAAGATTAAGTTTGACAGAAAAATATTGAAATATTGGAAATAACCACTGCATTTTGGATATTTTTTCCTGTTGAAATTCTTACTGAATTGGAAGGAGCTTTTTCCTATACACCTTTTCCTTTCCTTTTGGTTAGTTGTTTCCTACGGAAATGATCCCTGCTTATTCAGTCCTATTTTCCCTACTGAAGCGTTCACTTCTCAATCAGCAGCTTTTAGATAGTTCTTTTTCGCGATCACCTCTATGTAAAAACGAAGTGGAATATTCAGGTTTGGTAACTACATTTCAATGAATTTTCAGCAGGAAAGATGTACCCTTTTCCTGCTGAGCGATACTGCTGGGATATTAAGCTGGCATAGGCATTTAAACATACATATTAAGCTGGCATAGGCATTAAACATGAACTGATTTTGTTTATAAAATTTGGATTAGGTTTAATAACTTAAGATTTAAATAAAAGAATGTACTAGATATACGAACAAGAAAATGATGATGGTCTAAATTCTTCGTTTATTTGTTTGTTGAGGCATTGGTAGGTATAAATTCGGGCTAAAAGAGCAAAATTTGTATATTTTCTTTTAGCAGGTTGGGTGGGTAAAGACGGAAGTGCAACAACATCTTAGCCTTCCACAATGCTACCGGAAGGACTCTAACCTGGCCAAAGGTATGACAACCATTAATTTTAATCGGGTTAGTGTATTTTTTTTGATTCCGGGTTCGATATTATACAAATTTTTTTGTTAAATTTTTTTTTTTGCTTTTGTTTTCTAACCTTCTCTAGCCCTTAAACAAATTTTATTTCAAATCTCTGTTTGAATTTTTATGTGAGGCCGAGAAAAAGTCTGTGTAGGAGCAAGATCGCCCCCCCCAATATACGCTGAAGGCTAGCTGGTATTACCAAACAGAGTATCCGCTCCTTGAACTCTATACGTGCTCGGAGAATAGACACGATAGCGTGCCATATTTGGTTCTCGTGGGATGAGGCCACCATTATGCCTTCGAGTAGATTAAGAACCCCCTTATTGGCAGCTAGAAGGACCTATTCATTACAAACCGCAATAAGAGGATGAGGCATAATTCAAGCATCGACTTCCAAGAATCCAGACATTCCAATAATGATGTAGCGATACTGGGCCCGCCAACCAACACCAACGCCAATAGGAACAACAACATCAACCAGGCTCATGCCACAACATATCCGTATGCTCCCAACGAACCACCACGCCAGCCACCTATGACCCATGCAGGCGCACCAGCGGCTATCTCGGTAGGATCTCGGGCAATGGGTGAACAAGAAGGTAGGGAGTTCGGTAGGTCAGACCTCAATATTGAGAAATGGGGGATAAGCTACCAGGGGCATCGTGATGCCATGTCGGTAGAAAATTTTATTTTCCGGTTAGAATATTTAAAAAGGCAATATTTATGGTTGTGCATAGGGTGATGTCATGGAAACAAAGGGCGGGCGAAAGCATCGACGAGTACTTCCACGTCATTGGTACGCTGCGTTTACGACTACGAAACCCGATTCCAGAGTACGAGGTCGTGCGCTTAGTAAAAGGAAATCTGCGAGAATCCCTTGCTAAATTAGTTTACCCGATTTCGGCATATTAATTAGACCAGCTTAGAATGGAATGTTAGGAGGTTGAAAGGTGTTTTCCGCGTCGAAAACGTGCGCAACCGAACGTGTATGTACCCCGTACACAACATGTCGATGAAGTTAGTCATGTCTAAGACCAAGAATATTTTACTCCCGGCGATGAGGGTCAAGTCGCCGTGGAGGAAATACGCCATTCATCGGTTAAGCAAAAATCGGGTCGCAAAATTGTGTCATGTTGGAATTGTGGCGATGATGGTCACTGCTTTACTGAATGCATGTCACTTAAACGGCGCATTTTTTGCTACAAGTGCGGCAAGTTAGACGTCATAACCCCTAAGTGTCCAATGTGTAACCCTGCGGGAAACATGGCACGGAACGCGGTTGTGGTGAGGGAATCGCGGTCCACACAAACCCAAGGAAAGTAGATGCGTCTACCAACACCCCTATCGAAAACGGAAATAATAAAGAAATTTACATTTTTAAAAGAAGTAAGAGCGGGAGGATGCAACCAAAGGTTGCCAAGGAAAATACGCCATCGTATGAGGAACGATATAGGAAGTATGTACCTCGAAGCACGTGAACGAATCTTTGCGGATAGTATAGTAATGGGTAGGCGGGTGATTTCGCGGAAAGTGCAAAAAGCTAGACAGCGATTTCAGAAACGTAAAGTATTGAGACAAAAAGTCGTGGCCTCGGTGAAGAAAATTAGTAGCTCAGATCCGCGCGTTTACGCGGACATCGAAATTTCGGGTTTTAAAACACGCGGCTTATTAGATACGGGCGCATGCATTAGCATTCTGGGCCGAGACTGTAGGGAATTTGTCGAAAAAATCGGTGCACCCGTTCAGCGTTACATATCATCCGTTAGAACCGCTGGCGGTTCTCGGCAAGGTGACGGTACCTGTAAAATTCAATACATTAGAACGTGAAATTACATTTTATTTATACCCGTATCTCGAGCAGAATATCGACCTGGGCGTTGACTTTTGGCGTATTTTCCAGTTGGCTTCTGAGGTTATATCGGTTGAAGAGATTGACTTTACTAAGTTAGAACAGGAAATGGTTTCCGAAGAAGATAAGAATGAACGGCGCGTATTACATAATCTCACAAAAGAGCAAAAAGAGCGATTGGACAAAGTAATTAACGTTTTCAAAACTTTTGAAAAGCATGGGTTGGATCGAACAAGTTTAGAAAAACACACCATTAAACTTGTAGACGAAGCGGTGCCAATTAAAGAGCGGCATTACCCTCTGTCTCCTGCTATGCAAACAATAGTTTATGAAGAAGTCGATCGTATGTTGGAGTTGTGTGGAACTACAGTTGTGCCCAAACCGGGTAAAAATCGATTCTGCCTGGATGCGCGTAAGCTGAATGCGGTGACAGTGAAAGACGCGTACCCACTTCAAAAATATAGAGGGTATATTAAGTCGTCTGGACGACACTCATTATATAAGTAGCGTCGACCTGAAGCATGCATTTTGGCAGATCGAGTTGGATGCCGCCAGCAAACCATATACCGCTTTTACCGTACCTGGTCGCCCATTATACCAATTTATAACAATGCCTTTTGGATTATGTAATGCGGCCCAAAGGCTATGCCGCCTAATGGACCGAGTAATTCCACAAATACTAAAATCGAACGTTTTCATTTATCTAGATGATTTATTAATCATAGCACCAAATTTTCAATCTCATTTGCAATTCTTACAGGAAGTAGCGACATGTTTAAAGGATGCAAATTTGACAATAGGTCTGAGTAGGTCAAAATTTTGCTTTAAAGAATTGCCTTATTTAGGATACATAGTAGGAGGTGGTGTATTAAAAACAGACCCACAAAAAATTATGGGAATCCAAAACATTCCTGTCCCTACAACAGTGAAACAAGTTCGAAGTTTCTCGGTACTGCTGGCTGGTATAGGCGTTTTATTGGTAATCGTTGACGTGGACTACCGAGCGCTAATATTTACACAAGAATGTCAGGAGGGGTCTCAAAAGACGCGTCTCGGTCCCAGGATCACGAATATAACTCCGCTCAACCGATATTTTACTTATTTTGGAAAATATTTGCGAAAAACCGAAAAATGACCCGGGTTTAGGGACCCGATCCATGTTTTTTATGTGCAGAAAACCTTTCCGCGTAGGCGGCCTTCGGCCGCGCTTCAAAAAATAACCCTGGGCTACGCCATTCCAACTCCGGGTGGTTGCCATAGCCGTGGCTACCGCCACGGTGATGTCCTTCCGCATGCCACTCTTTTTCTCACAGGGTAATGTGATTACAACAACCACATGAAAATGACAGAAAATTGTGAACTTTAACTGCAAATATCTCGCAAACTACTGAAAATATTGGTTCAGCGGAGTTATATTCATGCTCCTGGGACCAAAGCGCGTCTTTTGAGACACCTCCCGACATTCTTATGTAAATATTAGCGCTCGGTAGTCCACGTCAACGATTACCGTTTTATTAAAGATAGACGCTTTGAAATATCGACGGAGGCATTAGAGGCATTTAATAATCTTAAAAGAGCACCCGGACTTTTTAAAGCGATTCTAGGTGCAATGTGATGCATCAGTAGTGGAAATCACTAACTTATAGCGATTCGATTCGGTTCGACTTTTCGAGATTTTCAATAGCGATAGTACTATCGAATATGCGATTCACTAACTTATCTATAACGATGCGGGCAAAGGATTTCTCATCTCGCTATATTACATACTCTATGTTCTCAAATGCCATTTTTTAATGATAATAATATGGATATAGTATTATTATTTCAATTTTTAATAAAACATTAAAATTATGTGCATTTTAATTAACGACATAGAAAACAACTGCAACATGTGTGTCGTTTAGTTTGCGAAACAGCTGATTGCGAATAAGCGAAAATCGAGAAAAAATAGTTAGTGAATACCAAATATCGTGATAAATATCGGTATGACAAAATGTCGATTGCGAATGTCGTAATCAAAGTTAGTGGATTCCACTACTGATTACGGTCTTGGGGCTGTCTTATATCAGAAATAAGACGACGGCGCAGAGAAGCCAATCGCTTGTTATTCTCAAAAGTTTAATGAATGTCAGCGTAAATATAGTACGACGGCGAAAGAGTGTCTCGCGGCAGTGATGGCGGTAAAGAGATTTCGGCCATATATTGACAGGATTCCATTTACGGTGGTAACTGACCACGCGAGCCTAAAATGGTTAATGTCATTGAAGGATTTAAATGGTCGTTTAGCTAGATGGTCTTTGCAATTACAAGCTTTTAATTTTGAAATTGAACACCGTAAAGGCTCAGACAATATAGTGGCCGACACACTGTCACGCTGCATAGAGGAAGTTAGTTTATCATCGATTGCGAACATGGACACAGTCGAGTTCGAATCGGGGGATTATCTAGAACTGATAAAAACTATTGAGAATAATAAAGATCGGCTTCCCGACCTGAAAGTGGAAGATGGCAGGGTCTATAAAAAGTGTTTGTACCGTGACATTGAACTAGAGGAAAACGAGTGGAAGCTATATGTCCCTGAAGCTTTGACGTCTACCCTTATCGAAAATGCCCACTGTCCAGAGATAGCCGCTCATGGAGGTATGGCCAAGACGTTGCATCGTCTAATGAGGTTATACTACTGGCCAAACATGGTAGTACAGGTTAGGAATTTTGTGAGGGAATGCCAGGTTTGTAAAGAGACCAAACCATCGAACTCGATTCTAAAACCCGGGATCGGGAATGAAGTAGTCACGGTTCACCCATTTCAGAAGTCGTACATAGATTTTCTTGGCAAATATCCAAGATCTAAGAGGGGTAATTGTTTTATTTTTATCGTAATGGAACATTTTTCAAAATTTATCTTTTTAAAAGCGATGCGTGAAGCTACCGCTGGGAATGTGGTTAAGTTTGTCACCGAAGAGATTTTCCATAAGTTCGGTGTACCGGAAATTATCCACTCAGACAACGGAAAGCAGTTCGTCTCAAAACAATTCTCAGAAATGTTAGAAAATTATGGCGTAAAGCATATGAAAACTGCCTTTTACTCTCCACAGTCAAATGCTGCAGAAAGAGCAAATCAATCTGTACTAGCGGCAATTAGGTCATATCTAGAGAACGACCATCGAGATTGGGATTTATATTTAACAGAGATTGAATGTTCTATACGTAGCGCAGTACACTCGGCCACGGGCGTCTCACCATACTTTGCGTTATTCGGTTATAATATGTTTACAAATGGAGCAGACTATGCCTTAGCACGAAATTTAGATTGTGTATCCGATATAGGTTTTCACTCTCGACAATAGCGATAGAATAATGCGGGAGAAAATCAAAGAGAACCTACACGAATCGTATGAGACTAACGCGTCTAGATATAACAAAAGAATCCGCGAGATTAGATTTATACCGGGACAAGAAGTCTATAAAAGAAACAATTTCACTATGGCGTCTCTAGTGCATTTTGGCTGTAAACCAGTGCTATTTTTTCTCGATTTTCGCTTATTCGCAATCAGCTGTTTCTCAAATTAAACGACACACAATTTGCAGTTGTTTTCTATGTTGTTACATAAAATGCACATAATTTGAATTTTTTATTATAATATTATTATTATATCGATATTATTATAATTAAAATATGACATTTGAGTACTTAGAGTATGTTTTATCACGCGTTGAGAAATCTCTTGCTGGAATCGTTATAGATAAGTTAGTGAATCGCATATTCGATAATGCATCGCTATTGAAAATCTCGAAAAATCGAACCGAATCGAATATAATAATCGCTATAAGTTAGTGAATTCCACTTCTGGGATATCCAATGTCAACTGCTAAAACATGTCAAATATTAAAGTAAAAAAACGAAAATTTATATAGCTATGATTTCAAATGGAGGATCATATCCATGGTATTTATATGCACAACACGTTCCTGCCTAGGCGTCCTTTGGCCGTGTTTAAAAAAAACCCCAGCCGGTGCAACGTCGGATACGCGGTCTCCAGTATTTCGCCGCAGATTACACTTTTTATAACACGTCATACTTGTCTTTTACAACCACATGAAAATGAAAAGTAATTTTTTTTTGCAATTAAATAATAAAATATAGGGTGTTCCGCGGCGGAATACTAGGGAGGTAATCTTTTAAGTGGGCTACCGAGCGCTAATACGCAACCAAAAATGTTGGGAGCATGAATATAACTCCGCTGAAGTAATATTTTCAGTAGTTTGCGAGATATTTGCAGTTGAGGTTCACAATATTCGGTCATTTGCATGTGGTTGTTGTAATGGCACATTGGGCTGAGCCAAAAAAGTATGCGTACCGTGGCACGTTGCCACGGTTCAGGCAACCACCCGGAGTTGGCATGGCGTAGCCCAGGGTTTTTTTTAAACGCGGCCGAAGGTCGCCAATGCGGAAAGGTGTTCTGCACATAAAAAACATGGATCGGGTCCCCAAATCGGAATTTGACCTGGGTCATTTTTCGCAAATATTTTCCAAATTAATGAAAATATTGGTTAAGCGGAGGGTAATCGTTGCGGTGGACTACCGAGCGCTAATATTTACACAAGAATGTCGGGAGGGGTCTCAAAAGACGCGTCTCGGTCCCAGGATCACGAATATAACTCCGCTCAACCGATATTTTTAGTAGTTTGCGAGATATTTGCAGTTAAAGTTCAGAATTTTCTGTCATTTTCATGTGGTTGTTGTAATCACATTACCCTGTGAGAAAAAGAGTGGCACGCGGAAGGACATCACCGTGGCGGTAGCCACGGTTTTGGCAACCACCTGGAGTTGGAATGGCGTAGCCCAGGGTTATTTTTTGAAGCGCGGCCGAAGGCCGCCAATGCGGAAAGGTGTTCTGCACATAAAAAACATGGATCGGACCCCTATATCCGGATTTGACCTGGGTCATTTTTTGGTTTTTTGTTAATAACTTTTCACTGAACTAAAATATTTCTTTTCCGGATTCGGATTCTTGTTACAGAGGTCAAAACGCGTCTTTTGATACCTCTCCCGATATTTTTGGACGTGTATTACCAGTTACGTGCGGTCGTAAAGAATTACCTGGACGCGTATTAGCACTCGGTAGTCCACGTAAACGATTACTAACTGGTCATCGTCAAGAATCGAAAATTTACATAAGAACAGTTATATTGTCAAAAACAATGCAGATGTGTATTATATCATGCCGCAATTATATTTGTCGTATTATAACATGCCACAATTATATGTAAGCCGAATTATAAACAATCAATGCTCGTCTCCACATGATTAAAACTTAGTCTTCAAACTTAGGAGCAGGTGATTTAATATTACTGTAATCCCTTATTGGTGAATAGAACTGAAAATATACATACATACAAGATTAATATCGCAAAAATTATACATATAAATATTTAACAATCACCTTATATTGCTTATTTGTATATTCTTGCCATGGCTCTGGATTGGTTGACCGATTCCATGTGACTTCAGGATTACGTGTAGCTAACCGCAAGGTGTAATATACAGCCCCGAGCGCTCCAGCCCCAACGCAGACATATAGCGGGATTAGCTAAACCAAAATAGACTTAATAATAAACTAAAAATTCCCAGCTCAAACGCAAATTTGTGACTCACAGCTGGATTCTTTTTCAAACTCTGAATTCCAAGACCTTGCATTTCTTATTACCTTGATATTACTATTCGCACAATTTCTTACTTTGACTTCTTAGTTGGATTTACGTAACAAGCATGAAAGCTGGATAACTCTGAGGCTCGCAGCGTTATTGCGTTGAGTAGGGATGGCCAAAAACGATCGGTGTTTGAGAAAACCGGTTTCAAGGCGAATTTATACATGTGGCCGCAGTAACATATATGGCGTGTTCCAGTTAAACACAAACCCAGACCTGTATAAAATTTTGCATGTAAATGCAACAACAACGCTGTGATCTTGATATTTTTCTGGGTCAGTTTCTGATCCGTAGTAGTAGATTTTTTTTGTAGTAGATTTTTTGACAGCCAACCCTTATTTGCTTAGTAGTACAAACATGCATATGCATACACACTTATTTACACAAACAACTCTCATGCAGCTGACCCACATCGTTCCTGTTAAATTATGACCGTGATCCGACCCAGGTCAGCAAACTGGAACGCAACTATAAGTAAATTTCCCATGTATTTTGTTTTTGTATCTTTGAACCCATCTGTCAAAACCATAATTCGCCCTTTTGAATTCGTCGAGCTCCATTTCTTGAAAAGCGAATTCAATTGTTTTGCAAATAATGTGTTAATGAAATACAACTTCAAAAATCTAAATAAAAGTGAATAAAATTAAAGTGCATGGTTTTACAATATCAATAGAACAAAAGTGTGTGATAGATTCATGCCGCGCTTTGTAAACGAAGGTTGCGGAGTTACATATTTGCCCGTGCAAGCTAATGGATGCAATTAGAGGATGCTCTAACCCCAGACACATCATTAGTATCTATAATGGCTGTAAACAATGAAATTGGTATGCATTTAACAAAATTGCATTGCATCAATTATAGTTATCCCTTTATGCAGGTGTTAAACAACCAGTCGCAGATGTTGGTGCACGCAAAATATTCTTTCATACAGACGCAAGGCGCCTTGGTTTCTTGTATATTGTATACATTATTGGGACGGTCAATGTTGGAGGTATTTTCACTTGGAGTTCTCTCCAGAGGGATATGTGCTCTTATTTAATTTTGCCATATGAAATGTGTTATCAAAATTTGTTGGCAGCTGCATGTGAGACAAAATCTATTGTACCTATTGTTCGATGTGGTTAGCAGGCACATAAAGTAATGGACGCTCACACATCAAATGTTAATTAAGGAAGAACAAAAACGAACTGACAATGCACACATCAATATTCGTAAAGACATAATACGCTGGTTTATATTTATGTATACTGTTGAAATATACCAAACAATACAACCCTGTTATACCTACAGGTACTCATGTAAAATGTCAAATGAAATAAATAACTTCTTGTTCTATCATTCAACCGCTTACCACGTTTAACTTTTATTATAGGTTATGGGCCTTTTGCAAATGTGCAATTAAATAAATTAAACAAAATTAAAAAAGATCCTACAAATTGAACTAGTCATTGTTTCGCAGATTAAATCGCCGAGTTAATTTTCCTTTACTTTCAATGTCGACAAATTACTTAATAAACGTGCCAAAGCTGAAAGGGCGCGAAAATTACGGCGAATGGGTTTTCGCAGCAGAGAATTTCCTAGTCCTGGAAGGAATGAAACATTGCATTAAGCCAGAATCAGGGCACGAAATAGGAGCTGCAGATGACGAAAAGACAAAAGCGAAATTGATTATTTTTATTTTTATTTTTTATTTTTATTTTCGTTTAAAGTCGGCACAAAAAATACGGTCGACTAACAAAGAGTATAAAGAATACACCTTAAAAATATGTAGGTACTAGCTAGAAAACAAAATAAAAACTTTAAATATACATATACAATCATTAAACATTGAAAGAGAAAAAATATAAAATATCAGGCAAGACATGAAAGTATCGCAGTATTTAGGGCAGCAATTGAACATTCGATACTAATACATTTGTACAAGTCATTGTAGTGTGAACACCAAATACACAAAGGGTCGTTTTTAATGAAGTTTGACCGACAGAGGGGTAAATGAAAAGGCACGTAGTGTCTGGACGCCCTAGCAGGAACCACAAATTTCAAACGGCTCAAAAGGTAAGAAGAGTCTATCTCACCGAGAACCAGCTTATGCAGGAACATTACGCCAAGTAATATTCTCCGATTTTCAAGAGTTGGCAAATCAATAAGAAGAAGCCTGCTACTATAAGATGGAAGATGCCGATTTGAATCCCAGTTAAGAGACCGTAGAGCAAAAATCAAAAATTGTTTCTGCACTGACTCAATTCGCATTATATGGCTACTAAGTACTGGACTCCAAACACACGAGCAATACTCGAGTATTGGACGGACCAAGGTTGTGTAAAGGGTCTTGGTTAGGTAAGGATCATTAAACTCTTTAGCCCAGCGTTTAACGAAACCGAGTGTACCCATTGACTTATTAATAGTAGAGGAAATGTGTGAAGTGAAGCTCAGTTTCGGGTCAAATAAGACGCCTAAATCACTAAAAACAGATACGCGCTGCATAGGAGTATCATGAAGTACATAAGATAACAAAACTGGCTTTACGCGGTGAAAAGTCATAAGTTTACATTTAGGGGAGTTAAGATTAAGTGAATTTGCTGCACACCAAATTTGAAGTGAGTTCAAATCCACCTGAAGAGGGTTAATACTAGATACGTCCGAAGGCAAAAACGTATAACAAAGTTTGACGTCATCGGCATACATTATAGCTCTTGAATATAACAGAATTTGGGGTAAGTCATTAATAAAGAGGGTGAAGAGCAATGGACCCAAATGACTACCCTGTGGTACACCAGAAGTGACTTTGATTGCCTTTGAGATACAATTTTTGAACAGAGCATTCTGAGTCCTATTAGCGAGGTAGCTTGTGATCCATAAGACCAAATTCTTCGGAAACCCCAGCAAATCAAGTTTATGAATCAGTAGCTCATGATTTACTGAGTCAAAAGCTTTACTGAAATCGGTATAAATCACATCAGTTTGTTTTTTGGCCACAAAACCGTCACGAACTAACGAAGTAAATTCAAGTAGATTGGTAGTGGTTGATCTGCGACGAATAAAGCCATGCTGGTAAGTTGACAGTATGGAGCGACACGTGTGCTGAAGTTGACAAGTAATTAACTGTTCAAACAATTTAGGAATGGCTGAGAGCTTCGCTATTCCTCTATAGTTTTCGATATTAGATCTACTACCTTTTTTGTGCAGAGGAATAATGAACGATTGTTTCCAAATAGACGGAAATGACGCCGATTTCAGCGAGAGAGAGAATAATTTTAAGATCGGTTCAGATAAATTAGCAGCACAAAACCTTAGAACGCAACTGGGAATACCGTCAGGCCCAGGCGAAAATGAAGGTTTTAATGATAAGAGACTCAGGCCCTTATTATGAGCTGCATTCGATCTTCGATCTTCGTTGGTTATCGAACATCGAAAATCGAATTTCAAATTCATATTATGGCTAGCGCATCGCTGACGAAATTTTCGTTGTGTATCCATTTTTTCAACGAATAGCATTTAGCTTTCGACGCTGTATATAATTCTTTTAAAATTACTAAAAATGTAAGTTTTTTGTATTTATCTTCTACTTTTTTGATTTATAGTACTAATTTTAATCCATTTGCATTAATTTGATGTAGGTTTAAGGTCGTCAGCACAAAACAACAGCTGGAAACGTTGGTTTCTCTAATGCACCAAAATCCGAGCTTAGCAAGAGGTGTTTATTCAAAATCCCAGGCTGCAAAAAATTTATTGTAAATCTGCTTAAAAGCTTTTTTATTATCAAACATTAAATAACACGTTTGTTAATGTACACTTACGCAGTGGAATTCATCTTCAAAGGATTGGATGCATCTCTTAATCGCTTTCTGTTTCTTGCTAGTTCTAGTACGCTTTCTTCATCATCCGATGAATCTTCGAACCATAACTCTGTCGTAGTCATATTTTTCTTTTCTGTATCAATTTTGCTCATATATTTGATCGGTAATTTAATTTGTTTGTTTAGATGATTTATTTTTTTAATCCCAGCTGATAAAAGATGTACTACTGTGAACAGTTGAAACGATCGAAATTCACAATAGCGCAAGTATTTACCGAATGCAGCTCATAATACCAAATGAGAATTTTTTGGTTGAGCATTTTCGACCACCGTCGAAGATCGAATTAAACTCATAATAGGCACCTCAGTAAAACGGTAGAACCATCGATTATTGGTTCGAGAATACAGTTAGAGCTTTGTAAGCAATACGGATAATTGCCAGCTTGGGCACATTTAGGCGAATAGGTTGACATAAAAAAGTCTGCGAATAATTCAGCACAATCTTGATCGAGCATAGCATTCCTATCTCCAAACGACAAACGAGATGGAAATCCTGAAGATTTTCTTTTGGAATTAACAAAGCCGTAAAATTTTTTTGGGTTATTAAAAAAATCAACTTTGCATCTTGACAAGTAAGAATTATAGCAATATTGGCTTACACGCTGAAAGTTTGACCGAGCAACAAGGTACTTAGAAAAATCTTCGGAAGACCCAGATCTTTTAAAACGCTTATAAATCCTGGATTTGATATTATTAAGGTTAATAAGTTGTCTAGAATACCTGTTTGTGTGTTGCTATTTGCAAATCACTTTTTTTGGTTTACTGCTTTGCGCGCTTATTCTGCCTGTTCACTGCTGGCCGACTGTGCAATCGTTAGCTTAGTGTGCAGAGTTCCAGTATAACACCTTTTACTGCTTTGCGCGCTCATTCTGCCTGTGTTCACTGCTGGCCGACTGTGCAATCGTTAGCTTAGTGTGCTGAGTTCCAGTATAACACTTTCCTTTTTATTGTGTACCAACTTTTCACATACGCTCTTTATCATGGATGAGTTCTGTGGGAAATGTGATAAATGTTTCGGAAGATCTGAGCTTCTTATAGTTCCTTGTAGTGGTTTTTGCAAGAGGCTTTATCATCGAACCTGTTGTGAGGGCCCTATTGCGGAATACGATGTGAAGTTATTGAGAATAAACACCCATTTTCGGTATTTCTGCCCTGACTGTGTCAATGGACCCGAAAAAATTTCGAAGGTGTTAGACTCTGTCATTTCCTCCCAAAAGCTAGGCCTCGAGACTATCATGACTACTTTTGAGATTAGGTTCAAGGATTTAACTTCTCAAATTGATGATCTTAAAAAAATCATTATTGAATCTGAAGGGAACAAACCCAGTGCAAAGGAAAAAGAAAAGGTAAATGATAAGGTTAAAGTGAAGAACAAAAACAGTGCCAAAATCAATAACAAGAAAATTGATAAATTGACTGTGGAAATAAATTCGCTAAAAGCTGCTGTTGTTAGTTCCGGTGCTTCACCTTCTAACAAAAATTGTTCCTCTACCGAAACGGATATTTTTTCTTTTTCGCCGCTACCTTGCGGTTCGGGTTCCCTCTCTACTGTCCTTCCTCCTCATAATTCTACTGATGGTGCTGTTACACCTATCTTACCTTCGCTCGTGCAATCACAATCCGATTGCATTCGCTCAGGTACCTTGGCTAAGTCTGCCGTTTCTGCTAATGGTGACAACCTTATACCGGGCACTCAATCCGCTGTTACTGCGGGTGGCAATAACACTGTGTCCGTTTCTCAATCCGCTTCTACCGTTGGTGGTGAGTGGCAAACCGTGCCCTTTAACAATTGGCGCGGTTCTGATAGGTCTAAAAAGAATAAAAACAACCCTGAAGTTTCGAATACTGTCGTAAATCTTGACTCTTCTTCTGAGTGTTCGCACACAGTGACCCCGCAAACTGATGTTATCAGGGTGGTCAGTGGTGTTCCACCGCGAAGGGCCATTTTTGTTTCTAGGCTGCATGCGTCGTTGACTCAGGCAGATATTAAGACATATGTTTGCTCCAAACTTGGTGTCGCCCCTATTAGCAACATTAGCGTTTATAAATTCAATTTCAAGTATGAAAGAGACATTTCATCTTTTAGGGTCTCAGTGCCGGACTCATTCTTCGATAGGGTACTTGACCCTAAGTTTTGGCCGGAACACTCTATTGTACATTTGTACACGAGTAAGCCCAAAACAGGAACTGGCTCCGCTTCAAAAAACTGAATAGCTTAACTACGTTGTCAACTTTAGTTATCCACTACCAAAATGTCCGTGGCCTACGCTCCAAATTAAATCACCTTTTTCTTAATAGCTTGACTTTTACTGCCCATGCAATAGCTTTTACTGAGACCTGGTTAAAGCCAGATAACTTTAATTCTGAAATTTTCTGTAGCAATTACGTCGTTTATCGGCGCGATCGTGAAACTAGGGCAGGTGGCGTCCTCATAGCTGTTGACTCACGTCTTCCATCTGAGTTGGTCAGCTTGGCCAATGTGTCTGACATTGAAGTTATCGCTGTGAAGCTTTCATTGCCTGGTTCCTGCGTATTCATCTCCTGCTCGTACATACCGCCTCAGTCGAATTTACTTGTTTATAATCGTCATAACTCCGTTATTAGAAGTCTGTATTCCCAGTTACGGGACAAAGATCGCCTTTTAGTTCTTGGTGATTTTAATTTACCCGTAGTGAGTTGGGTCGGCTCAAGTGACTCAAACATTTTAACCCCTACCACACAGCATGATTTTCTCATTGATCTGTCTGACACGTCTCTTGTACAAATTAACAACGTACAAAATTGTAAAAATAAAATACTTGACTTGGTGTTCGTGGACGACTCTGTAGGGGTCGCTCTTAATCGCATTACTCCGTTATCTGTTCCTGAAGATACCCTTCACCCCACACTTGAGATTGCTTTGGACACTAGGCAACCCAGGGGGCGTATCACTACCGATGGTAGACAGCGATCACGCACGCGATGGTTCTATAAAGCCAACTTCGGCATGCTCAACGAGTTGCTTGCCACCCATGACTGGACGGAGCTCTATGCTTGTGATGACATCGAGTCGGCAACCTCAGTTTTCTACAGTTCCCTAAATGGTTTCTTCGACAGCTGTGTCCCTTTTCGCTTCATTAGTGTTGGTATGGCAAAGCCGCCCTGGTGGTCTAAACAGCTGGTGAGACTCAGCAATATTAAGTCTAAGTTTTACAAGCGTTTTCAAAAAACAGGTGCATCTGCTGACTATTCTAAATACTTGGTTGCGCGCTCCAACCTTCAGTTGCTCAACCAACAATGCTACAAAAGTTATTTAGTGGGCTGTAAAACCCAATTCTTTACCAACCCGAAAAAGTTCTACAATTTTGTCAATTCGAAAAGGAAAACTACCGGATTTCCATCTTCCTTCGCCTTTGGATCCAAGAGTGCTAGTTCGGATCAGGATATTTCTGAATTATTTGCAGAATTCTTTATGTCGACCTACACATCTAATAAGTTCCAGTCCAGTCCCTACCCTTACAATTTAAATAGCTCTAATAGCATTCACATGCCTGTTTTGGATAAACATTCTGTTCTACAAAATCTTCTTGAACTGAAACCTTCATTTTCCCCTGGTCCGGATGGTGTTCCCAGTTGCGTGTTGAACTACTGTGCTATACATTTATCTGACCCAATTTTCAAACTGTTTAAACTATCTCTTGAATCTGCTGCGTTCCCTACAATCTGGAAGCAATCTTTTATTATACCTTTACATAAAAAAGGTAGCAGGTCAAATATTGAGAATTATAGGGGCATAGCTAAGCTCTCAGCTATTCCTAAAACTTTCGAACACATAATAACTCGCCAGCTGCAATACCGATGTAGGTGTTTATTATCACCGTGTCAGCATGGTTTTGTACCTCGTCGATCTACCTCAACTAACTTGCTTGAGTTCTCATCCTTTGTTATGGACGGTTTCTTGAAAGGTAACCAAACGGATGTGGTCTATACCGATTTCAGCAAAGCTTTCGACTCTGTCAATCATGAGCTTTTAATCCATAAACTCGATTTACTAGGTTTTCCAAATCAGTTATTATTATGGCTTGCAAATTATCTTACAAACAGGACTCAACAGGTGTTGTTTAAAAATACTTTGTCTAAGTCCATTGACGTAACTTCCGGTGTCCCCCAGGGTAGTCATCTTGGCCCCTTACTCTTTACCCTGTTCATAAATGACCTACCCCAAATCATCTCTCATTCTCGAACTCTTATGTATGCGGACGATGTGAAACTTTGTTTCACCTATTCGCCTACTGTACCTTCCCGTGGAGATCTCTTTCAGGCCGATTTGGAGTCATTTCGCTGCTGGTGTGCAGTAAATTTATTAATATTGAATAGCTCGAAATGTAAGCTAATGACTTTTCATCGAGTTAAGCCGGTTTTGGTCTCCTACGTACTAAATGACTCTCTTTTGGAACGCATATCTGTTGTAACTGATTTAGGTGTTATTTTTGACCCTAAACTAAGTTTTAATATGCATATTTCATCTATTGCTAACAAAGCCATGGGTGTGCTTGGTTTTGTTAAACGATGGGCTAAAGAATTTGACGACCCGTACCTCACGAAAGTTCTTTACACATCGCTGGTTCGTCCAATACTTGAGTATTGCTCGTGTGTCTGGTGTCCCTTGTATCAAGTTCATATACAGCGGATTGAGTCAGTACAAAAGCAATTCTTGATTTTTGCTTTGCGGGGTCTTAACTGGAATCCAACTACTCACCTGCCCCCCTATAGAAGTAGGCTTCTCCTCTTAAATTTACCTTCTCTGGAAAATCGTAGGGTTTTACTAGGTGTAATGTTCCTCCATAAGCTGATTGTTGGTGAAATCGATTCATCTGATCTTGTTAGTCGACTGAGTTTTGCTGTACCCGCTAGGGCGTCCAGGCACTATGTGCCTTTTCAATTACCCCTTTGTCGTCAAAACTTCGCAAAAAACCACCCTCTAAACCTTTGGTGTTCATTTTACAACGAGTTATATAGCTGCATTAGTTTCGAATGTTCTTTTGCCTCACTTCAAAATTTAATACTTGCATTCCTGCTTAACGCTGACTAATATCATGTAAGTCCTCCACCCGTTGTTGCTCTGAGCGCTGCGTGGAATCGCGTCCATTCCACCGGCAGCACACATATATCAACGTATACAATTAATTAATTAAATTATCCGCTGCGCGGAATCACGTCCATTCCGCCAGCAAATCTCATATCGCTCTGGTACTCGACTTTACATAAATAAATATTCGACCGTATGTCAGGGTGGATTGGAGACTCGGCCTCTTCAACCATCCTATGGATAATTCAAGATTTCAAGGCACAATATAAAATGATAAATATTCCGTTGTTGCCCCGAACGCTACGTGGAATCGCGTCCATTCCACCGGCAGCACACATATATCAACGTATACAATTAATTAATTAAATTATCCGCTGCGCGGAATCACGTCCATTCCGCCAGCAAATCTCATATCGCTCTGGTACTCGACTTTACATAAATAAATATTCGACCGTATGTCAGGGTGGATTGGAGACTCGGCCTCTTCAACCATCCTATGGATAATTCAAGATTTCAAGGCACAATATAAAATGATAAATATTCCGTTGTTGCCCCGAACGCTGCGTGGAATCGCGTCCATTCCACCAGCTTCTCACACAATATCAACGAACACACTTAAACAAATTATTACTCGACCGTATGTCAGGGTGGATTGGAGACTCGGCCTCTTCAACCACCCGGTGAGGATGGAACAGTCAATGATTTTCAAGACCATCCTTATGGATGAACCGATCGTTTTATAAGATGGACAGCAATCACGGCCACTCTAATCTTTCCAGTTAATAGCCGACCGTATGTGTGTGGATGGGAGACACTGCCTCTCCAAACATCTCATGTAATACTTTAATTCATATTGTTAGTTTTAAGTTATGTGCAATTTTAATAGTATCTGTCCTTAGTCGACCTCTTTGTTTGTGTCGACTTAAAACAAATTAATAAATAAATAAATAAATAAATAGGAACGCATTGGTCAACAAAACTGTCGAGGTAGCTATAGAAGATTGATGTAGCCGACTCAACATCAGTACATGCATAAAGGTCCGTCCAATCATGGGAAGCAATCAACTGGTTGAGCATATCAAAGTTCGTCTTGTGAAAACATCTGGAACGAGTTCGAGAGTTCGATTTATTATAATGTATCAATTGCAATCTCAAGTGTAGGGTGCAAAGGATCTTCAGGTAAAGATAACGGCGGAATTCGATAGAGGCTGATACCAGTTGAGATATCAACCCAGGCTAAGTCTAACAGCTTGTTATTTGAATTCAACACACCATTGAATTGAAATAGAGGCATACCTAGAAGAGAGCTAATAAAATCATACTGACCGATAGGAATCAAACAGTTAGAATCGCTACAATTTATCCAACTGACATGAGGTAAATTAAAATCACCAAGAACAACTAGGCGATCATTGTCTCGTAACCGCGTGTGCAGATTACGTATAGCTAAAAAGTGATGATCATAAATACGTATGTCAGAACGAGGTGGTATATACGAACAAGAAATGAATACACAGAAATTGCCCAAGGAGAGTTTAACGGATATGAACTCTATATCATATGTATTGTCATACACGAGCAACTCAGCGGAAATGCTTGAGGCAACAGCAATGAGGACTCCGCCTGCTCTGGACGGACGATCACACCGAAAAACGACATAATCATTTGAGAAAAGCTCAGCATTAAAATTGTCAGGTTTCAGCCATGTCTCCGTGAATGCAATAACATGTGCTGTAAAAGCAAAACTATTAATAAAAAAAGTATTTAGTTTAGAACGTAAGCCCCGAACATTTTGATACTGAATTGTTATTTTTGAGTAACAGTCGCAGTATTGCCGATCAAGTTTTTTGAATTCGAGCGAATTGGACGTTCAACCTTAGACCTTGGGGAATACAAATGTACCACCGAATGTTCAGGCCAAAACGATTGCTCAAGAACCCTGTCAACAAACATGTCAGGGACAGAGATTTTAAAGGAGGAAATATCCCTCACATACTTAAAGTTAAACTTATGTACGCTAATGTTATTCTGATCTAAAAGACTAAGTTTAACATAAACATAATTAACAATATCAGGTTCAGTTAGAGATGCGTGCAACCGTGACACAAAAATTGAACGACGAGGTGGCACAGCAGTCACCAACCTAGAAACAGCAGGAATCACACTAGAATTTCCAGAAGAATGTTGTTGTATATCAACCGTATCGTTGTTAACATTATGGCTATTGACGGAGGCAACATTCAAATCACGAACTGGGGAACCGCCAGAAGGCGTATTCGCTAAAGTGATATTGTTGTTTTTATTGTTATTTCTACTCCTAACAGCAGGCGATTTAGTTGAACGGCTGGGCATATTTGGTTTAGCCATAACATTGTTATTAACAGCAGACATATCAAAGTTATTAACAGCATCATTTACAGAGGCGACCGTAGCGACAACTGTTGAATAGCATAGTGAGTCAACTACCTTCACCCCACTAACAGCCACACTAACAGCAGGCAAGCTGTTACTGACATCACAATTAGATGAAGATGATTGTATGCTGTGAGCACAGTCATTAGTATTGAATGTAGGTGTAGGTAACAAAGTGCCGTTATCACCGCAAGTAGTTGGTGACAAAGATGGTATACAGCGGGCAAAAGACGAAAAAGCAGCACCATCAGAACAGCTGTTAACGTTGTTGGTGTTATTAGCCACAGTAAAGTCGGCGGCAATGTTGTTGTTTGCAATATTGCTCTGCTGCGATGTCTTTATGAAAGTTTTTATCTCACCCACTTCCACCAATAAATCCTTGAACTTAGAATCGAAGGTATCAAACAGCGATGCCATGTCCATTTTCAGGGATAAACGAATGGCTTCCAACGAGGAAATAAAACGCTCCGGCAAATTAACACAACATTTGCACATATAAACAATGTTACGATTTGCCTTAAAAAGTTTGACATCGTAATCGGAAATAATTCCATCACAACACGCTCTATGGAAACGCTTTTGGCAGAAACCTGAGCAAGGCACAACACTGGAATCATTCCTGGCAAACATAACGTTGCACTTAGCACAAAAATCATCCATATTAAAATAAAATTTAATAAAAATTAATCAGGAGCAGGAGCAAGCAAAAACACGTCTTAACACAACAGGGTTGTATTAAAGATTATGACAATCGACCCGTCATTGTATGTGCACGTAAAAGGGGTTATGACATCGAAAGAATTGTGGGAAAAGCTGAGAAGCCTGTTCGACGACAGTGGATTTTCAAGAAAAATCAGTTTATTGCGTCATCTCATTTCAATACGTCTCGAAAATTGCAGCTCGATGACAGCATACGTAACTCAAATAATTGATACTGCACAGAGGTTGAATGGAACTGGTTTCGGCATCAACGAAGAATGGATTGGCTCGTTATTACTCGCAGGATTACCTGAACGTTTTTCACCGATGATAATGGGGATAGAGCACTCCGGCATACAAATTACTTCAGACTCAATCAAAAGCAAGCTAATAGATATGGAATTGGCTAACATCCAAGCGAACGATTTGGAAGGCGCATTCGCAGTACACTCAAAAAGCGACAAAAAGCTCAAGATGGACGGCACCGAGCAAAGTACAAAGCGGACCATAAAATGCTATCGATGTAAAAAATTAGGCCACTATAAAAATCAGTGCAATGAGCAAAAGTCAAAAACTCAATCGAATGCATTTAGTGCTGTATTTATGTACGGTAAGTTTAACAGCTATGAATGGTACATTGATTCGGGCGCTAGTGTCCATTTGACTGCAAGAGAAGACTGGGTGAAGAATGCAGCGTACGAGTCAGGAAAAGAAATAATTGTGGCGAGTAACGAAAGGGTAAAAGTTCTATGCTCAGGTGATGTTCAGATTACTACAACAACAAATACACACGATTTCGATATACCTGTTGAAAATGTGCTTTGTGTTCCAAGTTTGACTACAAATTTACTGTCATTAAGCCAACTAATAAAGAAGGGCAACAGTGTGAGATTTACTGACAATGGTTGTTTTGTATTCAACAAGAGCGGCATTTTAGTAGCAACGGCAATATTAGTCAATGGGGTTTACAAATTAAATTTAGCACAGAAAACTGAGCTGGCGGCTACAGTTGTTTCGGGTATAACATGGCATCGAAGGCTAGGCCACGTCAATAAAGACTATCTTAATCAAATGAAGGTTGCAGTAACCGGTATGAACCTAAAAGAAAAAATTGATGTAAGCAAGTCGTCGTGCGCGGTATGTTGTGAAGGCAAACATTGTCGATTGCCATTTAAAAGCTCAAGCAATAGAAGCGAGCACTTATTAGATGTAATACACACAGACGTGTGTGGACCCATGGAAAATGTTTCCATAGGTGGATCCAAATATTTTTTATTATTTGTTGACGATCACAGTCGAATGGTTTTCGTTTATTTTATGAAGAAAAAAAATGAAGCATTAAAATACTTCAAAGAGTTCAAGGCACATGTAGAAAACCAAACAAAAAGATCTATCAAAGTTTTAAGAAGCGATAATGGTCTCGAGTTTTGCAACAACGAGTTTGATGAATTTTTGAAACGTCATGGAATTATTCACCAGAAAACCACGCCTTACACACCTCAACAAAACGGATTGTGCGAGAGGTTCAACCGCACAATAGTCGAAAAAGCCAGATATTTGCTGTTTGATGCAAACTTAGGCAAGCGTTTCTGGGGTGAAGCTACTAATACAGCGGTATACTTGCAGAATCGTACTGTAGCAGCGACGCTTGGTGGTAAAACGCCTTATGAAATTTGGCACGGTTCCAAGCCTGACGTTAGTCATATTCGTATTTTTGGTAGCACAGTTATGGTGCATATTCCAAAAGAAAAAAGACGAAAGTGGGATACAAAGTCCGAAAAATGCATACTGGTGGGCTATCCAGAAGCTACTAAGGGGTACCGAGTTTATAACCCAGTTAGAAAAACAATTTTTACAAGCCGAGATGCTAAATAATAGAGAGAGAAGAAAAAACAGAATGTCTACATAGTTGAAGTTTATAACAAATGCGATACAAATGTGTCAGAAATAAGCGAAGATGAGCTTGATTCAGAATCGAAATCAGAATGCAAGATTCAGGTCCAAGAAAATTTCGATTCAGTGGGGGGTGATGATGATAAAACGGAAATGCCAACAGCAACATCTGAATCAAATACTTTACCAAATAATGACAGCTTAGACACCGATGATTTCCAAGTTTTTTCAAATGATAGTAATATCAGCAACGTTGAAGATTTTCACGGCTTTTCAAACCTTTGTGTCAACAACGTAGGCCATGATGATGCGTTAGCAGGGCCTGAATGTGAAAAATGGAAAGCAGCAATAGAAGAAGAATTGCAGAGTTTTGAGGACAACAACGCATGGGAATTATCTGAAAAGCCACAGAAAGGTACTTTAGTGAAATGTAAATGGGTTTTAAAGAAAAAATATGATGTTAACAACGATGTCCGTTTCCGAGCTAGATTAGTTGCTAAGGGGTATTCGCAAGCCGAAGGTGTAGATTATTTTGACACTTTTTCACCAGTTGTTCGGCATACTACATTAAGAATGCTATTCGCTTTGTCAGTCCAGTTTGGACTTAATACAACTCATCTCGATGTAACAACAGCTTTTTTGAATGGAGATCTTGAGGAGACAATTTATATGTCGATACCAGAAATGTTTCCTAACACTGAGAAAGGGAACAAGGTATTAAAGCTAAAGAAGGCAATTTATGGCCTCAAGCAGTCCTCAAGAGCTTGGTACAAAAAGGTAGATGAATGTTGACTTAAAATTGGTTATCTAAGATCTGAGTTAGAACCATGCATGTATACAAAATTAGTAAATCAATCAAAAACTGTTGTTACGCTTTATGTAGATGATTTCTTTATTTTTTCTAATGATACAGTTGAGACTAAACTTTTGAAAAATGTATTGTCAAGTAAATTTAAAATCAAAGACTTAGGCGAAATCAAGAAATGTCTTGGCATGGATGTAATAACAAACAAATCCGAAAAAACCATATCATTATGTCAAAAAACCTATGTCGAACAGTTACTTAGAAAATTTAATATGGTTGATTGTAAAACAGTAGATACTCCAATTGAGAGTAAGTTATGTATAAATCAAGAAAATCATTGTGATGTTGGTCTTCCGTACCAACAGTTAATTGGAAGTCTTATGTACCTAGCTGTGTTAACAAGGCCAGATATTGCATATGCAGTAGGATTTCTTAGCCAATTTAATCAATGCTTTACTAGAGAGCATTATTCATATGCAAAACGAATTTTAAAGTATTTAAAGCGAACTAAAACATATGGCATAAAATATGCATATCATGAAAGTTCAAATATCGAAGGCTTTGTTGATGCAGACTGGGCGAGCAACACTATAGATAGGAGATCTTATACTGGTATATGCTTTACATTGTCCAAGGGCATAATATCTTGGGAAACTAAGAAACAAAAAACCGTAGCCTTATCAAGCTGTGAAGCTGAATATATGGCTATATCAGATGCCTGCAAAGAGGCAAAATACTTAAGAAATTTACAATTTGAAATTACAAAAACAATGTACACTATTATCTTATATAATGACAGTCAGAGTGCACAGAAGCTTACAGCAAATCCCATTCTTCATAAAAGAAGCAAGCACATAGACATAAGATATCACTTTAGTCGAGAATGTATTAACAGCAAAATAGTTAGTATAAGATATTTGCCTACAGCTGAAATGTCTACTGATTTATTCACAAAAGGTCTATGTAAAATTAAGCATTATATATTTTTAAGTAAGCTTGGTGTCCAGCACATTGAAATATTGTAATCCATATTCATATTGTTTGTTATAGTGGGGGTGTTGAAATATACCAAACAATACAACCCTGTTATACCTACAGGTACACATGTCATTCAACCGCTTACCACGTTTAACTTTTATTATATATACAAATTAGCGTAGTTACTGCTCTCATTGCCCATCAATGACATACCAATCGAAGAACTATATGCAGTAAAATACACATTTCTTAAAAACTGTGAGTTCTAGAATTCGTTTATTTGTATTTATGTATACATTTGAAGAGCAATTTATGAATTTTCTTTTTTCCAGCCGTTGACAACCACATGAATCCGGGTTTAAATTTGGTCATCCCGTATCTATGTTGGATGAGTCTAAATATTGTACCAGCAATTTTGGGTGCCGCATTAGTTACCTATGTAGAGCCCATCACAGCTGGCAGTGGTATGCCACAGGTTAAAAGTTATCTAAATGGTGTTAAAATTCCACGAATTGTGCGCATTAAAACTCTGGCCGTAAAAGCAGTTGGAGTACTTACAGCTGTAGTAGGTGGTCTAGTCGGAGGCAACAAAAATTACTAGAAAATAACCATTAATTAGCGTTAAACGGCAATCATCAGTGATGTTTCCAATGTTAGAGAGAGGTCATTATCATTCAAAAATCTATGGTAGTTCACCTTTGCCTTCTACGTTATGTCAAATTATCATACATATCTTTGCTTTTGTTTATGTGGTGTCTTACTACTCCGGCTCCAATAACAATGTATTTAAGTAATTGTTAAATGAGAGAAAAATAAAAAGCCCATTAGGTTAGTTTAAATTCTTTATTTACATTTCATGGAAAAGCTATTAAGTTCACTTCAGCTTAAATAAAAAATCATTGCGAAGTGAATTAAAGTGTGGTAACATTTCAAGAAAATGTGCGGAAAGCCTGAGAAAACAGGCGGATCTCTTTTCCGCGTTCCCTAGCGTAACCAACTGGGTTACAAAGGTCAGCAGGCACCTTGAAGAACGGCCCAGTTCCCCGCTCCCATTTTTTCAAACAAATCGCGCACTTCACCATCACGAAAACACTTTTTATTATTTTAAGATAAATATTACTTTCATAACAACGCAAAATATTTAGAAAACACACGTTCACGTTCAAATAAGAGAATTGAGAAAACTAGCAAAATAAACAAACAGTTTGAATTCGCCTTGGAGTTTGACATACGGGTCCAAGGCGAATTCATTACAGGTGTTCGTAGTAAAATATATGAATGGCTCAGAACCAAAAGGATCTAAGTGACAATTTTTTTGAAATTGAGTTATACCCATATTGGTATGGTGAAATGTGGTGTTTATTTGTTGGAAAATAGATCCGAGTCATTTCGGACATTGTAGTGCCATATATTGGAAGTGTCTATTTGCACATGACCGTATACGGATCCGTATTTATACGTTATACGGTATAAACTACGGTAATTTCCGTAATTTTACTGATACGTATACGGGTTGGCCAGAAAAACATGTAGAATTTTTTCGAGTATGCAGTCTTGTAGCCCGAAGTCTTGCTGATTTTTGGAAATTTTTTTTATTAGATATTAGCTCATATTTTAATAGGAAATTATATAGAACTATAGACGTCCTACGAAATTAAGTTTAGCACTTTATTATACTAAAATTAAACGGGCTACAGGAATACACACGCGGAAAATTTTTAAATGTTATTTTAGCCGAGCAATCAACGTTTGAAATTTCATTGCAATAATTTTTGGAAATTTTTGCAATAATTTTTGTAAATTTACAGTTATTTTCCATCTGCAGTAAACATCCTTTCAATTAGCTGACTAATCTGCATTCATTTAGACTGGAATCATTTCAAATGCATTTACCCAGAATTTACCATAAGTAATTTACTTTAACCTTAATTATCTCAATTCAACGTCGATGTTACTTAGATGATTTTGGTTCTAAGCCCTTTATATGTAAAATTCCCGTGTATTTTGTTTTGTATCTTTGAACCCATCTGTCAAAACCATAATTCGCCTTTTGAATTCGTCGAGCTCCATTTCTTGAAAAGCGAATTCAATTGTTTTGCAAATAATGTGTGTTAATGAAATAAAACTTCAAAAAACTAAAGAAAAGTGAATAAAATCAAGTGCATGGTTTTACAATATAAATAGAACAAAAGTGTGTGAAAGATTCATACCGCGCTTTGGAAAACAAAGGTTGCGGAGTCACATATTTGCCCGTGCAAGCTAATGGTATAGCTGATATGAAACAATTAGAGGATGCTCTAACCCCAGACACATCATTAGTATCTATAATGGCTGTAAGCAATGAAATTGGTATGTATATAGCAAAATTCTGGATTGCATCAATTATAGTTAGCCCTTTATGCAGGTGTTAAACAACCAGTCGCAGATATTGGCAAAGATGACTAGATACGAAACTTCGCTCTCTCTGAGAGCGCTCAAAAAGTGGTAATTTTTTATAACATTTTCCAATGATGCCAGTATGGTGAAAACACAACATGGGCATTTTGAGTAGCTTCTTAGGAATTTTGCAATTCCCACAGACCAAGAGGTGTGCAAAAAGGTGCTATCGAATTAATTTTTGAATTTGTCTTGCTCGGAACGTATAAAATGAGACAAGATATATATTTAAAATAAAATATATGAAATAAGAAATAATTCATAATATAAAGTTAAAATTTCCAAGATTTCTTAAGTCCTTATTTTATTTACTAAATTACGAAATCGAAATTAAAGACGAGGATTTTCGGTCTCCCGATTTATAAAATGTTGAAATCTTACAGCAAGATAGAAATTACAACAAACGCTACATACTAGAAATGCTTAATATTATAAATACACCGAGCGAAAAGCGTATAAACTTCAAATCTGACACAGATGGGTATGCTGGTGCTTATAGGTAATTGATTAATAACAACAACAACAATAGATAAGAGCTTCACTCTTTATATATCAAAGAGTACACCTGCAGGATGCAGCTGAGATCTTGTGAGTGGCGCTCACTGCTGATTAGTTAAATTAGTTTTTTTTTACAATAACGGAATTGTATTATTTACATTTTCTTGTCTTTGCTTTTCACTGTTAATAATAATAATAATAATATGATTGAGGAAGTGTACTGCGACCTTAAAGGTCTATTGTACCCTCATAACCTCATAGCACCTTGTCCAGCCCGATCCGCCTCAGAAAGTCCAGAATGGAGGACGGCTTTAAATCGGGTAGGTGCCTGCACTCCAGTGTAGGTGCGCCTAAGTACTTATGTCTGCTCCTAGACACAGCATCGCAACTACACAGTATGTGCTCCGCTGTTTCATCCTCAGTGTCACAGAACCGACATAGGCTAGAGGACTTAATGCCCAGTCTATGCAGGTGGGCGTTTAGCCTGCAGTGTCCTGTCAGTATTCCTGTGATGATCCTTAGGTTATTCTTAGACAGGGTTATTAATTCCTTATAACGCTTGGAATTATAGTCCCCCATCATGGCCTTTGCCTGGCGCAGCCCGACATGCGTGCATATATATGTACATGGTATATGTATGTGTGTGGATGTTGCAGTGACAAGCAAAAGAAACAAAAATCAATCATCTGCATGCAATAAAGCGAGAAAGCATATTGCAAATCATAGTAGGCATAGAAGATGTTACATTAGTTACTGCAACTATTTATGTATACATACATATGTATTATGCTAGCGGCATCAATTTACTTCTTTTTAAATAATATTTCAGTTTGGTTTTCATATTGAACGGTGTCGGGTCGAAAGAAATTAATAAGCAAAAATAAAAATTAAATTAAAATACAAATTTCTGTGTCGGCGTTTTTTATTTATATGGAAATAATTCTACAGGTTATGGGCCCAGACACAAATTGTGACCATAGCTGGTGTCTTGTTTAAGAAAATAAAAAGTGAATTTACTAAAACAAATAAACAAAATAAAAGTGCATACTGTGTGTTGTGAATTCCTGAACTCTGTTGCGAAATTGTGATTCATTTAAAAATGGATAAATTAAAGAAAAACATAAAACCCTTTGATGGGGAAAAATATTCTATTTGGAAATTTCGCATTAGAGCTTTGTTGGCGGAAAATGATGCGCTTTTCGTGATTGATGACGAAAAACCGGAAAAAGAAAGTGAACAGTGGGCAAAAGCCGAAAGAATTGCAAAAAGCATAATAATCCAATTTCTAAGTGACTCGTTCTTAAGCTTTGCTAGTACGGAATGTACTGCAAAAGAAATTTTTACTAATTTGGACAAAATTTACGAGCGTAAAAGTGTAGCTTCGCAATTGTCGGTTCGAAAACAACTATTATCATTAAAATTAAAGTCGAACTCAAATTTAATGAATCATTTTAACATATTTGATGATTTAGTTACGGAATTAATCGGCTCGGGTGCAAAAATTGACGAAATGGATAAAGTTTCGCATTTATTACTAACCCTTCCCTCCTCATATGATGGTATTATAACCGCAGTTGAGACTTTATCCGAAAAATATCTAACTTTGGCATTTGTGAAAAATCGGTTACTAGATCACGAGATAAAATTAAAACTAGCAAATAAAGATACTAGTTTAAAAGTTCTGCAAGCTGTTGCAAATTCCGAACAAAGCGATTATAAGACAAATATGAACCATAATAAATTTAAAAATAATTTTAAATATAAATCAAATAAAAAGGTTAATATAAAGTGTCATCATTGCAAGAAAACGGGGCACATAAAAAGAGACTGTTTTATTTTTAAAAGGCAACAAAATAGTCAAAATAAAGACAAAACTAAGCAAGTGCAAACAGCTGCAGTCCAATCTGATACCGGTTTCGCGTTCATGCTAAAAAGTGTAGCAAATTACAAAGATACAAATTCAAAACGTATATCTTTTATTTTGGACTCTGGTGCATCTGATCACATGGTCAATGATAAAAATTTGCTGCTTAACTGTACTGAGTTAGAAGAGCCAATCAAGATAGCAATTGCTAAAAGCGATGTGTATATCTATGCGACAGCGATAGGCACGGTGCAAATGAAAAATGGCTGGCAGCCAAAGATCACCCTTCAAAACGTTTTATACTGCGAAAGTATTCCACAAAACTTACTATCAGTTAATAAGATGACGAATGCCGGGTTGGAGATCGTATTTTCGGCAGGAGGTGTGGAAATCCAAAAAGAGGGTGAAGTATTGTATAAAGGTATGTGTTCTGTTAATATTCCTGTAATTGAATTTGAAATTTGTTATAATGCATATATAACGAATAAAGTTAGTAAGACTATATACCAATTGTGGCATGAACGGTTAGGTCACATTAGTAAAGGGAAGTTATTGGAACTAAAGCGAAATTATATGTGTGAAGATATACAATTATTAGATAACGTTAAAATTAATACTGAAGTATGTGAATCTTGCATAAAAGGGAAACAAGCCAGATCTAAATACACTAGTTACTTGGTGCGATTTAAATTATATGCCGCTTAATCTAAAGAAATGTAAATACATGCGTTTTTCGAGAGGAATTTCACAGCCAGCTTCCTATACAATTAACAATTACAATCTTGAGCAAATATATGATTTTGTTGACCTTGGGGTTACTATGGATTACAAACTCAGTTTCAACTGCCACATTAACATAACAGTCAATAAAGCTAGAGGCGTTCTAGCATTTGTTAAACGATGGTCTAAAGAATTTAGCGACCCTTATGTAACTAAAACTCTCTTTACTACATTAGTCAGACCGATACTTGAATACGGTTCTATTGTTTGGAACCCGCGTTACCAGGTCCACGTGGATCGCTTAGAATCAGTTCAAAAGCAATTTTTACTATTTGCCTTAAGAGATCTTCACTGGGATCCCTTGTATAATTTGCCATCGTATACGAGTCGCTTAAAACTAATTAATCTTCACAGCCTTTCTAGTCGGAGAGAAATGCTTGGAATTGTCTTCATGATTAAATTACTAAATGGTTCAATCGTAAGCCCGTTTCTTTTGAGCGAAGTGAACTTCAATGTACCTTCTCGCATAACAAGACATTTTAAACCACTTATCTTGAAGCAGTGCCGGACTAATTTTGAATTAAATGAGCCTTTTCGTTGTTTGTGTCAAGATTATAATTCTCATTCTGGTACGTTCGATATCTCAGACTCACTATACAGCATAAAAAAGTCGATTCTTTCTATCCTAAACACATAGCAACAAATTTTTTTTTTCATATCCTTTGATTCTTATCTTTATTCTTAACAATAATTTTTCGTTGTCAACTAATTACTTATTAATTGTGTAATCTTTTTTACTTAGCTGATGAGTTTTTCTCTGTAGCTGAGCAGTTTTAGATCTCGACGATTAACAAACCAAAGCCTTTCAAAGACTCGGCACGAGAGAACAATCCGCGCGTCATGCGGATGCGCCCCTCGCGCCGGTCGGGCGGGATATGGTGGGTAATCCGTTGGGCATTATTATTATTATTACCATTTTCAAAATTCAAAGATAAGGAATATATTAGAAGACCTTTGTTTATAATACATTCGGATGTTTGTGGTCCTATCACGCCTCCAACAATTGATGGTAAAAATTACTATGTAATTTTTGTTGACCAATATAAGTTAACACAGGTAACCAACCATCCGGCCAAAATATCACTTAATGCTGCGTCTGCAACTTTTCCAAATAATAAGTTAATATCGCAATGCTTCCGGTCATTATGCTGATCGAACACTTTTTACCTTGCGCGTGACAACAACAAACTAAGCGCAAACGGAATTGGGTCGGCAGTTGCTAATGCAAGCAACTAAGAAGTCACGCGGCTAACAACGTGCAGTAACTAAAGTTAGGGCAATTCAGTGTAGGTATTTAGACGCTAGCGTCGCTTGCATGTAATCAGTTATTTCAACTCTTCCGCTGAGACCGGCTGCCCTTGGGATAACCAAGGGAAATACAATTTTTAAACAAACATAAAGATTTGTTTTACTTATACACATTACTGTGTAACGTATTTAATTTCCCATAAGTCCGATGTATTTTCTCATTTCAAAGATTTTGTTGCAAAAAGTGAAAATCTCTTTGATTTAAAAGTGGTAAATTTGTATATTGACAACGGTAGGGAGTACTTATCAAATGAAATGAGAGAATATTGTGTTGAAAAGGGTATAAGTTACCATTTGACAGTTCCGCATACACCACAATTGAATGGGGTGTCTGAGCGTATGATTAGGAGCATAACTGAAAAGGCTAGGGCTATGAATAATGGAACAAAATTAGACAAATGTTTTTGGGGAGAAGCTGTGTTGACAGCTACTTATCTAATAAACAGAACGCCAAGTAATGCTCTATATGACAAGAAGAAAACTCCTTTTGAAATGTGGCATAATCGAAAACCAAATTTAAAATATTTGAAAGTTTTTGGCTCAACAGTATACATGCATAACAAAACTAGAAAAAGAAAGTTTGATGAAAAATCCATTAAATGTATACTTGTTGGCTATGAAACAAATGGTTTTAAATTATGGGTTTTAGAGGAAAATAAATTTGTTGTAGCCAGAGATGTAATTGTAGATGAGCTTAACATGATTAACGCTGAGATTTTGGAAATTGAACGCCCTGAAAGCGATTGGACTATCCAGAATGACAGTATGGATCAGCAAAATGAACCACAGAATGAAAATATGAAAATTAGTGTCCCGAATGAAAGTAGGGAGGGTACAGACTTCCAGAATGAAAGTAAGGAAGTGGAACAGGGTGACTTTCAAAATGATAGTGCTAAAAACTTCCTGAATGAGAGTAAGGAAGATGATGAGCCTTATTTCCAGAATGAGAGTATGGAAGAAGATGGCAATGTAAGGCGAAGTGAGAGGCTAAGAGATAAGCCACCGAGATCTTATAGATTCTTGGATAATTGCTTGCTATACTCACAAAGCTCCTTTTCTGATATACCTAAAAGTTGCGATGAAATAAAAGAAAGGGACTACAGATTACAATGGGAGAAAGCTATTAAAGAAGAGTTAGATTCCCACATATTAAATGAAACATGGACCCTTGTTGAGAATCCGAAAACTAAAAATATCATTGATTGTAGATGGGTTTTCACAATCAAGAATGATGAACTTGGTGATCCTGTTAAATACAAAGCTAGGCTTGTGGCGCGTGGTTTCACACAAAAGTATTTAATTGACTATGATGAAACTTTTGCGCCGGTAGCAAGAATTTCTAAATTTCGATTTATTTTGTCTATATAAAATCAATTCGATCTAAGAGTTCATCATATGGATGTGAAAACTGCATTTTTGAATGGCAAACTAAAAGAGGAAATCTATATGAAAATTCCTCAAGGGCTACCTTATGAAAATAATAAGGTATGTAAATTGAATAAATCTATTTATGGTCTTAAACAGGGCTAGATGCTGGTATGAAATGTTTGAGAAGATATTGCAAGAAATTGGATTTGTTAGTTCAGAAGTAGATCACTGCATTTATCTATTGGATAAAGGTGAAATGAAGAAAAATATATATTTATTGCTATATGTAGATGATTTGGCTATAGCAACTCATAATTTAGAAACAATGTCCAGATTTAAAGACTATTTAATGGGTAAATTTAGAATGACTGATTTAGCTGAAATCAAATATTTTATTGGCATAAAAATTAGCAGAGAAGATAATAAAATGCAACTTAGCCAGTCAGCTTATATTAAAAAGGTCCTAGAAAAATTCAGTATGGATGGCTGTAATCCAGTTAGTACTCCACTCCCAAGTAGATTGAACTATGAGGGGCTAAATTCAGACGAAATGTATAATGCGCCATGCCGAAATGTAATTGGATGTCTAATGTATATAATGCTATGCACTCGACCTGATTTAAGTACCTCAGTTGGAATTTTAAGTAGATATACTAATAAAAATAATAAAGAACTATGGCAATATCTTAAAAGGGTTTTGAGGTACCTAAAAGGTACAATTAACTTAAAGCTAACCTTTACAAAATCTGTAGACTTCGAAAATGTTCTGACTGGCTATGTTGAATTCGATTGGGCAGGAAATGAAAACGATAGAAGAAGTACTACAGGTTATTTGTTCAAAATGTTCGATTCAAGTCTTATTTGTTGGAATACTAAAAAGCAAAATTCAGTTGCAGCTTCATCAACTGAAGCTGAATATATGGCATTATTTGAGGCCACAAGAGAGGCTATGTGGCTAAAGTCACTAGCAAATAGTATTAAATTAGAACTACAGGAACCCATAAAAATATTTGAAGATAATCTAGGATGTATAAGCATTGCTAATAATCCTACTTGTCATAAAAGAACTAAACATATTGATATTAAATATCACTTTTCCAGAGAACAAATTGAAAGAAAACTAATTATTCTTGAGTATATTCCTACAGATAAACAGCTGGCTGACATCTTAACAAAATCATTGCCTGGACCACAATTTACCGATTTGAGAGACCAACTTGGGCTGATGATTTAAGACACTATTCTTGCTAAAACTTCATTTTCACATGGCACTCAAAATTCTATGGACTTAATTTCATTGCATTTTTTATATTTTTTTTATTTTAATTATATAACATTATATTAAAATTACATAATGTTGGTCTGATTGGGTTTTACTGGGTTTTCACAATCCATGCAACAAATGTTGGACCACAATTGTATCATTTCCCAGAATACTCGACCTGCCATCGAAAAGAGATGTAGATAAGTTTTTTTTTGCTGAAACTATATTTTTTTATTTAGATACTATATGAATCTATATTGAATTTTATTTAGATAGATTTTTAGTTTATTTTGAGGAGGTGTGTTGAAGTCACTGTAACATAATTATATTTTCTTACTCAATAAAACCGACCCTCTCTAATGTAAGTTTTATATTTCATAGAATAGATGATGAAATGCGTCTTGCTATTGTATAACATTATATAATCTGCAACATGCGTGCAGATATATGTACATGGTATATGTATGTGTGTGGATGTTGCAGTGACAAGCAAAAGAAACAAAAATCAATCATCTGCATGCAATAAAGCGAGAAAGCATATTGCAAATCATAGTAGGCATAGAAGATGTTACATTAGTTACTGCAACTATTTATGTATACATACATATGTATTATGCTAGCGGCATCAATTTACTTCTTTTTAAATAATATTTCTTTGGGTCGAAAGAAATTAATAAGCAAAAATAAAAATTAAATTAAAATACAAATTTCTGCGTCGGCGTTTTTTATTTATATGGAAATAATTCTACAACACTGCATAATCGAGGACCGAAATGAAAGAGCGGGAGAGAGTTTCGTATCAAGTCATCTTTGGATATTGGTTCACGCAAAATATTCTTTCATACAGACGCAAGGCGCCTTGGTTTCTTGTATCAGAACCATAATATTTACATCACTACCCTGCAAGTAGGCTAGCAGGTATACGGCATGTGATATAGCTACCAGGCCTACCCCAGCTGTCAATGAATGTTTCTAACAGCTTCTTAAAGGCGAATTGACAATCCTACCCCATCGATTCGTGTACATGTGATCTTCCATCTCTTTCTAGCTCATATATTTTTGTGATATACAGTAATGTGTATCTCACTTACTCATGCTAGCACTGCAAGAGATTTTATATAGTAAATAGCGGAAACATCGGTAACTTTTTACTCAGAGGAGAAATAAGGTGAACAAATTTTCTATGGTGTACAAATATTTTCCATTTTGTGCCAAATGAAATGGGAAATTTTGACAGATGTAAATTTTGGCATTTGAAAAAAGCACATGCGAAAGTTAATATTCTGTGAATGAAATGTAATTTTACGTATTTTTTCTGCCATTATATTTGATATTTTTTGCTTTAAACTATATTTTACCGTTCAATAACGTATTGGCTATAAATTTATTCGAAATAATGTGAGCGACAATATCGAAGGTATATAAATATGTGTACACATTCACAGTTGTCAACCGATTGGGACACAGCCTTTCATTGTAAACATAAATATAGGCAAATACAGAACATAGATATTAGTAAAAAATTCATAAAAAAGTTAAGGAAATTCAAAATTTCAGTCACAGTATGTTGTGTTGTGCAAACACTCTCAATTGGCTGAACAATCGTCTCATTTAGCTTTTGTTTATTTGATTCGTGCCTAATTTTTTGCTTGAGCCTTTTATGTAACTTATCGACAACCTTAAGAAGATAACAAGTAATAAATTATTTATATATATAAAATATATTTGCAAACAGTTACCATTGATTGGCGGTACTCTTCAGCTTGCAGGTTTCGCTCAATCTCCAAAACTGCATTCACTGTATCAAGCGGGAAAAATCCAGCGATTGTGGTCATCATGTCATCCTCATGCTCGCCAGTCATTCGGCTCACAGACTTCTGTACTCTTTTTATAATTATTTTGCATTCTCTTATCAATTTATTTTGCGCCATCATCTAGGATCTTTCAACAATCTTCAAAAATATCAAAACAAACATTTTAAAGTAATATTTACCTAGAATACATTTTTTTGAATGACACATACACATATTAAGGGAATTCATAATAAATAGCATATGGGTTGACAAAATTATGCAATTGCATAAAAATGCACCGAATCGTGAGCGCCCTTTGTCAACTCTAATTGCAAACATGTGCATGCTGCAGACGTTCAATATAAATCGTTATCCGTATTGATGGATCGGCTTGAAGGCTGCTTTAAACGTGTCGATTTTACGTTCAACCTTTACACGGTGGTACGACACAAATCGACTAGAAAAATTGACCCATGTAAATAAGCCTTTTATGCAGAATAGCTGGAACTCCCAAGTATAAACAAAGGATGGGGATCGATAAGATATCATTAAGATGAGAACAAATATGTATATTTTTTTAGCTAACAACAACAACTAGAGTTATTAAGGGTCAAAGTTCGTTGAACGCATTTTTTTAAATCAAAATTTCTCATAAACTTACGAACCGATTCCCTATTTTTTTCTGCATGGGATAGGTAATTGAATTACCTTTCATTTGATGTAACGTTTCTTGGGGTACAAAACCGCGTATATGCAAAATTTAAAGCTTTTTTATATCAACGAGGCAAAGTAATCAATTCACAATACTTCAGCGACATCTTCATGTGCAAAGCACGTTTTCGCATTGGTGACCTTCGGCCACGCTTCAAAAAAAAAAACCCTTATCCGATCCAACACCGGCTCCGCGATGCAAATGTGTACTGCAGTACCTCTGTACGGAAAATCTTTTCGCGTTGGAGACCTTCGCCCGTGCTTCAAAAATGTAATGAACTTTGATATAAAAAGTGCTTTAAATTTTGCATATGCGCGGTTTTGCACCCAAGCAAGGCTACATGAAATGAAAGGTAATTCATTTACCAACCTAAATTTTTGAAAACCGTTTCATTAGTTTTTGTAAAATCTTGATTTTAAAAAACGTTTTAAATGAATTTTGACCCTTAATAATTCTTGTTGTTGTTGTTTCCGCCAAAAAAAATATATATTTGTACTTACCTTAATAATATCTATCGATCCCAGTCACTTTTTTTAATTTGGGAGATGGAGCTATTCTAAATTCAAGCCGACCCATCAATACGGATCGCGATACATATTGAACGTGTGACAGCAGTCATAATTCAACAGCTGTTTCTAGAAATGCAATGCAACAAAATATGCTATGCAATAGATTTTTGGTGTTGCATTCTGCAAATTGCTTGACATTTGCATCCGCATGTATTTTGTTGTTGGCTTGACATTATTTTGCAATAATAATTTGCTATGCAACGATGCAATGCCCTTGCATCGTGATTCCGAATACCCCTATTATGAATAATATGTATGTAGATTGCATGCAAGGCAAGGGTTGAAGTTCACTCCAAAAAATGCGATTCCTGCAGATGTGGGTGCAGTAGTAAATATCAATAAAAGCTACTACCTGCTATTCTTAACAGTTTTTTGGGTCTATTTATGGCCTTCAAAACTACAGATTATTTGCAATAATGAGTATCATTAGCCATACACAGAATGAACTCAAGTCTATGACACATGTTTTTTTTTAAAATCGAAAATTCCCGTGTATAATAAAAACTGATTAAACTCTGTAGCTTTCCAGTTCGAAATTTCATCCAAATTAATGGGTGTCCTTTCAAATTCTGTTGGAACAAAACCTTTAATAAAGTCCAAATTTTTCTTTATTTCACTGACGTCACCCTTCTTAATAATCAAATAAAGTAGGTTTTTCACTACACCTAAATCAAATAAATACATTACATCCAATGGAAATTGGGAAACCATAGCAAATTTGGCAACTTCTAATACACTCTTCCGTTCCTTGAAGGCGGAACTGTGGTGTACTAAACCGCATCTTTCGTCAAATGACATATCCGTTCGTAAAGTGGCGATTTACTTTGAAAAACACACTCTTTTTTGAATGTACCTTCCCACCTGGCAGCATTTTGGGCACCCCTTCTTGCCGGTGTGATACTGCGTGCCAGTTACAAAGGTACGTGTTGGAGAGTCACGTGTAAATAACCTAACATAAAACTTCTTGGGGATGGGATTCATGCCAAATTGCAAACCTTTCTCTCGTAATAGGCATACCTCTTCGCAAAAATCTTTTAAGAAGTCGTCTACATTTTCCGGCTTTGACGTTCCAGAAAAACACGCAATAGTGAACGGAGATTTATTTGGAAAGCCAACTATTGAACCAAGTATTGGCCACAAGACTCTATTAGAGCTATTGAATAATTTTAGGCCATCAATACCTACATCTATTAAAATTTCGGCTATGTCATCCAAATAGCTAAAATTGTTTGAATCAAAATGTGTCTCTATGCCAATATATAAAAAATCCCAAACGTGACCAACATATCGCCTCCCTAGTTCAACAACGACGCAATTGTAAAATATCAAGTTTTGGTGACGCACGTTTGAATATTTGCATCCCTTCATTTTAATCAAAAGTCCAATAAAATTCATTTTTTTTTATATTGACATTAAATACTTTAAAGAATAGATTTAATAAATATGATTACGATTAGTCCGTCGCATTATGTTTTAAAGTTAGAAAGTTACACCCATTTTTTCCAACCCTCTTGCAGTTACGTCGTTGTTGAACTAAATTTATTCCCCTAAAATGTATAATCAAGTAATACATGACACAATAATTTTTTTCATTCAAATATTTATTTTATTTTTAGTTCAAATAATCTTATATATAATAGTAGGAACAATGAAAATTTAAACCCATTTCGGGGAATTCACAAGGATTTTGATTTGAAAAAATTCTGGAGCAAAAAAAATAAATCAAGGAAATTCACTAGGTTTTTGATTACAAAAAATACTGGAGCAAAAAAAAAAAATTAAGAAAATTCACTAAGTTTTTGATTACAAAAAATACTGGAGCAAAAAAAAAAAATTAAGAAAATTCACTAAGTTTTTGATTACAAAAAATACTGGAGCAAAAAAAAAAAATTAAGAAAATTCACTAAGTTTTTGATTACAAAAAATACTGGAGCATAAAAGAAACTAAGTCAAGGTGTTGAAAAACGATTCGGAGTAATGTGGAATGATGTTTGATGTCAATAGACTTTTCGTAATTTTCGCTATCCGTTTCTCCCCAGAAATCGCCCTCCTCATCAGAACTTATTTCTTCGTTGTATGAAATTTCTTTTATTTCGCGCAAATTTATTTTTGTGGGGCATTCCTGATTAATTATGTTATTGAACTGTTTCTGAGTACTTGTACTTGGTAGTAAATAGTTTCGTAGATTGGTGCTGTGAACTTGTCTGTGGGTCGTCTGGCATACTGGAAATATTCACTGTCGGAATGTATTCTGGGATTTTTTAAGAAATGTTCGTTTTTTTTTTAAATATAACTTCACTAAAAATTGTTATTATCAATCTGGGATCGAATTTATGGTTGCGTTTTATGCTTTTGCTTTAGATTTCTAATTAATTAAACATACATATTCATCACATTTAAAGAAAAATACTAATTGAATAGATTAAAAAAAAATACCACTATTTTATTTTAAATACGTCGTTGCATATACGCAAAGTGTCGAAAAACAAATTATTTTGTTTTTGCGTCGTTGTAGAACTGAAACAGATGCACACAATTTAAATTACGCGTCACAACTAAACAATTGCGTCGTTGTTGAACTGACGCCAACTAGAAAAATGTGCGAATGCCATAACGACGCAAGTAGTCTAGCGCGGAAACTACTTGTATTGCAACTCTAAAATTTATACACAGCAAAGATTAGTACTTTTTAAACGTTTTGTGAGCCTTATCTCGAAACTTAAAAATTTACATTTGCGTCGTTGTTGAACTAGGGAGGCGATATCATTAATAACATTGTGTGGCAGGTTATTTCTAGTTACTAATTTTTTTATTTCGCGACAGCTATCCACCCCGTTTACTATCAATTCCGAATTAACGCTACACATATCCACACCAGCCATGGAAGCAGTTTCCTCTAAACTGAAGGATTCAGATACCTCCTGATTAGTGGGATAATCTAGAGAATTATCGACCACTTGTTCAGAACTTGGGGTGTCTAGCAACGAAGCAACGCATTGCGCTTTAAATTCTTTTGCACTTTTTAGAAATTCTCGTTTTTCCTTGCTCATATATGTAGCAAAGCTTCCTTTATTAATTTTTATTTAGTTTAAGGCATGAAGAGATTCGGCTGTGGTGCTTAGCTGGAGCGGCCGTGGCTCGAAAGCACCGCGGTCGAATTCGGATTGTAAAAGAAAAATAAGAAGAACGAGAATTCTCGTTATAAATATTGGCCGTATATTTTGCAGTTATTAATTATAAATTTTACATGAAATGTTACCTTCTAGTTGGCGGGGTGAAAGTCCTGGGGTGGCCGTGACGCGTGTTGTCTCTCTGGTGATCGCTGAAAAAGTAGAAGGTTGTCCAGTCGAGGACAACCGTTGAACGCGAAATTTTAGCCTCCGGTTTTAAGGGGAGGTAACCTACACATGCACACCCACATGCATGTATATGTTGCTGACAAAACATGAATATGCAGGCATGCACATACATGTGGGTGGATTGGTATGTGTGGTTGGAAGGATGCGGAAAAGTGACATTAGGGTGGCCCATTTTTTTTGGAATTTAGGCATCGGGCCTAAACATGCCGGCCCCCTTGCGATACGCAACATCTTGGTCCACCCCCAGGATTTCCTCCCAAGCCTCTCTTAACCTACGGACTTAAAACCTAGACTGGTTAGTCCCGCCGTGCGCCTTTGCCCTGCCGCCTTCAGTTGTTGTGCCTAGAGCTAAGAGAGGAAGAAACTGGGAAAAATAAGGAGCTGTTGCATATTTCTTGCCATAATAAATAGTGTCCATTTATAACGAAAAATTTATGTTTATTATTATTATTTTTTTTTTTATTATTATATTTTTCTTTTTTTTTTTTTTTTTAAATCTAAACTAAAGCTACATATTGGTCGCGCCGGAAAGCACCCACCCAAATATGGTGCTCTGGGCGAGCAGCGACCCGAATGACGACGGGAGGGTGCGTGTGGTCAGGACGTCTGCATAGACGTCCCCCCCTAATACCATGCGGTACGGCGCGGCGACGAAGAACTGCGGGTCAGCCAGCCGAATATGCTCGTACGGAAGAGCTATGCGCGCGTCGACAGATATGGCTGGGCTGACCCGCTGAAAATTCCGGACACACAGCGCGTGTGCCGTTATGGTTTGGTTGGTCCCATGCTTTCCGCGGATGCGCAGGAAGCAACCGCACTCTCCGCCCGAGCGGGTCGTCCGCAGCCCCAACTCTTCCGCCACGGTGTGGTCGATGACTGTGCGGGGGGAGCACGCATCAATTAGGGCACGGATGCGTAGCAGTCCGCCCCCGGCTTCCAGCTTCACGACCGCCGTGGGCGCAAGAGTGGTCATGGGGCGCAACGGAGGGCCCACCCGGGAGAGGGCGCGATTGAGCCCGTCGCGGAAACCGGAAGTGGGTGGTAGTTGGCGCGGCAGGAGGGCCAATCTACCTTCGAAGTTGTTTGTGGTGCGGAGCTGGCGCGGCTGTGAGGCCAGTCTCCGCTGAGTGTGCACATGGGTGCTGTGTCGTTGGTTGACGTCGGTGGTGCGTAGCTGGCGCGGCTGGGTGGCCAGTCTACGCTTCCGGCTGTTACGATGTGCGCGGTGACGTGGTTGAGTCGGCGTAGCGTTGGGTACGGACATCCGCGCGCTCAGGCGTTCGCGGTTGCGCCGCTCGTGGGCGAGAAGGGGCCGGAACGGCAGTGAGTCCGTTACCCCTTCCGCCGGTCGGAGCGGCCGTGGCTCCGGTACCGGCTCGACGATTTCGCCATCTTCGGGCAGCCAAGCTGCCTCGGACGCGTGCAGCGAGAGCGCCTCTTCTTGTTCGGCCTCTTCCATTTGTTGTGCCCAGCTTTTGTACCCCGTCGGGGCGGCGTGAGGCTCGGTTGTCGGCGCGTAGTGTGTGTCGGCGGCGGTGGCTCGTGGCGGATCGTCCATCTCCAGATGGAGGGTTGTGTGGTGTTTTCCACCACATCGTCGGCACCTGGCATCGCTAGTGCAATCCCTAGAGCAGTGGACCATTGACAGGCAGTTGCCGCAAAGGCCCGCCCGGATTACCTCCTCAAGGCGCTGCAGGGGGGCCATCCCCTGGTATCGGGCGCATGCCCGTAGTGGATGGCTTTCGCCGCACGACGGGCATGGCTTTGGGTAACGGGCGGCTAGGCGTTCGGCCCGTTTGCGGAGGGAGGCGTAGCGAGTCATGCTGTAGATACCGAGAAAGAGAGAAGAAAGAACAAAACGAAGGAATTCGGTTAAACATTGATATGGGCGCCCGTACGCGTAGGGTGGCGAGCGCGATGATAATTGTGGGTGCCTATGCATATTTTTTTTATTTTTTTCTATTTTTCTTCTGTGGCCTTGCAAGTTTGCAGGCTAAGGCAACTAAAGGATTGGCAGACATCATTTTGTAAAAGATTGCCGTACGGCACCGTCCCACCGGAACGCCTCCAAAGAAAATTTTATTGTAAGTCGAGGGTCACCCTGTAGTGCGTTTTGCTATTTTTTGTGTACATATATGTATTTATTCTGCCATGGTTCATTGGTGCCCATTAGGGCTGCGCACACAGCGACATTTCCGCTTTGGTCGGTACTGAAATTCGGTACCGATCCGGGTAGAGAGTGTGAGTGGAGGGCGGTTTTTGGGTTTATTATGGTTGTTTTGTGGGCAAAACAGTCCTGCCCCTCTAAAAAACGAACCCAAAATCAAAAAAATTCAACAACCAAAAAAAAAAAAAAAAAAAAAAATTTTTTTCCCGAAGTGAAAAAAAACTTTTTATTTTTTCGACTTTTTAAATTTTTTTTGGCCTCGGCACGGTCGCCTAGGAGTGGGACGAACGTAGATTTCGTCCCCCCTTCGCCCGCAGTAAGCGGTCCCGATTTTTCGGCATGTCGGGTTTTTTGGTACCCGTCGCCAAAACCGTAGCATCACTAGCGCGCTGGCGTGATCATCAGCAAACATATTTACATATATGTATGGCGCTCGCATTGAGCGCTGGTTCAATTGAACCACACATACATATATATGTTTACTCACGCTTTGCTAGTAAGTGGTCAGCAGAGCTTGCGACCGAAAAAATATGTTGTACATACATATTTACGCTTACTTACAATGGTAAGTAAAGAAGACGTGAAAAAAAAGGGCAAATTCATTGTTCATTTTCCTCTCTGCTAGCGTAGCAGAGAAAAATGGAACAATTCATTATTATATTTGTTTCCGGCACGCGTGGTCAGCAGTATTTTCAGAGGTAAGTGAATTTGTATTTCTTGCTGAAATTTTATGCCTAACCTGATTTTTTCTTTCTTTTCAGATTAACACATGGGCATCTGGAGCAGATAGGGTGGATCGCCTGGACGGCGCATGGGCATATTGGCAGGATTGGGGTAAGTTTTATTCGCGCTGCCCGAAATACTGTATCGTTTCGGTAGCAGCGCAAATTACTTTGAAAACATTGTGTCTCAAATGCTGTGGCGGCCGGCACATGCTTTTGAGACACATTTGCATGGACATATACATACGTGTATAGAGTTGGGCAAATACTAATGTTTGGTTTTTCTTTGCAGGTTTTCATGGAATCAGTGTGATATGAAGACAACAATTGGAAATGGTGCATGTTACTACCAAACACGCAGATCCAACAAATCGTCATCTTCATTTAATAACAATGCCAATAACAATTCGTCCTCTACCACGAATCAGTCACGCACACGGTATAATAATGCTAACTCAATTCCTCCTATTCCGACTCTTCGAAACGTAGCCGCAATGCTAACTCATCCTACGGAAATATGTCGGCTGGGTCATCGAATAGAAACTTTGAATTAGCTAAAAAGTTTTTACGTGCTTGGCTTGATTATACTATAATGATATTGACATGGCTATTCTATTTAATATATGCTATTGTGGTGCTAGGTTCTGGTGCTGCTTATGATCGGTTGGTGCATGCATGTGAATGTGGCATTGTGTATGCCAAACAATTGCGCAACGACTTCAAACAGAACTCGAATGAACCAGGTATCTGGCTTAAACACAATTGGCGTAAATTTGCTGCACTTTTTAAGAAGGATTCAAAATGGGCCTTCTGGCGGCGTTTCTATCAGAAAAAGCCACCCGAGCCAACAGCGGGCAATATGAAGAATGGACGTCTGTCTCAGATGGGCGAAGACGCCATGTATTCGCTACTTAGGTGTGAAGGAAAAGATGCATATAGCATACTTGGGGTACCAGCTGATAGTTCACAGGAACAAAGAACAGGAAGAAGCTTTCAAAATACTTCAGGAAGAAGCTTTCAAAATACTTCAACGAGCTTTTGAGTTGATTGTCGCTGGTAATACATATCGTGAGTAATCAACTGTATATTAGAAAAAGATTATCAAGACCCCATTTAATTTACTAACAACTAAATAGTTGCATATGTGCGCCAATTTAGATTATCATTTATTTTATTATACAACGTACCTTGAAATTTGCAAAAAAAAATTCGTGATTTTACATTCAGCCTTTTTTTTCCTTAGCCAACTATATAAATGTGATGGTTTGCCGGTAAAATAACTTATACGTTGTTGATCTCTAGCACTACAGGCCATGTTTGCATATACAGATTTCTTTTAAATGGTACACACACATTTTAAACCTTATCTACTACAAGTCAAATATTATTTTACGAGCAAAAGTGAGGCTACGTTAATTGCAATGCAATCCAAGAATGAAACACCTTAGCCAAGCTTGATTTTACATTAATTAATTAATGAAACCACTTGGTTCAACCAAATGCCATGTCAGAGTTTTACTGCATTTTAATTAATTTTGTTAGAGTTATAGCGTCAAATGAAAAAAAAGGTTAACCCGTTCGATTTAAAATGTTTACTTTTTCTCAGTTCGTTATTTTTATTTGATAAATACCAAATCGTGGTAACTGTTTACGACTGCAGCCGAGTGCTAACACACGTCCAAAAATTGCCGGGAGAGGTATCAATAGAAGCGCCCAGTACCCATAAAGAATAATCCGATTACGAGATCAATTTCTGTACCAAGAAGACGGGATCGCGTCATTTTTTTCTTTTAAATCGTGGACAATGGTCGGCAACTAAATATGTATGTAATTAACACAAGCTATAGACAACGCCTCCGGTTAGTTCTTCGGATTTTTTTTCCCTCAAATATTTTTCAAAGTAACAACAGTATTTATTCTCCGGAGGCCGATTTTCATTCGAACCGACAGTGACTTTGGTACTCCTCCCAACACCTTTTAGAATTTTGATGATAGTCGTAACCAGTGACCCACCTCATTGCTATACTAATATATACATACATACGTATGTATGCTTGTTATTTGCGGTCAAGGTCTTTAAAGAGGTAGACTCCAAAGTAGCACTTGGTGGCAAAGGTGAGCTTATTAGATAGTTTATGAATTTCTATAATAATTTTTTTTATATTTGCAAGTACGGTTTAACTTTTTAAGACGAAAATTGTATGGGGCCCAAATATTGTACGTGGGCCAGTAGGTAAATTTGTTGGTTTATACTTTTTGAAGTAAGAACTCCTACAAAAAATATTTCACCACGGAGTTAAAATATATCTATTCTAAACAAGGTAGAACGATACTAATTTTTTGTCTTTTCAGGTATTGTGATGAAATTGCGGTGGGCGGTATAAGGATGTAGGTGTCCTCCAGGGCGAGTGACACGGGCAAGTGTATGTAAAACATGTTTATTTATATTATTTTCGGGGTATGTATACGAGGGTGGGTCCATCTGCTGCCAACTTGTCGTGGCAGGTGGATTAACTTTCAGTGGCAGAAAGGTTCGTCTTTCTGCGTTAGGTTCTCTGTGGCCTCGTTCGCGAGTGCAAGTAGGTTTTCTTTGGCAGAATGGTTCGCCCTTCTGCGTTAGGCTTTCTATTGTCCTCGTTAAGGGTAGCGAGTGAAGGGTGGATGTTTGGGATATGGGAAATGGTAGGGTCTTGGTTGGAGGTGGAGTGGGTGGTTAGGATGAGGTAGCGGGCCTCTCGCCATCCATTCCTTCCATAGGGAGCAGAATCAGTTTGACCAACGGTCTTCTGATCTGCCCTTTTTCGGTTACGAGGTCCACTACACGCACTCGGTTATCTTCGCCGGGGTGTACGTGGGTAACTCGGCCGAGCCTCCATTCATTCGGAGTCAAGTTGTCTTCTTTGATGACAACAAGATCTCCCACTTGCATGTTTTGTTTTGGATGCTTCCACTTCATTCGTTTTTGAAGTTCGGATAAGTATTCCACCTTCCATCGCCTGCAGAAGGTTTGATGAAGAGCCTTGAGCTTCTGCCACCTATTAATAATGGAGGCAGGGCTCTCATTCACCTCTGGTTCTGGCGGAGCCAGAAGATGACTTCCCGTAAGGAAGTGCCCAGGGGTTAAGGGTTCCAGGTCCGTGGGTTCATTGGAGGCGGGACTTAGTGGTCGCGAATTGAGGCATGCCTCAATCCGGCACAATAGTGTATGCAACTCTTCATGAGTGAATGTGTGAGGCGAGGCTAACTTCTTGAAGTGGCTTTTGAAGCTCTTCACGCCCGCCTCCCAGAGTCCCCCCATATGTGGAGCCCCGGCCGGAATAAAATGCCATGTCATGTCTTGATGGCTATATGTCGAAATAGCTTTATCTCGGGCTTCAGCTATAAATGTCTTAAATTCAGATCGTAGAGATCTTGACGCTCCGACAAAGTTGGTACCGTTGTCGGAGTATATGTTTCTTGGACATCCTCTTCTAGCGATAAAACGCGAAAAGGCTGCTAGAAAGGATGGGGTACTAAGATCACTGGTCGCTTCCAGATGGATCGCTTTGGTGGTGAAACAAACAAAGAGGCAAACGTAGCCCTTTGATAGTCGACATCCTCGACCGTGGTAACTTTTAATATCGAAAGGCCCGGCAAAGTCCACCCCGGTATTAGTAAACGCGCGGGTGAAGGTAGTGCGCTCGCAAGGCAGGGTACCCATAAGTTGGGTTTGCGCTCGTTTTCGATAAATGGTGCAGACCTTACAATTATGGATGGTGGCCCTAATCATGTTCTTGACATTCGGAATCCAGTATTGGGTGCGAATGAGACGGAGCATTAGCTGGTTTTCCCCATGGAGGGAGATTTTATGTACCATTTGTACAATCAAACGCGTCAACCTACAATTATATGGCAGTATGATTGGGTGGCGCTCGTTATAAGCGAGGTCTTGAGATGCTCCAAGACGTCCACCGGCCCTAATAATATCATCATTGTCGATGAATGGGTTGAGTGGCAATATCTCGCTTTTCTTCTCAATAGACTTTCCCTTCTTCAAATTCACATAATCCTCATTATAGATTTGCTTCTGACAGAGTTTTATCAAGATTTTAGTCGTTGCCTTAATCTCAGCGGATGAGATTAAACATGACCTTTCTTGAAATGAAGCTTTTGTTTTGGGATGAGTTCTTCGAAAGAATCTCATAATATATGATAGTACCCTCAAAGCCCTCGGTAAATCCGAAAAACGGTCAAGAATATCGATTTCTTTTTGCGTTGATATTGCGTAGGCCTGCGCTCTCTTTTCCTCCACGGAAGTGTGATATTCTATTTCTTGTGATGGCCATTGCGAGTTGTCTTCTTGTAACCAAGAAGGTCCCTGCCACCACAGAGAATTGTCGACCAAATCCGATGCTGGTAGTCCCCTGCTTCCTAAGTCTGCTGGATTCGATTCCGAGTTGACATGAAGCCAGTCCTTGCTGCCGACCAGGTCGATGATTTTGGTTATCCTGTGTGCGACGAAAGTTGACCAGGAACATGGTGGTTTCCTTATCCATGCTAAAACGATTGTGGAATCCGTCCATAGATGTTGTTTGACTGGTCCAAGTTTGATATTTCGGAATATTGATTCCATCATTTCTGCCAAAAGGACTGCTCCGCAAAGCTCCAGACGCGGAAGTGAAATAGTCTTCACGGGTGCTACTCTGGTTTTAGCCAAGAGTAGAGATACGAAGATATCCTCATTCCTTTTGACTCGCATGTAGACGGCTGCAGCGTATGCCTTTTCCGAAGCGTCGCAGAATCCATGAATCTCGACGTCGTCTTCTGGTGAAAAGTTCACCCATCGTGGTATCCGAATCTTGTCTATTTCGTGGTATTGCTGTCTAAAGTTGTTCCACCGCTCCAATGTGTTTGACGAAACTGGTTCGTCCCAATCGGTTCCCTCTAACCAGATGTTCTGCATCAAAATTTTGGCCACAATGACCATTGGTGCAAGCCATCCTAAGGGGTCGAAAAGTTTGGCAATGGCGGATAAAATCGCTCTTTTTGTCAGCTTTTCACTTTCTTCCAATGACCCTGCTTGAAAGTAGAATAGGTCGGAATGGGCATTCCATCTTATGCCCAATGCCTTAACGGTGCTGGTATCTTCAAAGGCCAGAAAGTCCTCGGTCAGCCGATCCGATTTAGGGATGTCGTTGAGAATTTCTTCAGAATTCGAAGTCCATTTCCGTAGTGGGAAGCCAGCGGAGTGTAAGACTTCTCGAATTTCATTTCTCGCATTAATGGCCGATGCGAGTGTATGTCCCCCCGCTAGTACGTCGTCAACGTACATGCCTTCCCTTAGTATGCTAGATGCTGTAGGATATGAACTTTCTACATCATCTGCAAGTTGCAAAAGGGTTCGTATTGCTAAATAAGGCGCGCAATTGACCCCGAAAGTGACCGTTTTTAACTCGTACAGGCTTATTGGTTCTTGTGGCGATGTTCGGTACACAATCCGTTGGAATTTTGTGTGATCATCGCTTATCCATACTTGCCTATACATCTTTTCGATGTCACTATTGAAAACATACCGATATAATCTCCAGCGAAGTATAAGTACTGGAAGATCTGATTGCAGTACTGGGCCAGGCAAGAGAATGTCGTTTAGGCTTGTACCATTTGCTGTTTGGCTTGAGGCGTTAAAAACGACTCGTACCTTAGTGGTGGTACTCTCCGCCTTAACTACGGCGTGATGGGGCAAAAAATAATTATTCGCCGAATCGGCTTGAACTATCTCCTTAATTTTTTGCATATGCCCTAATGTCTCATACTCAGACAGGACCCTTATGTATTCTTTCGCTAAATCTGGGTTTTTTGCTAACCGCGTTTCATTTCGGAAGAATTGCGAGCAGGCCCTTCTAAGAGATCCCCCTATGTTTATTTTATCCGGGTATTCCTGTCTGAACGGAAGTGAGACGACATATCTCCCATCTACTCTACGACTCGTAGTTGCCCTATATAAATCTTCGCAGTATTTGTCATCTGCGTTTGGACTTTTAGTTCTGGGCAGATTTTCTAACTCCCAGAATGCTGTAAGCTGTTTGTCCAAAGAAATTTCGCTGTAAAACGACACTATATTTCTGATTGGATTGGGTGCGTTTACACGCCCGGTTAGTATCCAACCGAACACCGTTTCTTGAGCCAGAAGTGTACTTAGTACATTCTTTTTCAGTCCGCTCATTATTATTTGCGGGTATATGTCTCCGCCAAGTATGAGATCTACTTCTTCATTAACGTAGAATCTCTTATCTGCCAAGACTAAGTCTGGGAATGCCTGCATAGTCGTTGCGTCGATATGGCAGGATGGCAGATTCCCAGTTAGTTTGGCTAGAATTAGCACAGAAGTTGTTAGGCTAAAGCAAGGGTCCACTGGTGAACGGAGTTCAATGTGGGAGGCCTCCTTGACTTGAGCCGACACAGCATTAGTGATACCCGAAACTTGGGCATGCATCCTTTTTGCTGGTAGATTGATTCGGCGTTTTAGTCGTTCTGTCATGAACGAACATTCTGAGCCAGAATCGATAAGTGCTCTTGCTGGAAAGTCTGTCCCATTATGATGAATGGTGACTCGAGCTGTCCCTAGCAGCACACCTGCACTTGAATGTACATGGCAGGATTTTACATTTCGGTTAGAATCCGAGTTTGATTTTGAAACTTCCCGTCTCTGTTGTGCCTGTTGGGAAGTAGAGGCAGCATTATCAGCATTGTACTGATTCGGACTGCTAGTTGCCTGCGTCTGTAGGTCCGCATGCAGGAGCGTATGATGTCGAGAGTGGCATTTGTTGCAGTCGTACGAACTGCTGCACTTCGACACGGTATGTCCTGGGGATAGGCAGTTTAGGCAGCCCTTGGTGGATTTAACAAAATTGATTCTCTCCACCGGCGTTAATTTTTGGAAACGGGGACAATTTCTCAATCTGTGGGAATTTGACTTGCACTTTGTGCATAGTGCCTTTGTTACATTCGCTTGGTATGCACCAAGTCTTTTTGTAGGGGTTTCGTTGGCAGGTCGCGTAGATTGCGGTTTCTGCGCTTTGGCAGAAGCCCCTATGAACCCAGACACTGTTTCAAGTGTCTGGAAGCGGTTGGACAAAAATTTGTCCATATCCTCCCACTTGGATATTTCCACTTTATGGTCTATGCTTTGTTCCCATAGACCGAGCGTACTTTCCGGCAATTTAGTCGAACACAGGTACGTAATAATTGCGTCCCAGTTGGAAGTGTCAATTTTATGACTTCGCAAGGACGAGAGGCAATTATTTATATCACGTTGCAATGTTTTAATTGCGCTACCACACTCACTCTCTACCTTTTTTAAGTTAAACAAAATTTGGAGTTGCGAGTTCACTAGTATACGTTTGTTTTCGTATCTCTCGCATAGGTTTCTCCACGCTGTTTCGAATCCCTCATTTGTAAGCGGACATTTCTTGACAATATCTTTTGCCTCACCTTGAGTTTTATTGTTGAGATGGAAAAGTTTCTCAACCGGTGTTAGGCGCTTATTCAATATATAAATGGCAGTGAACATGTCACGAAATGTTGGCCATGACAAGTAATCGCCCTTGAAAACTTCAGTATCGCAAGGAGGCAGGCGGATACTGTGCTCAAATTCGGGCTTTTCTTCCGTTTTGGTATCAGCTTTTGTTAACGCCGCTTGGCGTGTAGCCATGTCTGACATGCAGCGTAAATAGATGGCGTATGCCTTTTTGTATTTTAATTTCACTGCTACTATGTCAGAAGCTTCTAACTTATTTGAGTTTAACAACTCATCTTGGGCCGTTCTCGTTTTCCTCCACATTGACTTCAAGTCCTCTTGTTGAAGGCCAAGAGTAAACTTGGTGTGGGCGGAATCCTCTATCTCATTATAGTCAGCTTCGAATTCGCTGATCGTGTCAGCCAACCTAATGAAGCTTTCCATATTTTGGGTTTTTACGAGATATGTAGTTAAAGGCAGATCAGTAGAACAAGGTACGGGAAATGCTCAACCGTGCGATAGCTAGAATATAGAATCCAAGGGAATGGCAGTAGTTACACCCAGGAAAATTCAACCCCAACTCAATACAACCTTTGAAATTGAACGCAATTGATTTGTGCTTTTAATTAAATTTGATTTATTTATTGCAGACTTGGCCGAATCGTCTGAATATTTTGTTAAAATTCAACAATAAATTCAAATTTGTACTATTTGAATAACTCGCCACCCACACGCTATCGGGGATATGTTTATATGTATATATGTATGTGTTGGTATTGCCGCAAAGGAATGTAAACAAAAGAACCACAAATAAAGTGCGCGGTGAATCAAAATGGGCGATGAAGTGAATATTTAATGACAAAAGAAAAATTGTGCAAATAATTAAAACTCGTGTTGTGAATTAAACAAAACCCAGTCAATTTGGGTTGAAAAGAAAAACTCGCCTATTGATAAACCAATGTAATATTTATTACAAAAAAAATGAAATCAAAAACAAAAACAATTGTTCGAAGGCTCAGTGACTTTACAATGAAAATGAGGTTATGTTACCTCTTGTGTTTAAAAAATTTCTATATCTGTGAAGTTAACTAGAAAAGACAAATTCACTTTATGCACTTATCGCACTTATATTTTGATTTCACTCGCGTGGTACTTTAAAAATACAAAACTGTGGCACTTTTAAAAAAAAATAGTTCGCAACACAAAAAAAAAGTGGCAAGAAATATACAACTTACGTGCTTTGATGTGGTGATCGGCAGAGTATGTATATGTTCTATGCTGTTGTTCTATGTTGTTGTGGCAGCTTCTTTGCGGCAGTGTTATATGGCTGTGTGTGGCTGGTGGATTTAACCAACGATGAAAAATAGTATTAAAAGTTCTGAATTTCTCCAAGTGTAATTGCGCTGTTGTTGGTGTTGTGGACTGTATTCGCTGTGCTGTGGTTCCTCTGCGGGGAGATGGACCATGAAGAGATTCGGCTGTGGTGCTTAGCTGGAGCGGCCGTGGCTCGAAAGCACCGCGGTCGAATTCGGATTGTAAAAGAAAAATAAGAAGAACGAGAATTCTCGTTATAAATATTGGCCGTATATTTTGCAGTTATTAATTATAAATTTTACATGAAATGTTACCTTCTAGTTGGCGGGGTGAAAGTCCTGGGGTGGCCGTGACGCGTGTTGTCTCTCTGGTGATCGCTGAAAAAGTAGAAGGTTGTCCAGTCGAGGACAACCGTTGAACGCGAAATTTTAGCCTCCGGTTTTAAGGGGAGGTAACCTACACATGCACACCCACATGCATGTATATGTTGCTGACAAAACATGAATATGCAGGCATGCACATACATGTGGGTGGATTGGTATGTGTGGTTGGAAGGATGCGGAAAAGTGACATTAGGGTGGCCCATTTTTTTTGGAATTTAGGCATCGGGCCTAAACAAGGCACTTACAACTCGCAAAATTATGCTAGAAAATAACAATTCACAATTGTGAACCGGTTAACCAAATTAAATGACGCGCAATACACAACTAAATAGTTTCACAAAAAAGTAAACAAGCGAAAAATGTAGCGTTTATTGTCTTCTTTTGTCCTTTTAAGCATGCAGGCAATTCCTCTTTTTACAACCGCCATAAAAGTGTAATTGTGTTGGTTTCGATACAATTTCTTTGGATGTGTTGGTGCAGAGGGTAGACAGGTTTGGCTGGGAACCGACCGCGCAGATTCCGATTGAATTCGGCTTTTATAATTTAAAAAAAATGCAGGCTACTGGCAAACTTACAAATGGATGAAGCCTACATAAAGGAACTATTGTCATACCAGGTAGCATTTATAGAAGTGCCATCAAGTTGTGAAGGAGAACTGGAGAATGTATTAGCTCATTATAATGATAAAAGGAATAGAAATTCAATTGCCAAATACAGAAGCAACACAAGTGTGAGTATAAGGGACACGAATATAGTTTTTATAACTTTTATTAAATAATAATACCCTTCGTGATGATATGCATTTTGTATATTATTCATTACAGCATTGATACGAACGATGTTACTCGAGGACGATATATGACAGCTGCGAAACCAATCAAATCTGGAGAAGTCATATTTGGTGAAACTTGTAGTAGTTTATTACCTGTAGCTGGTTTTCGCATGTGTGAGAAATGCGGTTCAATGCTTATGATTCCTATACCATGCAAAGGCTGTTATGGCCGAGTTATTTATTGTTCGTTAAAATGACGAAACCTGAACCGCAATGTGCATCGAACTGAATGTATAGCTCATCGTATCGAACTATTGGAGCAAATTGGAATATATTTTTTGGCGTTCTACAAGTGGTCCATTAACCGAAATAATTAGCAAAGATATAAATCGCATGCAGCCAATCTACGGGTGGAGAGAATATCTCCTATCTAAGATTTTTGTTTGTTATACGGCCAACTGACTTCTATGTAAACTTCTTTATGACAAATACAACTGATTTGGGATTTTCTAGTAGTATAGGTTAGATACTTTATGAAACCAAGATATTTGAGTGGCTCAGTGCCATCCTTGCCTAACCCTCGAAATTTCATATATGGAGTTATTATGCTATACTACTTAGAAATACTCCAAACTATCCGTGCCAAAGTTGCACATCCATAATTTTTGAACGAAATTATTAATTAAATTAATTAAATGTTTCAAACCTTCCTAAAAAGGCTGTTTAATTGTTAATTACCTATAACTTTTGTCACTAATTATAAGGAAATTACTAAATTGAGGCACTGAGCCACTCATTTATAAGCTTCTTTCCATATACCTTTTATTTTTATTTGCAACAAATCAGTTGCCATCGAAATCAAGCATGACGACAAACTGCCGCCTGAGGAGAATATTGTATTGCACATGAAAAGAATTTGGAAGATGGTATGATACTTAAAAATGATGTACATCTATTTGTTTGGTTGGGTCAATCGTTGCCACAAACTTTCATACAGCCAATATTCGGTGTACAGTGAACACAACAAGTAAATACAGAACGCTTTGAATTGAAGCGATCAAAAGCCCTAATTTTATTAGTGCTTTGCCCACAAGATTTTTAATCTATTTTCTTATGAAATTCGCTATGTTCGTTGAATCGTTCTTAGTAACTACATATTGTTATAAGTATTGTTAGTTAATAAATGTATGTTGTGCAATGATGAATTTTAGAAAATTGGCAAATATTGGACCGATTTTAACTATCCAAGTTAATAGTTTGGTTTCTAATCTTGTTATGGAAACGCGTCAAAATGGAGCAGTAAGGAAGGCGGTCGGCATGATCTGAGGTCGCACTGTGGCTAGTCATTGTCGGCTGGGGTGGGCTCTTGCCAACCTTACCGTCCTGCGCCATAAACAGAGAAAAGGTCATATCATGCCTTTTAAACGCGGGGAAAAACGCAAAAACCGCGCCAAAATAACGTTTAAAGCAACATCCGGTTAAACCCGGTTGCCACGGACAGACCGTTGACATTCAAACATTCAAAATTTCAAAAACACAAAATTCCAACAAGACTATTAAAACGAAAAAAAAATTGAAAATTAACTGAAAGCTAAAAGCAAATCGAAATTTAAATAAAACGCCTGGCAAACGAAAAGCCAGGTAAATTTAAATAAACAAAAAAAAACCTGAAAAATCAAAACGAATAGGAAACGACCGATTACAATCTGAAAAATAAAAGTACATAAACCATAAATCAAAAAAAATAAGGCCGAAAATACAAGGGGGCGCCGCGGGTGTTGTTGCGACGTCCGGTGCTTGGCCCACCCTCATCCATGGCCATCGACGCACCTAATCTCGATGGCCCCTTACCTAACATCCTATATGCCTTCTAAATAACTGAGAACATCAGCATTCCCATTTTATACAAATTTTTATTTATAATTCATTTCTTAAACGTTAACTTAAAGAAATATTTATTTAAAAAAAACATTTAATTTAGTTAATTAACTTTTAATTAATTTTCTTTTCTTTCTACTTCTCTATCCTCTTCTTTATCTTATTTTTATAAATTACATGTCTATTTTATTTTCCTCCTTTTCAAATTACATTTCTATCTAACTTTGTGTCCTTTTAATTGAATTTTCGTTGAGGTATTTTAAAGGGAAGAACGTTTTACTATAAAACTTACCGAAAAGTAACTTGTAGCTGGTGGTGGTTTTTGTTGCCGCCGGTGTTGCAATGGTGGCGCTGAATGGTTGCGCTGTTGTAGTGGCGCGCGATGACGGAGCGGTGGTAGCGCGCGCAATGATGGTGCGCTGCTATGGTGGACGCGCGAGGTTGGCTTGTGATGGTGACGTTGCACTGGGGCGCGCGATAGTGGCGGTTATTGTTATTGGTATACACAAGATAATTGTTGTTTAACAATTTTATTTCGGTTCGTACACCATAATTATATATTTTTTTGTTGCACTACGTTTCTTTTCTCTTTTGTTTATTATTTGCAAAATTGCGCACTTTCCTGACAGTTAATGATGATGATTCTCACAATGTATAGACTTGAGCATAATTGGCTATGCAGACACTCTTGTGGAACGTACAAAATTGGTGTAAATACCATTTCGACGGCTGGGTGGAAGATCGCCCCATCGCAGAATCCGCTCGAACAACGCTCCACCTGAAATTCTCCCTCAAAAACGCCCCATCTAAGAAAACTTTTCAAGAGCGCCCTTGAACAAAAAACCGAAACAGGGCGCTTTTCAAACAAAATCCGAGATAGGGCGCCCCCGAAAAAAAATCCAAATAGTGCGCTTTCGAACTGACTGCCGAGATAGGGCAAGCCTCCACTCAGGCATCGATTTGTATCAAGAAAAATTGTTTTTTTTTTTGCCCACTGAATTTTCACATTTATTCACGTTTGTTTTTCACAATTTTGTAGTTATTCACTTCACTTTTGCGAATGTTTCTGGAATGTTCGTTGTCGCAAAACGGCAGCAAAAACTTATTAGATCGGTTTTTTTTTTTAATTTTTCACTTTAGCACAAGTTATATTTCTTTTTTTCGTTTTTAACCCACGGCGTAACCACGCGACCGTTCGCACCGAGAAAACTTACACATTTGAATGGTCGAATGCCGAAGCCGTCGCGGTAGAAATTTGTCGGTCAACTGCGACTGCGCAATGGAATTATTCCGTTACCCAGTCTGACATGGCGTGATCGTTGCCAGGTGGGACACTACCACTGGTGGTTGCCATCAGGGTTCGGACTTTTGTTACTATTTTAGGTACTTTTTTTGTACTGCCAAATTTGGTAAAAGTACAGTCCGGTTTCCGAAACAAAAAAGAAGGACTTTATGCTATTGAAATCAAGGTCAAACGTGTGATTTTACTTTTTCATAGTATGTTTTATGCGCATTACACTGTAGGAATTACTTAAAGTGAGAGTTCGGTAATTACACTTTTATTTTAAGGCTTTAAAAAAAAGGAATTTAGCACTTTTACTCTTACTACTATTTTACTCTTTAGTTAGCTTTAGTAAAGGTGAATTTTAACGTATAGAACAAAAGTAGAAATTAGAGAATATTAACAATGATTAATTATTTTACGGGAAAGTTTGAAGTCAGAGAAAATTTTACTTAATCAAAGGAAAAATCAAACAATGGGTCTATTAAATATTCATCCGGTAGACATTTTGATTATGGAGAACTCGTCAAAACTCCGAAAGACAATCCGGTTACCAGGATTGCCAGGTTGTCCACTGCTCCCTGTGGAAGCACATGTGGATTCCCTTCTGGGTCAATGCTCGGGGAGAATACTGGGCGAGTTGTCCCCGTCTGCCAAAACGCCCAGATGGAAATGCAAGGTAGAAAAAATTTAAAAATTTTGGTTATTGTGGACGAATATCCGAAGCATGGAAACGCCTATCCATCTTATGGTTGGAAGCAGGGTTCAATACTGTCCCGGTGGGATCCCTCTACCCGGACTACCTAGTGGAGAATGCATCACTAAAGGCCGATTTCTGGGCTGTTTCGGAAATGCTCCTCTACCCTGACATCTAGGTTTACCCCACTTCCTCGCGTAGAATTTCTAGTAGTAATGCCTTCAGCTGACTGATCCATGTCTACTTGGAATGTGTCTATATAAAAAAAATCGGTTCAAAAAAAATGTCTAAGTATTGGTTTCGGTTACAAGGGGCGGTTGGAAGGCACAAAGTCAAAATTAACCCTCCCTACCCTATAATACCGACGATTCGCGTAAAAAAAAGTAATAATTATGTCTATCAAATTCTAAGTCGCTAATCGTAACGACTTTTCCAAAAAAAAAAATATATATATATATACATGTACAATATACGCTGAAAGAAAGTTTGATTACTAAATATACGTTTGAAAATCAAAAAGCAATGAAATATGATATGTAGTTTGAAAAATGTATGTATATATTTAAATATTCAATGGGAATGCTGACATCCCATCATTAGAAGGCATAAGTATAATTGAAAAAAAATAAACATAAAACATTTGACAACGACAGTTCTAGGTACACCTACCGCAATGCAGGGATGGTCTTAAGGGCACCTCGCCCTGAGACATGTGGGTGTACCATGGCGAAAATTTTGAAAAAGTTTAAACCTATTTGGACTCCAGCACTCCCGACCGCAATGCAGGGGCTGCTAAAGGCTGCCGCCAGAGACCTGCCGGGGTGCTGTAGACCGAGAATGGAAAAAAAACTGAAAATTTAAGTTCTACCCCTCCTCAGCTGCGCCGCAATGAAAGGATGCAGCTAGGTGCCGCATTTCCCCAGACTTGCGCAGTTGAAAAGGGGGTTATTAGGTTCCCCACTCCTCCTTCCGCAATACAGGGGCTGTTGAAGGCTGCCACCTGAGACTGGTTAGAGGAGTGGAGATACCTACAAAAAAAAATGCATACAAAAAAACAAAGACAAAACAAAACACACGTTCGGCAAACGGAAAGTAAGAAAAAAAAATCCCTACAAATCTAAACCCCACTTAGCGGACATATATATTTTCCCGAAGCCGACATCGGACAACAGGCCCGGGACAAAAAAAATATGTATATTACAAAAAAACTAACTGCGTGTAGCACTACCTCACCGGGTGAAATGCAAAACTTTCGGTGGACATGACGTGAAGTCTCGTGGAGCCCTCAGCTACTGAACCCGAAGACCCATCCGGACAACCTGATCAGTTCCACCACCCCGTCGCAACGCAGGTGGCGGCTCCTGGGCTTGCCTCCCTGGGACATACGAGATGGTGAAACCTCACAAACTGACCAGAGGAGTCACCGAGGCCAGCGCCTTAGGTACCACGTTGGGCGCCATCTGTTATGGAAACGCGTCAAAATGGAGCAGTAAGGAAGGCGGTCGGCATGATCTGAGGTCGCACTGTGGCTAGTCATTGTCGGCTGGGGTGGGCTCTTGCCAACCTTACCGTCCTGCGCCATAAACAGAGAAAAGGTCATATCATGCCTTTTAAACGCGGGGAAAAACGCAAAAACCGCGCCAAAATAACGTTTAAAGCAACATCCGGTTAAACCCGGTTGCCACGGACAGACCGTTGACATTCAAACATTCAAAATTTCAAAAACACAAAATTCCAACAAGACTATTAAAACGAAAAAAAAATTGAAAATTAACTGAAAGCTAAAAGCAAATCGAAATTTAAATAAAACGCCTGGCAAACGAAAAGCCAGGTAAATTTAAATAAACAAAACAAACCTGAAAAATCAAAACGAATAGGAAACGACCGATTACAATCTGGAAAATAAAAGTACATAAACCATAAATCAAAAAAAATAAGGCCGAACATACAAGGGGGCGCCGCGGGTGTTGTAGTTTGGCCCACCCTCATCCATGCCATCGACGCACCTAATCGCGATGGCCCCTTACCTAACATCCTATATGCCTTCTAAATAACTGAGAACATCAGCATTCCCATTTTATAAAAATTTTTATTTATAATTCATTTCTTAAACGTTAACTTGAAGAAATATTTATTTAAAAAAAACATTTAATTTAGTTAATTAACTTTTAATTAATTTTCCTTTCTTTCTACTTCTCTATCCTCTTCTTTATCTTATTTTTATAAATTACATGTCTATTTTATTTTCCTCCTTTTCAAATTACATTTCTATCTAACTTTGTGTTCTTTTAATTGAATTTTCGTTAAGGTATTTTACCCCCCCTTTTTTTTGTAAATTACATTTATATTAATTTTGCGTTGCTATATCTAATTTTTCCTTGCCTAGTTACTTATGTATATGTATTTTTGTTTTGTTTTGCTTTCTGCTTATTATTTCATTGTTACATTATTATTGTTATGTTATTTCGTTATTTATTTATTGTTATGTTATCTTATTTATTATTTATTTATTATTGTTTTTTTAACCATTACTTATTATTATGTTGTTTTATTGGCGGCCTTTAGTTTGTTATAATTGAAATTTGTTTATTCGTTTATTTAAGCATTTGATTAATTGTACTAAAATATATTTTTAGGTATTTAGTTTATGTATTTAATTAAATTTATTTTATTTTATGTATTTAAATTCATTTAATTTTACGTATTTTAATTTTTATTTTCATTTTATTCTACGTATTTCAATTCTATTTTAAATTATATATTTTATTTTATGTATTTTGATTTTATTTACCTTTTATTATTTGTATTATTCTATTTTATTTTATGTATATTCTGTTATTTAATTTTATGTATTTTAATTATATTTTATTTTATTTATTTTAATTGGAATGTTATTTTATATATTAAGGGTAATTAAATAGTCTTATTTTAGTTGTGTTTATATATACATATATATACATTTTCCTTCCTATTATTTCATATTCTTTCTATCTCCTATATCTACATTTAGTAAGTTTTTCTTTTTGTTTATAATTAAGTTCTATTGTTTTCTTTTCTTACTTAAGTCAATCTATTAATGTATTTTGTTTTTTAGTTAACTCTTCTATCCTTTCTTCCTTTTCCATATTATAATTTTAAAATATAAATTTTTTTTCAAAGTTTTTCTTTCAATTACTTATACAATAAACTAATAGTATTAATATAAACTAGGTTATATAATTTATATAATATTCAATGGGAATGCTGACATCCCATCATTAGAAGGCATAAGTATAATTGAAAAAAAAATAAACATAAAACATTTGACAACGACAGTTCTAGGTACACCTACCGCAATGCAGGGATGGTCTTAAGGGCACCTCGCCCTGAGACATGTGGGTGTACCATGTCGAAAATTTTGAAAAAATTAAACTTATTTGGACTACAGTACTCCCGACCACAATGCAGAGGCTGCTAATGGCTGCCGCCTGAGACTTGTCGAGGCACTGTAGACCGAAAATGACTGACTAAAAAGAAACTGAAAATTTATTTTACTCTACACCTCTTCAGCTGCGCCGCAATGAAAGAATGCAGCTAGGTGCCGCATTTCCCCAGACTTGCGCAGTTGAAAAGGGGGTTATTCGGTTGCCCACTCCTCCTTCCGCAATACAGGGGCTGCTGAAGGCTGCCACCTGAGACTGGTTAGAGGAGTGGAGATACCTACAAAAAAAATGCATACAAAAAAAACAAAGACAAAACAAAACACACGTTCGGCAAACGGAAAGTAAGAAAAAAAATCCCTAAAAATCTAAACCCCACTTAGCGGACATATATATTTTCCCGAAGCCGACATCGGACAACAGGCCCGGGACAAAAAAAATATGTATATTCCAAAAAAACTAACTGCGTTTAGCACTACCTCACCGGGTGAAATGCAAAACTTCCGGTGGACATGACGTGAAGTCTCGTGGAGCCCTCAGCTACTGAACCCGAAGACCCATCCGGACAACCTGATCAGTTAGACCATCCCGTCGCAACGCAGGTGGCGGCTCCTGGGCTTGCCTACCTGGGACATACGAGATGGTGAAACCTCACAAACTGACCAGAGGAGTCACCGAGGCCAGCGCCTCAGGTACCACGTTGGGCGCCATCTGTTATGGAAACGCGTCAAAATGGAGCAGTAAGGAAGGCGGTCGGCATGATCTGAGGTCGCACTGTGGCTAGTCATTGTCGGCTGGGGTGGGCTCTTGCCAACCTTACCGCCCTGCGCCATAAACAGAGAAAAGGTCATATCATGCCTTTTAAACGCGGGGAAAAACGCAAAAACCGGGCCAAACGACAGACCGTTAACATTCAAACATTCAAAACTTCGAAAACTCAAAATTCCAACAAGACTATTAAAACAAAAAAAAATTGAAAATTAACTGAAAGCTAAAAGCAATCGAAATTTAAATAAAACGCCTGGCAAACGAAAAGCCAGGTAAATTTAAATAAACAAAAAAAACCTGAAAAATCAAAACGAATAGGAAACGACCGATTACAATCTGGAAAATAAAAGTACATAAACCATAAATCAAAAAAAATAAGGCCGAACATACAAGGGGGCGCCGCGGGTGTTGTAGCTTGGCCCACCCTCATCCATGCCATCGACGCACCTAATCGCGATGGCCCCTTACCTAACATCCTATATGCCTTCTAAATAACTGAGAACATCAGCATTCCCATTTTATAAAAATTTTTATTTATAATTCATTTCTTAAACGTTAACTTGAAGAAATATTTATTTAAAAAAAACATTTAATTTAGTTAATTAACTTTTAATTAATTTTCCTTTCTTTCTACTTCTCTATCCTCTTCTTTATCTTATTTTTATAAATTACATGTCTATTTTATTTTCCTCCTTTTCAAATTACATTTCTATCTAACTTTGTGTTCTTTTAATTGAATTTTCGTTAAGGTATTTTACCCCCCCCCCCCTTTTTTTTGTAAATTACATTTATATTAATTTTGCGTTGCTATATCTAATTTTTCCTTGCTTAGTTACTTATGTATATGTATTTTTGTTTTGTTTTGCTTTCTGCTTATTATTTCATTGTTACATTATTATTGTTATGTTATTTCGTTATTTATTTATTGTTATGTTATCTTATTTATTATTTATTTATTATTGTTTTTTTAACCATTATTTATTATTATGTTGTTTTATTGGCGGCCTTTAGTTTGTTATAATTGAAATTTGTTTATTCGTTTATTAAAGCATTTGATTAATTGCATTAAAATATATTTTTAGGTATTTAGTTTATGTATTTAATTAAATTTATTTTATTTTATGTATTTAAATTCATTTATTACGTATTTAAATTCATTTATTACGTATTTCAATTCTATTTTTTTAAACTATATATTTTATTTTATGTATTTTGAAAAAAAAAAAAAACTGACAATTAAATTCATTACGAATTATTGTTTATTTGGTCTCGAGCTTGCAAAAACTTACAAATATGTAAACAAAATAGACCGCAAAAATCCAACAACAAAATATTTTGATTTTATTTACCTTTTATTATTTGTATTATTCTATTTTATTTTATGTATATTATGTATATTATGTTATTTAATTTTATATATTTTAATTATATTTTATTTTATTTATTTTAATTGGAATTTTATTTTATACATTAAGGGTAATTAAATAGTCTTATTTTAGTTGTGTTTATATATACATATATATACATTTTCCTTCCTATTATTTCATATTCTTTCTATCTCCTATATCTACATTTAGTAAGTTTTTCTTTTTGTTTATAATTAAGTTCTATTGTTTTCTTTTCTTACTTAAGTCAATCTATTAATCTATTTTGTTTTTTAGTTAACCCTTCTATCCTTTCTTCCTTTTCTATATTATAATTTTAAAATATACATTTTTTTTTCAAAGTTTTTCTTTTAATTTTCCTATTATTTCATATTCTTTCTATCGCCTATACCTACATTTAGTAAGTTTTTCTTTTTGTTTATAATTAAGTTCTATTGTTTTCTTTTCTTACTTAAGTCAATCTATTAATCTATTTTGTTTTTTAGTTAACCCTTCTATCCTTTCTTCCTTTTCTATATTATAATTTTAAAATATACATTTTTTTTTCAAAGTTTTTCTTTCAATTACTTATGCAATAAACTAATAGTATTAATATAAACTAGGTTATATAATTTATATAAATGTATAAACTAAATTAGTTATATTTCAGATAGGTCTCACCCATTTGGCCCATAGGCCACTGGTGGGGCGCTACTGTTGTTGTTGTTGGTATTTGTGCGGCGGGCCTATAACAGGTCGGCCCCCGCTGTTGTCACTGCTGGTATTTGTTGTTGTTGTTACAGGTGTTGGTGCGGCGGGCCTATATGAGGTCGGCCCTCGCTGTTGTTACTGCTGGTGTTGTTGTTGCTGTTACAGGTGGTTGTGCGGCGGGCCTATATATGGTCGGCCCCCGCTGTCGTCAATGCTGGTTGGTATGGCTGGTTGTTGCCGGGGTTGTTACCGGTTGACAGTGTATATATGCAGCGGGCCTACATTAGGGCGGCCCCTGCTGTTGTCACGCTGGTGTTGGTTTTGTTGCCGGTGTTACAACCGGTTGCTGTTGTTGTTACAGGTTAGGCGGCGAGCCTATAATAGGTCGGCCCCCGCTGTTGTTATTGCTGGTGATGTTGTTGTTGTGGTTGCTGGTTGGACGGCGGGCCTATATGAGGGCGGCCCCCATTATCGTCACTGCTGGTGGTTACGGCTGGTTGTTGTTGCCGTTGATTCCGGCGATGTTGTTGTTATCGTTGCCGATGTTGCAACCGGTTGATGGTTTTGTGGTTGTTGTCGTGGCACGCGCGATTGTGGTGCGCTATTGTAGTGGCACGCGCGATGGTAAATGCTGGTAGTGTTGCGATGGCGGCGCGCTGTTGTAGTGGTCGCGCGTTGGAATGATGGCGCGCGATAATGGTGTGTTGTTAGATTGGCGCGTCAATTGGTAGCGCATGGCGATGGTAGCGCGCGCTGTTATAGTGGCGCGCACGATGGTGGAGCGCTATTGTGGGGCGCGTTGCGACGTTAGCGCACGCGATTGGGGCGCGTTGTGATGGTAGCGCGCTCGATGGTGTTGTTGCAATGGTGGTCCGCGCGATGGTGGTGCGCTAGTGGGGCACACTGTACTAGTGCAAATAACAAGCAATTAATAGAACTGCAAATAACAAGCAATTAATATAAAAAAACCCAATTTTAAAGGGAAGAACGTTTTACTATAAAACTTACCGAAAAGTAACTGGTAGCTGGTGGTGGTTTTTGTTGCCGCCGGTGTTGCAATGGTGGCGCGCGATGACGGAGGGGTGGTAGCGCGCGCAATGATGGTGCGCTGCTATGGTGTGGGGTTGGTGGTTATTGTTATTGGTATACGCAAGATAATTGTTGTTTAACAATTTTATTTCGGTTCGTACACCATAATTATATATTTTTTTGTTGCACTACGTTTTTTTTTTCTCTTTTGTTTATTATTTGCAAAATTGCGGACTTTCCTGACAGTTAATGATGATGATTCTCACAATGTATAGACTTGAGCATAATTGGCTATGCAGGCACTCTTGTGGAACGTACAAAATTGGTGTAAATACCATTTCGACGGCTGGGTGGAAGATCGCCCCATCGCAGAATCCGCTCGAACAACGCTCCACCTGAAACTCTCCCTCAAAAACGCCCCATCTGAGAAAACTTTTCAAGAGCGCCCTTGAACAAAAAACCGAAAGAGGGCGCTTTTGAAACAAAATCCGAGATAGGGCGCCCCGAAAAAAAATAGGGCGCTTTCGAACTGACTGCCGAGATAGGGCAAGCCTCCACTCAGGCATCGATTTGTATTAAGACAAATGGTTTTTTTTTGCTCACTGAATTTTCGCAATTATTCACGTTCGTTTTTCACAATTTTGTAGTTATTCACTTCACTTTTGCGAATGTTTCTTGAATGTTCGTTGTCGCAAAACGGCAGCAAAAACTTATTAGTTCGGGTTTTTATACCTTTCATGAACATGAAATGTTATTATAACTTTGGTCCGATGTTTGTAAGTATGAGAAGAAGAAGAGATAGACCCACTATTAAGTATACCGAAATGATCAGGGCGATGAGGCGAGTTAATTAGGCAGGGGGGAATGGAATTAGAGGTCTACGTTGATAGTGTCAAGCTACCAACTGTCTCACACCCCAAAATCTTAGGGGTGACGTTTGATAACATGTTCAAATACGGGGCTCATGTCACCGCAATTTCCAATAAAGTGCAAAGCCGTAAGAAAATCCTCAAGTCCCTAGCTGGCAGCACTTGGGGTAAAGACAAAGAAACGTTACTAGCTACATATAAAGCAATTGGCCAGCCGGTACTGAGCTACGCGACGCCAATATGGTCGCCGGGGCTAGGTCTGCTAAAACACCGCCCTTCGTACCGGCACTGGGTGTCTTCTTATGTCTCCTGAGCATCACCTACATAACGAAGCGAAAATGCTCGCCGTTAAAGAGCATAGCGAGATGTTGACCAGGCAATTCCTGTTCAACGGTTGCAAACCGCAGCATCCGAACGGACGCCTGATCAACGAGGATCCGCCCCCCAGGAGCATAAGGAGCCATCTACGCAAACACTACGATGAGATCCGGCACCTGATTTCCACGCCGTTTGATCCTAAGGTGCACCGGCAGGCCCTCACCCTCATCCACACGAATTCGGTAAATTCCGATGTTGGCTCTCTCCCGGTGAACGCCGTTCTTCAGGCAACAACACCACCCGTTGCCGAAGAGGAGCGCGAGCTGCCCAGGGAGGGGCTTAGAATATGCCCGCGGTAGGCATACCGGTCGTAAGAGGCGACCAATATGCACAAAGGTAATGATGTGCAACTCGATGGTTGATCTACGGATATGATGCCTCCCACCTCTCATTACCCATCTTCTCTTTCCTTTCGGAAGGAGGGATGCCATGACCCATTGCACTGGTCATACCAAATCGCTCCCACGATAGTCGGGCAGTACCGCAAGGGAGTACCGGAGCGTACCGGATTCATATCCGGCCAAGGACTGTTATTTCGACAACACTCCCCAAAACCTTCGGGGAGTGATTTTGTTGTTAAAACAACAACAACTAGGGTGATGCTGGCTCAACTCCGGTCTGGATATTGTAATAGGTTAAACTCTTACCTATCCAGACTGAACCCCGACTTGCCTAATGTTTGTCCGGCATGCGGCTTGTCCCCCCCTACTACTAACCATCTTTTTGTCTGCTCATCCGAGCCTACTCTTCTAACACCCATATCCCTCTGGCCCTCCCCTGCTTAAGCCGCTAGGTTTCTAGGACTTCCGTTAGAAGAGTTCGATGACAATATTGGGTAAGGTTGATACTGACTACCTAGGCAGGGCGACGTAGTGTTAAAACAACAACAACAACAACATGAGGCGAGTTGATTTAGCCATGTCCGTCTGTCCATCCGTCCGTCTGTTTGAACGCAAACTAGTCCCTCAGTTTTAGAGATATCTCGATGAAATTTTGCAAGCATGCCATGTATGCCATTTTGCATAGAATTAATCATTTGTCGGAACCAGCAAGATCGGACCGATACATGTCATAGCTCCCATACAATCGATTGTTCCGATAAATGGGTTTTGGCCTATAACTTTTGCAATTCAAAAGCTAGGAACGTAAAATTTTGCATGTTTAGTACATATTGTATTTGTAACGTGTGTAGGCAAAATCAGCCAGATCGGACCAACATAACGTATATGTAGCTCCCATACAATCGATTGTTCCGATAAGTGTGGTTTGGCATTCATGAAAGGTATAAAGCCTTCGGCACAGCCAAAGACAGCCCTTTCCTTACTTGTTTTTTTTTTTTAATTTTTCACTTTAGCACAAGTTATATTTCTTTTTTCGTTTGTAACCCACGGCGTAACCACGCGACCGTTCGCACCGAGAAAACTTACACATTTGAATGGTCGAATGCCGAAGCCGTCGCGGTAGAAATTTGTCGGTCAACTGCGACTGCGCAATGGAATTATTCCGTTACCCAGTCTGACATGGCGTGATCGTTGCCAGGTGGGACACTACGACTGGTGGTTGCCATCAGGGTTCGGACTTTTGTTACTATTTTAGGTACTTTTTTTTGTACTGCCAAATTTGGTAAAAGTACAGTCCGGTTTCCGAAACAAAAAAGAAGGACTTTATGCTATTGAAATCAAGGTCAAACGTGTGATTTTACTTTTTCATAGTATGTTTTATGCGCATTACACTGTAGGAATTACTTAAAGTGAGAGTTCGGTAATTACACTTTTATTTTAAGGCTTTAAAAAAAAGGAATTTAGTACTTTTACTCTTACTACTATTTGACTCTTTAGTTAGTTTTAGTAAAGGTGAATTTTCACGTATGGAACAAAAGTAGAAATTAGAGAATATTAACAATTATTAATTATTTTACGGGAAAGTTTGAAGTCAGAGAAAATTTTACTTAATCAAAGGAAAAATCAAACTATGGGTCTATTAAAAGGGAGCATAAAGCGGAGTAGATTTGCATAAAGTGCATTAGGTATTAAAATTGCTACAACTTTTATTAAGTCCGAACCCTAAAGGCACGCTTTCGTTGGCGCGCGAAAAAAGGAAGGTTCTAGAACTTGTGTTTGGTGTGTTCCCTTGGTGGTCCGCGGAACCCGACGTTACTGGGTTTTAGGATAGGAGACACATGAAACTCCTTATCCGACCCTGCCATGGGTAATACTATAATAAACGAATATTGCCGCCGTTAAAATGGTTAAACTCCCACCTTACAAATGCTTTTTACCAATTACTAATGCTTATTGCCCCTTTGATTGCACCTTGTTTTGGCGATATGATGAGTTATTCATCGAGTCAAGGTCAGGAATCAGGACGGGATTCCATGTGTCTCCCACTCTACTAATTGATGAATTAATATAAGTTACCCAATGGTATACGCTAATTTCCCCTACAGAAATCAAATGCTATTTACTTAATGTCAAATGCCCCACCTCGGCAAAATCACGCCACTTCCCAGAATCTATCCAGAATCTATCGATTTATGTCAAAGCGCAGGGTGAACCTAAACTGTCACCTATCCAACCGCAGTGAGTCACACCAATCAAACTCAATAAAAGAAAATGACTATAAGTTGGAAGTAGACCAGTCGCGTAGCCAGAAAAAAATTTCGGAGGGGGTTTTGGCCAAAGTGTCAGTAAATAAGAATTACCTGTAAATACACACATATTTATATTTTTACATATTACATATTTATACTTTTATTTATTTGAAAATTTTCTCTTTCTACACGGCTAAAAATTTGAGCCTAAATTTTAAAGCATTCATTGGTTTACACAATTTTTAAAACTTTTTGGTAATAAATTCCAAACCTTTCAATTATCCGGTTCGAGTCCAAACATTAAAAAAAAAATAAAAAATTGTTAACAACTTTTTCGGTTTAAAATTTAAATAATTTTTATTACACGCATTTCTATGACAACCGGCGTAAATTTAATTCTAAACCAAATTTGGTTTGGTCATACACCTAGGCCAGTATATCTGCATTCAAAGGGTGTTTTTGGAATTTCCAGTAAAATTAATTTCTTTAGACTAATTTAATTATTTTTGAATGAAAGTATGTGTAAATTCACTATAAAAATACTGCAACTCAAAGTTAAGAGCTTTGTTGAAAATTCAAGAAATGTATATGTAGCCCTAAAAACTTTTAAATCTAGGCTAAAACTTTTAGCCGTGTACAAAACAATATTTATTTTTCTTGTTTGATTTGAAATTTTGTTTAGAATTTGTTCAGAAGTTACTTCAAAAGTATAGTGAATGTTGAGTAGAGCCAGCCTCTCCTGCCCCATTGTACTTCTTAGATAAGTTTTTAACCTTCGAAGGGAAGAGAAAGACTGTACGGAAGGAGCAACGGAAACTGGAAGATTTGCAGCATTTTTTATATATCGATGTACCATAGGGAAAAAAGACACGGAACAATTATTTAATGCATCATTGAACGTGCTTGGTCGTTCCTCCTTGGGGATTGGAAAATATTTTTCTTTTTTAGGGCTTTACGCTGTTCAAAAGAAATCCCAAAACTCTATATAAAATGACACTTATGAAACGCTTAAGAAAAATTTTTTGTGTCAGAATTTCTTCTACTTTTCTACTGCTAATTTCTGGAAAATGTTTACAAAAAAAGCGACCTGCGCAAATCTGGCTTTGGCAAGAAATAAATAGTTGTCGCTTTATTTCATGGAGAAAAATTGAAGTTTCGGAAAAAAAGACAAAGAATATAACAAAATAACATTGAAATTCATATAATGTTGCAATTATTCAACATGGAGAACGGAACGTCAAAATTTCTTGGCTATTCATGACAATTTCATGGTCAAGAAATAATTGACAATATTTCTTCAGCATATTCTTTTTCACAGCATACCAGACTTTTACTTTTAAACTTTTATCTCCAGAAAAGTATAAGTACAATTTAATTGTTTTTTTCTCTGATAATTCAATACGACTGCGTTGTGTACTGCTTGGTAATTTTTGGTATTTTTGTTTTAAATGACCACGAATTTTTTTGGTTAAACTTATGGCAACCAATCATAACTCGAAAAGCAGTTAATTTGAATTTCAACAGACTTGAGTTCGAATCACTCTTGCTATTGTTAACATGCTATGTAGTTGAGGTGCTAAGTTGATCTTATGCAGAGCAAGTCTGATAGTTTTGCGCGAATTTCTTAAAGCGCCAAATGAGTGAACCGTTGCAGGAGTTGACCTCTCAGACTCGCTCTGATAATTGATTAGGGACTACCAATAACTTCTCTCAGTGTGAAATATTATTTATGTAATTTTATTCTTTCGTATTTTCATTATTTCTATTAATGCTATTTTCTTAACAGAAGTTTTAAAAGTGAATAGAGTAATTATTCTAGTACAGATATTTAATTTTTAATTTTCGGAAATTTCGGGGGGGGTTTGAACCCCCGAAACCCCCCCTGAATACGCGCCTGAAGTAGACCATAACAATCTCTAATGGAATTGTGAAAGCCCTGCAGATTTTCTAAGGAACACAATTTTTTTCTCGTTTTAGTAGCCCTGAAAAGGGCTGTTTGTTAGTCCTAGAAAGGACTGTTTGTTGTACTGCGATCAAAATGAATTGGCTGTGAAAATAAACAATAAGGATTATTGTAAATACTGATAAAATATCGCAATAAGAAAGACTTCACCGCTTACAACAGTTACCACTTGAAATGTAATATCTTTCAATGCGATGATGGTAGAGCGTAATATATCCTTATTCATAGGAGTGTCGAAAGCATAGAAAATTGCCACTTGTACCAATTTTGCTGTTTTCTGACATAATCTCCCAGCTGATCATATTCAAACGTTTCTGCGATTTTCATTTCGTCGAATGAAATTACACATAGTTTGTCGTCATCACTCAGTTCAGCCATTTGTTCCAATGCCTGAAATGATGCAGCCAGGAGACCCTCGCCCATGTCTATCTTCTGAGACCAGCGCTGCAACATTGACACGTGAGGAAGTGGGAAGCCGTTGTCATACAAGTGGTGATATGCTCTCGGTCCTGCCGAGTTAAAACAAATCGCACTGGATATATCTCGCCAGTCCCAGTGTAAATTCTTATCTATGTGGATATTAGAGAATTAAACTGTGTATATACTTAAGGAAAAGAAAAGTAATCATACTTGGACTGCCATCTTACGCATTTGACCTTCCGTGAATATTTTCGAAAAGTTGTCAAGCACCGTATTGCGTTGGTCTTGATTAGAGCGCAACTCCTTAACTTCCGCCTTCAGCCTTTTCACTTCCGACTACAAGTTTTTTATTACGGGACTCGCAAGGGCCTTGAAAATTACACAGCTGTAAGATAGTTTTAATTTCATCAATTCAATTTCGTTTTAAGCCTCTTACTTTGTTTGAGTTTCAGACTCTTCAAGGATCACACCAATAGTCTGCGTTTGGGCATCTACTTTCGTCACAATCGAATGGCTGTCAACGTTGTTGTTGTTGAAGCTATCTGTGTTGTTACTGCTGCTATTTACGTTCGAATTATAGGATTGAAGTTATTTTATATAGTATAGCACTACTTACTGATAACAATACACTTCTGAAGTTACGGCTGCTTGTATAGTCGGCTCGCATTTATTGCATGTAGCGGTCACAAAGGGGTGCGGTATTGCTTTTGGCAACAATATCGTCTGTGCCCCAGTACAAACAATGTCTTCGCGTGAAAAATGATCTACGCAAATATGATTTTTCACACTTAATTGCATCCGGCAAATGTTTCCCCACAACTATCGCATGTGGCCGTGAACAGGCACCTTGAAAAACGGCCCAGTTCCCAGTTCCCAGTTTTTCAAACAAATGGCGCACTTCACCATCACGAAAACACTTTTGATAATGTATTTTAATATGAAATTGTTTTACAAAGCAATATTACCTATTTATATACAAACGCAAAATATCTAGAAAACACACGTCCCAATAAGCAAAGTAAACAAATAGTTTGGATTCGACTTCAATTTGGCATGAGTTTGACATACGGGTCCAATTGGTAATAAAAAAAGTTGAATACATATATTTTACTGCGGCCACCTGTATAAATTCGCCTTGGGCAGGGCGGATTCGGCAATATTCGCCTCTATTCGCTTCAAGTTTTTGTAAACTAGAATGTCATAGTGATAAAAAGTTTGCAATGACAACCATCGATTGTTTTCTTTTTACGACTTCCGACACGTACATAGTTCCGTCGCGATGGTGCAATAATAATTTAAAAAAACGCATTTTCGTTCAATCATAGATTGCAAAAACGCAATTAAGCTAATTAAGAGATAGGTCAGACAGGAAGCTGAAAGAATTGGAACGGCGGCTCCAGCTTTCAATAACAACCCTCAAACTTCTAGGGAATGTAGCTTCTGGGATGTACATGAAGAATGTTTGACACAGCAATACAGAGGTCCTGTAGCGCGATTCTGTAACTTTTGGCGTTAGCTCTTAACGAAAGTGCAATTCTGTAACTTTCCTTAACACTTTTTAGTGTCAACTGTTTTATGTATGTATGTAAGTTCAAATTGAGGGGAAAGCTGCACTCATCTTAAGTACAGCATTTGATAGCGCCGACGTTCATGTCGCAGTAGCGCAGGTGATAAGCTTTCGGGCTACAACGTGGGCGTCGCGAGTTCGGTTTCAGGTTTTCAGAGAACTTATTTTCTATAACTTTTAACACCACAAATTTTTTTCGTGTGAACTAACCTCAGTAAAAGGTGTTAGCTAACACTTTTCGTGTGGTTAACAGTTACGGAATCGCGAAAAGTGCTAAAAATGGTGTTAAGGGAAGTTAACGCTAACACTTGGCGCTAAAAAAGTTACAGAATCGAGAAAAGTGTTAAAAATGGTGTTAAGGGAAGTTAACGCTAACACTTGGCGTTAAAAGAGTTACAGAAACGCGAAAAGTGTTAAAAATGGTGTTAAGCGAAGTTAACGCTAACACTTGGCGTTAAAAAAGTTACAGAATCGCGCTACTGAACTGACCACCATAGCACACTGCCCATTGAACTTAAATTTTATCTAAGCCAGCCACTGGATTAGTAATAAAAATACACTTCCAGCAATGTACTCCGTTGCTATCAAAATTTAACGGTATGTGCCGCTTCTGTGCCATCTGAAAGGGTTGTATTTACATTGAACAACATATGCACAGGCAATAGAAGCCGTTTAGCCGCACTGCATGTATCTTGTTTTTCTAATTCGCTTGATTACGAGTTTTGGGATGTATGACAACTGAATCATGTTGTTATTTTTACTAACTTAGCTTAGTATTTGTTTTTAAGTTCTTGAAAACATGTTTACCGTGCCTTTTTTGAATTCAAGCACTTACATTTATATGTATTAGTACAAAAAGTATTCCCTTTTTCAGAATTTATCAGTTTTACAATTTGATTTAACAGTATTAACTTGAACTGAAAAATAAATATTTGCTGAATTAAAACTTCTTGAGTTTTTTTTTAAATTTAGAGCAGTGTTACCCTCCGGAGCAATTAAGAGCATTCTGCTCTCACCTACACGGCGTGTGAGCGCAGCTACTGATTTTCGACGCGATAGCAGCGATCGATCAGTTTGCATTTAACATTCAACCAGCACACAACGCATGCGCAAGTATTGTTGTCCACTGCGAGCAGTTAAGCTGTTTTTTTTTGACACGTAAGCAAGACAGTCAGGTCAGTTGGGCTTTGAATTTCAAATAGCAAACAACGCATGAGCAAATTTTATACTCGTAATATTTATGTATATGATAATTTTAACGAAATATTGAATATCGTTTTCTTAAATTTAATGTGATAAGAGGCGCTCAGGCCCTATGCTCCTGTAGCACTTTTGTTTTTGATTTGCCCTGAATATTCTTTGAACATGTATTGAGTTTTGAACATCAATTTAAAAAATTTTGAGCTCCACTGAATATGATTGATCATTGAAAAAACATCAAATAAAAAAAAAGAATTCCCATTGTAAATTTTTTCCATTTTTTTCTTTTAATAAATTTAAATTTTCTTTTTTGTAATAGAATTAATATGAAATCACTGCAGAATAAAATTTTTTTTAATTACTTTTTATTATTATTTTTATAGCTCCGAAAGGAGTCTTTTTTTGCACATTTGGTTAGCAGTGTTCTGCTCATTCACACACACTACGACAACATTGTTGCGCATGTATTAGTAGCTCTGCTGGCGCTGTGCACCACTGATTTAGAGAGTAGAAATCTATAGTAAGTAACTATATTGTTGTATTTCTATAAAGTTTCTTTTCGAAGTTTAAAATTGTGCCGGTTTTTCGGAAAACCGGAATAAACCCCGCGATTAATCACAAACCGGTTTTTTTCAACTTTGGCCATCCCTAGCGTTGAACAATGTATAAGATTGACACAATCGGGCAACAACTCGAAATCCCCGCATGTCATAATAAAGGCCAGCAATCGGTAACTACTAACAGGAGTTTACTGACGTATCTTGCACGATTAGCTGCCGATTAGGGTAACCGTCTTTTATTAAATACACGTCCAAAAATATAAGGAGAGGTATCAAAAAACGCTTTTTGACCTCTGTATCAATAATCTGGAGGGAGAAATCCTTTATTTTCTTTCAGTCAACAGATATTTTTAATTAAAATTCACAATTTTCTGTCATTTCGATGGCGTTGTTGTAATCACAGATTAGGCCGTCCGAAAAATGTGGGAAAGTGTGCTCGACGCAGTAATACTGGGGATCGCGTAGCCGCTGTTAGACCGTCTGAGAGTTATTATTTTAGCGCGCGGCTGAAGGTCGCCTACGCGGAAAGGTGTTTTGCACATAAAAAACATGGATCAAGCACCCACATCATGATTTGACCAGGGCCATTTTTCGGTTTACCGCTTATAACTTTCCTCGAAAATAAAATATTTATTTTCCCCCTTCGGATTATTTTAACGGTGGTCAAAACGCGTCTCTTGATACCTCTCCCGATATTTTTGGACGTGTATTAACAGTCGATATTCGATCGTAAGTATTACCAGTTATACTGCCCATCCAACGTCAGCTGCAAGAGACATATCAAAAAACGCGCCTTGACCTCGGTAGCAATAATACGAAGGAGAAATCCAAAATTTTGTTTTCGTCAAGAGATTTTTGGTATTCAAGTTGAAAATTTTTGGTCATTTGGTTGATTTTGGCATAGATATAAGGTGTTGGACAGGCTAATAGGCTGCTCATGCTGAGCCAGCATTTTGCATTTTCTTCGCATTTTAGCATTTACCCCAAAGTGCAGCATTTATTTTAGCATTTCCCATACAAATTTTGACAGCAAAATACAACTTTATTTTTGCATTAGCATTATAAATGCAGAAATCAACCCTGTAACCTTCGAAGAAAATCGCGATTCGAATTCAAAAGAGTGGCAATATTGGTTGTTTTTACTTGGCGTTCTCTCATTGTCTGTCTTTCGTAAACATTCAACAAATTTGCTCGGATTCTAAATTTGTAATTTAGCGCGCGTGTTGTGTGATATTGTTAAAATAAATCAATCTGAAAATGAATCTGATGTTTGTGAAGGGATTTAACTAAAAGATTTAATAGAAAGCTGTACATTTTTTCACACGTTTCATAACCTCAAAAAAATGTTCGAACTTGCTAAATGTGCATTTGCTAAATGTGCTAGCATGAACGCTTTTTCGAAACCAATGTCCGAAAATGCAAAATGTTGCACTTTAAATGCAGCATGAACACGATAAAAGGCTTGTTTACTCAATGTCTGGTTATGATAATCTTCTCTTCTAGACTGGCCTAACCACACTCACCAATACATGCCAGCGAAAATTGTAAGATACTAATAGGCTGTTCATGCTGAGGCAGCATTTTGCATTTTCTTCGCAAAGAGTGGCAATATTGGTTGTTTTTACTTGGCGTTATCTCATTCTTTGTCTTTCGTAAACATTCAGCAAATTTGCTCGGATTTTAAGTGTGTAATTTAGCGTGCGTGTTGTGTGATATTGGTAAAATAAATCAATCTGCAAATTAATCGAATGTTTGTGAAGGGATTTAAATAAAAGATTTAATAAAAAGGTGTACATTTTTTCACACGTGGCATAACCTCAAAAAAATATTCGAACTTGCTAAGGCCCGTTTTCATAAAAGCCGGTTAGCGCTTTATCGGAATTTAATCGGTGATTGGGCTAAAATTCGTTTTCACCATGCCCGGTTATCATGGATCAGCCGATTAAAGCCCGATTAACTTGATCGGCGATGGATGGCCGGTTATCTGCTGATTGAGCAAACTTTGACGTCTGTCAGCTGTGTAGAAAATAAAATTTGCGTATATTTGTGTAATTGAAGTGCTTCGTAAATTTATTTCAAAGGAAAAACTCTTATTTTTAAACTGTAACTTGTGAAAAATTCTAGTTTTCTTGAATATGCTCTGATTCCATTCTGGAACATATCTCAGAAAAAAAGCGTGTCGATTCTCTTCAGTTTTGGATTAAAATTATGCCTCTTTGGAAGTACTGCGGCAGTGATTGAATGCTCGAAGTCACCTATAATATTGATTAAATGCAAATACCAAAAACGTTTTGGTATGTAATAAATATATAAGGACTTACCAACTCTTCAAAGAAGTTTTCACTAATAAGATTGATTTATCCGGTTGTGGAGAAGAGGCAGCAGCTCCGGCGCTGTTATCGAATCTATGAAGAATCATGGGCATCTACTCGGGTACCTTCTCGGACACATTGAATCCAGCTTTACAAGATCGTTATGGACGTCCCAAACGCGATATCTCTACAGTTATACATATATTGAATAATTTGTAGAGCGCCACTGCGCAGTATAGTCGTGGTGCGCGCATAAGCTTTGAGGCACCAAGCACATCAGCTTCGTCGGCCACAAATGGTCTTGCTGGCACCTCGAGTACCAATGGCATACGAAGCAGCAGCAAGCACGTTAGTTAAAATTTGTTGGCTTATAAAGTTTGACTTTGTAATCCATATTTCATTTACTTTCAGCTCACCGCGAAACACCATCATCATCTTCACCATCAGAGCAGAGCAAGCAAAGGCGTGAGGCACGCAAATTGAAGGGCGCCCCATATGCCACACGTGGAGCAGTTGGTGCACCAACCACTAAAGCAGCGAGCACCACCATATTCAGCGCAACTGCCACTAACGCCAGCAACTCATAGAAGTCGGACGTATCTCAGGGCAAGTATCACACAGCAAACAGCATTTCGACCAGTTTCTGAATAACTTAAACAATTGTGTCAACAAGGAACTTATAGACTCGGCAGCAATGGAATTCCTGCTAAATTTCAATACAAACAACAATCGGAAAAAGCTGACGAAATCAATTTTTACAGTACAGAGGTATGCACTTTTCTTGCCTAAAAAGTATCACTTTTATAATGCATTTATATTCCTATTACAGAACACGTTTGGATTTACTGCCCTTTCTTTCACGCTTTGTTCTTTCAAAGATGTTACGCAAAGAATTCAAATGGCATATACGTAAAAAGAATCAACTCAATATCGAATCAAAAATTAAAATTGTACCATTGGTAAAATGGTTAAATTTGGACTATGCAAGAAATTCGATGCTCTCAGCTGCTTGAAAATGCCAATACCCAAAACTGCATCCAATCCAAATTGCATCCTAGTAAATCCCAAACAACGGGGTAATCCAGTACTTAAGTTCATTGTTAATTATACCACACTGTCTCGTCCTCGATATCAATACTCGTAGTAACGCCAGTTGCCAGATCCAATCACAACATTTCACAATTCTAAAAGAATTTATATAATTTCGCGCCAGATGGCAGCCCTTTATTTGACCGCCATCATGTTTCTTTTCTTCATTACGTTTTGTTGTGTGGATCAAATCGCACGCGTTTTTTATTACTCAAACGAAAATTTAAGCTTTATACAATTTTCAATAAAAATTGTATGGAAAGGGAAATGGATGCTTCGCAAACAATTCTGGATGATGCTCTGCGTAGAATTGCTCAATTAGAGCGAGATGTGGAAAGTCGAACAAACGATTTTCATGCAAAGCATCGAAGCCGTCAAACGAAGCGGCACAATCGACGTTCCGTTATTCGAGACTCCACTTCAAGCAGCCGCTATACCCTGCAGCAAGCGAATCAAAATTCTCAGTATAGAGACTATGTACGTAGGTCTAGGCGTTATTCATCGTCATCTACTAGCTCAGCTACTACCCGTTCTTCACGGTCGAGAAGTGGTGAAAATTCGACTAGAAATTCTAAGCATAATGACGGTGAGCGTATCGCGAGACGAACGACACGTCAAAAAACTAATCCCGGCGAGCGTCACCTGCGAGGTACGACACGGGCGTCAGGCAACTCACCTGGCACTATTAACAAAGGCTTAGATTTCATTTTAACAGAAAATGCGATTAGAAATTTTGAGCACAATGACGGTGAGCGTATCGCGAGACGAACGACACGTCAAAAAACTAATCCCGGCGAGCGTCACCTGCGAGGTACGACACGGGCGTCAGGCAACTCACCTGACACTATTAATAAAAGCTCAAATTTCATATATTTAGCAAGCGGCGAAGGCGTACAGCGCAGATACTCGAGTACATCGCCAAGGTCCCCAGATGCGGAAGATGGTTTCCCTGATTCTATGTTAGCGTACATTGGGCCAAACATTACAGCACGTAACCAAGGGTTAAAAATATGTCAACCAATTGCTGATAACTGGCTGGCGCTCGCAAGATCAGGACTTCCCAAAGAAAATGTTGAAGAACTTTTAGAAAAATATCCAATACCGGAGAACTGTCCTGGTCTGGGCGGCCCAGTATTGAATCCAGAACTAAAATTAACTTTGGCAGCTCATGCTATCAAGAGAGACAGCTATCAAGTAGCGCTTCAAAATCAACTGGGTGCGGCATTGAGCGCGTTGGGTCAAGCATTTTCAAAAACGTTGAAACAAAACCCAGAAGATGAAACAAGTAAATCCATCAATGCAGCTCTTGGAGACACTGGCAGAATTTTAACCGATTTGCATTATAAGCTATCCACTACTAGACGCTCTTTTATTTTACCTGGCCTAAACTTGTTATCAAAAAACGTTGCAACAGAGGGTCCAGTTGACACGCTACTGTTTGGCGAATCGTTTACCGAACGAGTAAAGACAGCATCAACGTTAGAGAAGGCAGGTAAAGATATGTTAAAATCTGCGTCAGGAAGCACAAAAACTCTGGTTCCGAAAACAGCATCGGGTTATAAGCCGAAGCAATATTTAAACTCGAAACCCCCTGTCAAGAAGTACAACCAGAAGAAGAGCTACCAGACAGGGGGCAATGTGTCTCGGAACAAAGCAAGTCACCATCGGGACAGCAAACATCGCAGCAACCACAGGCGATAGATAAGGTAAGCAATATTGCAGGACGACTTAGGTTTTCTATAAACCAATGGATGCAACTTACCTCAGACGATGAGATACTGCAAGTCATAGCTGGATATAAAATTCCATTTTCCTCACCAATAAAACAAGAACAGGTACCCAGAGTACCTGATATTAAGGATGAGGAAATGGCTGACTATGAAGCAGAAATTAAGCATCTTCTTGGCAAAAAGGCAATAAGTGAGTGTAATCCAATTGAAGGTCAATTTATATCGTCATATTTTTTAATTGCAAAACCGAATGGCGGGAAGAGATTTATTTTGAATTTGAAAAAGCTGAATGAATTTATTGTTGCTCCTCATTTTAAGCTTGAGGACTGGAAAACGGTAACACAGATAGTAGCAAAAAATGACTTTCTGGGTTCAATCGACCTGGAAGATGCATATTTTCTGATACCGATTCAAAAAGATTTCAGAAAATTTTTGAGATTTATGTTCGCAGGGCGTCTGTTCGAGTTCAATTGTTTGCCTTTTGGCTTATCAGTGGCTCCTTATATATTTACAAGGGTGATGAAGCCAGTCGTCAAGAAGTTACGATCGAGAGGTTGGCAGTCAGTAGTATATCTCGATGATATGCTACTGTTGGGTAATTCGGAAGTGCACTGTAGGAACAACATTGCAGAAACGATATCGCTCTTACAGGGGTTAGGTTTCAAAATAAATTGGCGAAAATCTCAATTGAAACCGTCCCAGATCTGCAAATTTTTAGGGTTCGTAGTAAATACACGCAACTTTTGTATGAGTCTTCCACTGGAGAAGCGTGAAAAAATCAAAAAGGCAGCAGAAAATTTAAAAATGATGCCCACGGTGAAAATTCAATTTCTGGCCCAGTTTATAGGTTACCTTATCGCAGCTTGTCCTGCAGTTCAGTATGGAATGCTCTATACTAAACAGATGGAGAGACAAAAATTTTTGGCTCTCAGAAAAGGCGATGGAGATTACGAGCAAGAGGTACATATTGATTCTTATATCCAAGAAGACCTAGATTGGTGGATAAAAAATGTTGATACAGTTTATAATCCTATCAGAGAAGGAAAGTTTGCCTTAGAAATTTTCTCCGATGCGTCGCTTTCTGGCTGGGGAATTGCATGCGGGGCAAAACGTTCACATGGCTGGTGGAGTGACAGGGAGAAGGAAAACCACATTAACCTGCTTGAGTTAAAAGCTGCCTTCTACGGATTAAAATGCTTCGCAAAGGAGAGTAGGTCTACTGAAATATTACTCAGAGTAGACAATTCAACAGCGATAAGCTATATAAATAAGATGGGTAGTATACAATACCCAAAACTTTCGGCACTTAGTAGAGAAATCTGGCAGTGGTGTGAAGAAAGAAGGCTGTGGGTCCAAGCAACGTACATAAAGTCAGCACAGAACATTGAGGCTGATAGAGAGTCGCGCATAAAATCAGAGGAAACAGAATGGGAGCTTGCGGGCTATGCCTTTAAAGAAATTGTATTGACGTTGGGTAAGCCAAAGGTCGACTTGTTTGCAACTAACGTTAACACAAAATGCCCAATTTTCTTTTCTTGGTTTCCGGACCCGAAGGCTTCCAAAATAGATGCCTTTACAGTCGATTGGGCTAATCTTGAGTTTTATGCTTTTCCTCCGTTTGCACTTGTTTTAAAAGTTATCAGAAAAATAATAAACGACAAGGCGGAAGGTATTTTGGTAGTACCAAATTGGCCATCACGACCTTGGTTTACACTTTTTAATGATTTGCTTGTGAAAGAGCCTATCTACTTTGAAAGAAGTATTAATCTTCTACGTTCTCCTTTCAGGGAATACCATCCCGCGTGGAAATCGCTAAACCTAATTGCAGGCAGATTATCAGGGAAGCATTCATCAAAAGACAAGTACCAATAGACTCTTTACCATACATCTTGGCATCGCTGAGCGAAGGCACTCTCAAGCAATACAATAAACCAATATTGGCATGGTATGAGTTTTGCCGAGTAAAAAATCTTTCCCCTTTTGACCCGACCGTGCCGGCAGTATTGGAATTTTTATCACCACTTGCAAAAGGCGAGAACAAATATGGAACTCTTAATACTTATAGATCGGCTATCTCATTGTTGTCAACGTGGGATATTGGGAAAGATCCTACAGTAAAAAGGTTTTGCAAAGGGGTATCAGTGCTCAAGCCGCCACGCCCGAAATACAATCAGACTTGGGATCCTAATATTGTTTTAGAGCGCTTGATAAGTATGGAGCTGAATGATGAACTAGACCTTGGAAATTTGTCAAAGAAGCTGGCTATCCTGTTGGCATTAGTGACAGCTCAAAGGGTTCAAACCTTATCCAAAATAAAAATTTCCAATATACATTTTAAAGCTGGTTTAGTAGAGATAAAAATTCCAGACAGAATTAAAACATCGTCGGTTGGTAGCATGCAACCTAATTTGATCATTCCGTCGTTCACCGACAATGAAAAAATATGCCCAGTAACGACTCTGCAAGCATACCTACAAAGAACTAAGAACTTGAGAAGTCAGAGTGAGAGCAACCTTTTCATAACGTTTAAAAAGCCTCATCGGAAAGCATCACCGCAAACAATTAGTAGGTGGATAAAACAGATTATGCGGGAGTGTGGCCTGGACATAAATCAGTTTACGGCTCATAGCACACGGCATGCAGCTACTTCAGCAGCGTTAAGAAACGGGGTAGATGTGGAAACCATTCGTAAAGCTGCAGGATGGACGAAAGGCTCGGAGACTTTTGCCCGATTTTACCAGCGACCAATAATTGATGAAGCTAAGTTTGCATTTTCAATCTTTAATGTGAAAACAAGTAACTAATTAGGTACTTAGAGGTCAATAAAAAACTAAGACAAATCTCTTGTGTTTGTAAATAACTACGAGTATTGATATCGAGGACGAGACAGTGTGGTATAATTGTACGATCAAACGAACTTACCTGAGTGAAGTTCGATCGTAATTATACTAGCTGTCTCGTCCGAAGATATCAAACCCTCCCACCCAAAAATTCCAAACGAAGAAATAGTATGCAATTTTAGTAAACCCCTAGTCGATTTGTCGTAAATTGTAAAATTAATGAAGAAAAGAAACATGATGGCGGTCAAATAAAAGGCTGCCATCTGGCGCGAAATTATATAAATTCTTTTAGAATTGTGAAATGTTGTGATTGGATCTGGCAACTGGCGTTACTACGAGTATTGATATCTTCGGACGAGACAGCTAGTATAATTACGATCGAACTTCACTCAGGTAAGTTCGTTTGATCGTACAATGTTCCAATTGAATTTCGTGATGATATAAAACCCGATTATGTAGTTGGACGCACCTCTTGTATACTATATATTTCGCTTAAATATCACACACTCAATCCTGATTATATATACCAGCGTCTCAAAGATCTTGGAAAACAGTATGAACCTCGCGTGCTGCTATAAGTAAGTGTAGATGCTGTTAAAACAAGTCTACTATTTCTACAAATATTTCTATTTAGGAACCACATGCAGCTTTGAAAAATTTAACCAATTAATTTAACCGATTTAACGCTTATGATTGCATGGAGCCCAGAAGAGGCAGGCAAAATCATAGAGACTTACAAACAATTTGAAAAACGTTCGCCGGAATGGATTATGGAACGGGATGAATCAAGTCCACATCAGAAGGTTTGTCTGAAATAGTTTTACCTTAACTCTTGATTCTGATTAAATATTTATTTTAGCTGGTTTCTGCTTTGACTAGCATTAAGCCCGTGAACAAAACCGATGCCGTAACACTGCTGCAGAAATTTGGAAAATTGGAGAACCTCATAAATGCTAGCGAAGAACGACTATCGATTGTAATTGGGCTGGGGTCTCGGAAAGCTGCAAAGCTTTACAAAACTCTGCATGAACATTTTCTTACCAAGTAAACAAGTTATTAACTGGCAATTTATATTTATTGAATAAAATTATTTGCAAAAATCGAATAACTTCTAAGCTTACCTATTCTGTGATTGAATGTTGAAGGATCTGAATTTGATATCGTTACATATTGTTGCCATAGCTTAACACAGCTTCAATTAAACAAAATCCAATCGAATTTTCTGAACATTCTCTTCTGCTTTGTTATTTAACGAATAAATCAGAATATGTGAATTATATTGGATTATTGACTGTTTGCAACAGGACACTCAGCCAACGAGTACAAGATTTCCAATCCGTTCAATATTCCACGGTATTATCGGCTCGTAAACATAAAACAAGGCACTTCTACCTTAGTATACATACTAAAATACCTTTCCTAAAATATTCAGGTTTATTTCAAATTAACATACGAACATCTTTTAAAGAAACTCAATGAAATGATACAACATTTTAATCAAACTTGATTTTATTAAATTAATTGAAGATACCATAATTTAATTGTACCATCATCGCTACATGAAATAAGTTGACCTTCATGTGCTGGATTCCGTTTAACGGCATTGACGTCTTGTGTGTGCGCCTTATCCTCCGATGGAATTATGGTTGGTTCATTCTTTTTTTAAATATGCGTATCGCATCATCTCCACAACCAGTAGCGGTTAGTCCAATTTTTTTGCACCATGACACATCATAAATAGTTCTCGAATGGTCGCCAGATAAGGTACAAACACATTTCCAAACTGTTTTATCTTCTGGTGTGTATATACATACCTTCCTCATTACCCGGATGATAAGCACGCCATATTTTCAGTCTTATCATCACTGCATGAAACCAAACGTTACGTATGAGAATCTAATGTACCATTTTCAGCATATATTTTTATTGTATTATCATATGAAGCTGATGCCATCCTGGGTATTGAGTACAGCAGCACAATCGAATTAATCCGGTTAGGGCTAATTAGCGCTAAAACAACAACATCGAATTCATCATCACTAGCCAATTCCCAAATCCATGCCGATTTGTCGCGCGAGTATGTGGCTAAAAGGTTGCCGGAACTTGACCAACATGCACTTTTTACTTTATTTTCATGTCCCTCCAATGTAGCAACGCACTCAAATTCTCCTAAACAAAATAATTTAGATTAGGAAATTAACTTTTGTTCATCTTAACACATACCAGTTGCCTTCGACCATATCGCTGTTGTACCATCAAAGCTTGGTACCAACAAAGCATGATAGCCAAATAATGTACCCTCTGGTATGGGTGCGTTGAAACCTGGAATTTTTAAATTCGGATATGATGGTGGTGGACCATATCGTTGCTGTGCAATCAACCATGGTGGTGGAATCTTATGTGAATTCGGTCCAACCGGCAAACTAAGACCTATACGCAGCTCTTCAGATAAATCGCCTGTTTTTTTCTCTTTTAAACGTGGCTCATACTCTTTACCCTCATAATAAAGGTCACCATGTATGGTCATACATGTTTGTTTGCCATTTAAAGAACATTATTAATATATTAATTCAGCCAATTCACTAATTTACTTTCTGTGAAAACGTAAACAAAACGAAAATCAGCTGTTTTGCCAATTCACAATGCAATTTTTTGCTAATTTATTCACAATGATGTGTCTAATCGGCGATAACTTAACCAGGCTTTGGTGAAAACCAAATTGTCGATTCAGAAAATCAGCGATTAAGGAATCGCCGATTAGGAATAATTTAACCGGCTTTTATGAAAGCGGGCCTAAATGTGCCAGCATGAACGCTTTTTCAAAACCAATGTCCGAAAATGCAAAATGTTGCATTTTAAATGCAGCATGAACATGACTTAACACACACAAAGCCCTCTGTCTAGTTTTGCTTTTTCTTTGTGTTTCTTCTTCTTTGTGAAAAAGATTCAAGTTCGCAGCTAAACAATTTATAAATGTTTAACAAGGAGTTTTCAGCGAAAATGCAACTAATTCGCATCGATAAGCCAAGTGTATAGTGCTAAATATTGTTATTTAACAAATGCTGTCCTGATTTATATATTTATGCACCCAACATTTTATATTTTCAGATGGACGAGCTAAGGAGTTTTCAATTTGGAGCAAATTTAGTGAAACTATTGTTTTGTGGGTAATCGTGCTAAAACACAGCCAAAAATGTCGGGACAGGTATGAGGAGTCGTGTTTTGATCCCAGGAGTTAAATTTTTTTTGCCATTTTCATGTGGTTGTTGTAATAATAGATTACGCTGTAAGAAAAAAATAAAAACGTGTGTTCGCCGCAGAAATACGAATAGCGTAGCCGGTGCTGGACCGGCTGAGGGTTATTTTTTTGAAGCGCGCCTAAGTCGATGACATCCCCCTTTGGGATTGGACCTGGCTTTTTTGCAAATATTTTGCAAAATAATGAAAATATTTTTTGATGCTCCTGGGACCGATACGCGTCTTTTGATAAGTTTTAGCACTCGGTAGCCCACGTAAACGATTACCTTTAATTATATTAAACATTAAAAACCAAATCTTATTTTATTTTTATTATTATTATTTAATCATTAATAATACAAACAACTGTCTTTTCATAGTAGTCATGAAGTTTGCGTCATTCATAACCCTTAGCGCTGGCCTGCGTTTGGCTTATACCTGTTAGTGCTAACCAAACTTTTCGTTATGGATAATAAAAGTAAAGAGTGTAGATTTATGGGGTTTTACATGCCCTGTAGCCCGTTTCTGTATCCCATCGATACGATTTTTAACGCAAAGTGCAACCCTGTTATGTAGTTATCGCTGAGCAGTGTTTCTATAAGCGTGGTAGATATGTATTTTCGTTACGGCGATCGATAAAATTAACGCAGCCTATAGTGGCAGTGATAACAAGCGTAGAATCCTAAATAATTGCATTGTGTGCAAATTTTTAACGTTATAAATATTTACTAAAAGTTAATTCTTAGAAAAATATAAAAACAAAAAAAAATATTTAAAAAAAGTTGAAAAAAAGAAAAACTTGCCCTGATTCGAACTCGGAATCCCCCGCTGGTTAGGGCAACATCACAACTACTAGGCTATTTGCTTGGCGTGCGTCAAATGTTCTATTTGGCACCTAAGCTTTGTGGGCTAGCATTTTATCATTTTTACATAACACACCACGAACATATCGCAAGGTGAATTTTTTTCATACAGAAATACTTTTCATAACGAATTCGTTACGAGCCATGCGATAAAAACTCATTCGTTAAGTTAACGCAAAGTTACAGAAACGGGCTACTCTAAAGTGAGGTAATTCTTTACGACCCTACGTAACTGCTAATACACCTCCAAAAATATCGAGAGAGGTACCAAAAGACGCGTTTTGACCTCTGTAACAAGAATCCGAATCCGGAAAAGAAATATTTTAGTTCAGTGAAAAGTTATTAACAAAAAACCAAAAAATGACCCAGGTCAAATCCTGATATAGGGGCCCGATCCATGTTTTATATGTGCAGAACACCTTTCGGCATTGGTGATGTCCTTCCGCGTGCCACTTTTTTCTCACAGGGTAATGTGATTACAACAACCACATGAAAATGACAGAAAATTCTGAACTTTATATATTATATCTCGCAAACTACTGAAAATATTGGTTTTCCGGATTCAGATTCTTGTTACAGAGGTCAAAACGCGTCTTTTGATACCTCTCTCGATATTTTTGGAGGTGTATTATCAGTTACGTACGGTCGTAAAGAAATACCGAAAGTGATGCTGTATACTGTATATGGACATAAAATAAGCAAGCACACGGTTAGATTTGGCACACTGATGTCTGGTAGGGTCCGAATGAGATTTTCGTTTACACAAAAGTCTGATTAAGTTGATCATTGTGAAAGTCTGTGCTACAAATTTCACAAAACTTGCATTGTGAACTCACAAAAGATGGCGTTTTGGTGTAAAAATTTCGATTTTGATATTTTTATGTGGACATACATGGTTACATTTTTAACCTTTATTACTTTCATAATTTCTGAGAAGAACCATTTAACACATAATCCCATTTTTTCTTTAAGCTATCAGTTTTTGTTTTTACTAACACATAATAAGCGAATCATCCTAAGATAACTTTTATCAGCGCGTCGGAATTTTGGGCCAACGTTTGATAATGTCTTGATTTAGGAGTTAATCAGGCATTGAGTAAATGGGCTTCAGGGTCGCCGTCGCCAACGCGTGCAGGCCCACAAATTTTTCGAAGAACCTTTCTCTCGAATAATCCTAATGTTATCAGTGTCCACGCTTCCACACTTGTATAGTGTGATTTTCCTGCATCGAGAGGGCTTTTCTTTTAAATTGCCTACTCAGTCCAGAGTAGCATTTATTTGCAAGAGTAATTCTTCGTTGGATTTCTAGACTGACATTATTGTTGGTGTTAATGTTGGATCATAGGTAAACGAAGTCCTTTACTATTTCGAACTTTTTGCTGCCAGCAGTCGCGTGGGTCCCAATGACAGCATGTACTTCGTTTTGCCCTTGTTCCCCACCAAACCCATTTTTCCGGCTTTTCTTTATAGTTTGGAGTAAGCAGTAGGTTTAACTACTAATACACTTCCAAAAATATCGGGAGCAGTATTAAAATACGCGCTTTGACCCCTGTAACAAGAATCCGAAATCGGAAAACAAATATTTTGTTTTAGTAAAAAGGAAAAAACGGAAAATTGGTCCAGTAGCTCGATTCATTAACTTTTAACCACTCACCGAGTGTGTCCTCAGAAGCGGTGCCGCTATATAGCGGCAGTCACATAGGTTGTCAAAAATGTTAAAGTAATTACGTGTAAACTAAGAGCACGGTGTAGTTCACCGTAATGCAATATAGCGGCACCATCATTCGCATGACGGTACCAATTTTTTTGTCAACTGTTTTTGCCACCGTAATTTTTGTACCTGTGATTTTTGAAGTAATATATGACTTTTTTGACATATTTCATTTGTGAAATAAATATTTTTATATTTTAGCTCAGCTACTACGGTCGAGAAGTGGTGAAAATTCGACTAGAAATTCTAAGCATAATGACGGTGAGCGTATCGCGAGACGAACGACACGTCAAAAAACTAATCCCGGCGAGCGTCACCTGCGAGGTACGACACGGGCGTCAGGCAACTCACCTGGCACTATTAACAAAGGCTTAGATTTCATTTTAACAGAAAATGCGATTAGAAATTTTGAGCACAATGACGGTGAGCGTATCGCGAGACGAACGACACGTCAAAAAACGAATCCCGGCGAGCGTCACCTGCGAGGTACGACACGGGCGTCAGGCAACTCACCTGACACTATTAATAAAAGCTCAAATTTCATATATTTAGCAAGCGGCGAAGGCGTACAGCGCAGATACTCGAGTACATCGCCAAGGTCCCCAGATGCGGAAGATGGTTTCCCTGATTCTATGTTAGCGTACATTGGGCCAAACATTACAGCACGTAACCAAGGGTTAAAAATATGTCAACCAATTGCTGATAACTGGCTGGCGCTCGCAAGATCAGGACTTCCCAAAGAAAATGTTGAAGAACTTTTAGAAAAATATCCAATACCGGAGAACTGTCCTGGTCTGGGCGGCCCAGTATTGAATCCAGAACTAAAATTAACTTTGGCAGCTCATGCTATCAAGAGAGACAGCTATCAAGTAGCGCTTCAAAATCAACTGGGTGCGGCATTGAGCGCGTTGGGTCAAGCATTTTCAAAAACGTTGAAACAAAACCCAGAAGATGAAACAAGTAAATCCATCAATGCAGCTCTTGGAGACACTGGCAGAATTTTAACCGATTTGCATTATAAGCTATCCACTACTAGACGCTCTTTTATTTTACCTGGCCTAAACTTGTTATCAAAAAACGTTGCAACAGAGGGTCCAGTTGACACGCTACTGTTTGGCGAATCGTTTACCGAACGAGTAAAGACAGCATCAACGTTAGAGAAGGCAGGTAAAGATATGTTAAAATCTGCGTCAGGAAGCACAAAAACTCTGGTTCCGAAAACAGCATCGGGTTATAAGCCGAAGCAATATTTAAACTCGAAACCCCCTGTCAAGAAGTACAACCAGAAGAAGAGCTACCAGACAGGGGGCAATGTGTCTCGGAACAAAGCAAGTCACCATCGGGACAGCAAACATCGCAGCAACCACAGGCGATAGATAAGGTAAGCAATATTGCAGGACGACTTAGGTTTTTTATAAACCAATGGATGCAACTTACCTCAGACGATGAGATACTGCAAGTCATAGCTGGATATAAAATTCCATTTTCCTCACCAATAAAACAAGAACAGGTACCCAGAGTACCTGATATTAAGGATGAGGAAATGGCTGACTATGAAGCAGAAATTAAGCATCTTCTTGGCAAAAAGGCAATAAGTGAGTGTAATCCAATTGAAGGTCAATTTATATCGTCATATTTTTTAATTGCAAAACCGAATGGCGGGAAGAGATTTATTTTGAATTTGAAAAAGCTGAATGAATTTATTGTTGCTCCTCATTTTAAGCTTGAGGACTGGAAAACGGTAACACAGATAGTAGCAAAAAATGACTTTCTGGGTTCAATCGACCTGGAAGATGCATATTTTCTGATACCGATTCAAAAAGATTTCAGAAAATTTTTGAGATTTATGTTCGCAGGGCGTCTGTTCGAGTTCAATTGTTTGCCTTTTGGCTTATCAGTGGCTCCTTATATATTTACAAGGGTGATGAAGCCAGTCGTCAAGAAGTTACGATCGAGAGGTTGGCAGTCAGTAGTATATCTCGATGATATGCTACTGTTGGGTAATTCGGAAGTGCACTGTAGGAACAACATTGCAGAAACGATATCGCTCTTACAGGGGTTAGGTTTCAAAATAAATTGGCGAAAATCTCAATTGAAACCGTCCCAGATCTGCAAATTTTTAGGGTTCGTAGTAAATACACGCAACTTTTGTATGAGTCTTCCACTGGAGAAGCGTGAAAAAATCAAAAAGGCAGCAGAAAATTTAAAAATGATGCCCACGGTGAAAATTCAATTTCTGGCCCAGTTTATAGGTTACCTTATCGCAGCTTGTCCTGCAGTTCAGTATGGAATGCTCTATACTAAACAGATGGAGAGACAAAAATTTTTGGCTCTCAGAAAAGGCGATGGAGATTACGAGCAAGAGGTACATATTGATTCTTATATCCAAGAAGACCTAGATTGGTGGATAAAAAATGTTGATACAGTTTATAATCCTATCAGAGAAGGAAAGTTTGCCTTAGAAATTTTCTCCGATGCGTTCTAGATGCCTTTACAGTCGATTGGGCTAATCTTGAGTTTTATGCTTTTCCTCCGTTTGCACTTGTTTTAAAAGTTATCAGAAAAATAATAAACGACAAGGCGGAAGGTATTTTGGTAGTACCAAATTGGCCATCACGACCTTGGTTTACACTTTTTAATGATTTGCTTGTGAAAGAGCCTATCTACTTTGAAAGAAGTATTAATCTTCTACGTTCTCCTTTCAGGGAATACCATCCCGCGTGGAAATCGCTAAACCTAATTGCAGGCAGATTATCAGGGAAGCATTCATCAAAAGACAAGTACCAATAGACTCTTTACCATACATCTTGGCATCGCTGAGCGAAGGCACTCTCAAGCAATACAATAAACCAATATTGGCATGGTATGAGTTTTGCCGAGTAAAAAATCTTTCCCCTTTTGACCCGACCGTGCCGGCAGTATTGGAATTTTTATCACCACTTGCAAAAGGCGAGAACAAATATGGAACTCTTAATACTTATAGATCGGCTATCTCATTGTTGTCAACGTGGGATATTGGGAAAGATCCTACAGTAAAAAGGTTTTGCAAAGGGGTATCAGTGCTCAAGCCGCCACGCCCGAAATACAATCAGACTTGGGATCCTAATATTGTTTTAGAGCGCTTGATAAGTATGGAGCTGAATGATGAACTAGACCTTGGAAATTTGTCAAAGAAGCTGGCTATCCTGTTGGCATTAGTGACAGCTCAAAGGGTTCAAACCTTATCCAAAATAAAAATTTCCAATATACATTTTAAAGCTGGTTTAGTAGAGATAAAAATTCCAGACAGAATTAAAACATCGTCGGTTGGTAGCATGCAACCTAATTTGATCATTCCGTCGTTCACCGACAATGAAAAAATATGCCCAGTAACGACTCTGCAAGCATACCTACAAAGAACTAAGAACTTGAGAAGTCAGAGTGAGAGCAACCTTTTCATAACGTTTAAAAAGCCTCATCGGAAAGCATCACCGCAAACAATTAGTAGGTGGATAAAACAGATTATGCGGGAGTGTGGCCTGGACATAAATCAGTTTACGGCTCATAGCACACGGCATGCAGCTACTTCAGCAGCGTTAAGAAACGGGGTAGATGTGGAAACCATTCGTAAAGCTGCAGGATGGACGAAAGGCTCGGAGACTTTTGCCCGATTTTACCAGCGACCAATAATTGATGAAGCTAAGTTTGCATTTTCAATCTTTAATGTGAAAACAAGTAACTAATTAGGTACTTAGAGGTCAATAAAAAACTAAGACAAATCTCTTGTGTTTGTAAATAACTACGAGTATTGATATCGAGGACGAGACAGTGTGGTATAATTGTACGATCAAACGAACTTACCTGAGTGAAGTTCGATCGTAATTATACTAGCTGTCTCGTCCGAAGATATCAAACCCTCCCACCCAAAAATTCCAAACGAAGAAATAGTATGCAATTTTAGTAAACCCCTAGTCGATTTGTCGTAAATTGTAAAATTAATGAAGAAAAGAAACATGATGGCGGTCAAATAAAGGGCTGCCATCTGGCGCGAAATTATATAAATTCTTTTAGAATTGTGAAATGTTGTGATTGGATCTGGCAACTGGCGTTACTACGAGTATTGATATCTTCGGACGAGACAGCTAGTATAATTACGATCGAACTTCACTCAGGTAAGTTCGTTTGATCGTACAATGTTCCAATTGAATTTCGTGATGATATAAAACCCGATTATGTAGTTGGACGCACCTCTTGTATACTATATATTTCGCTTAAATATCACACACTCAATCCTGATTATATATACCAGCGTCTCAAAGATCTTGGAAAACAGTATGAACCTCGCGTGCTGCTATAAGTAAGTGTAGATGCTGTTAAAACAAGTCTACTATTTCTACAAATATTTCTATTTAGGAACCACATGCAGCTTTGAAAAATTTAACCAATTAATTTAACCGATTTAACGCTTATGATTGCATGGAGCCCAGAAGAGGCAGGCAAAATCATAGAGACTTACAAACAATTTGAAAAACGTTCGCCGGAATGGATTATGGAACGGGATGAATCAAGTCCACATCAGAAGGTTTGTCTGAAATAGTTTTACCTTAACTCTTGATTCTGATTAAATATTTATTTTAGCTGGTTTCTGCTTTGACTAGCATTAAGCCCGTGAACAAAACCGATGCCGTAACACTGCTGCAGAAATTTGGAAAATTGGAGAACCTCATAAATGCTAGCGAAGAACGACTATCGATTGTAATTGGGCTGGGGTCTCGGAAAGCTGCAAAGCTTTACAAAACTCTGCATGAACATTTTCTTACCAAGTAAACAAGTTATTAACTGGCAATTTATATTTATTGAATAAAATTATTTGCAAAAATCGAATAACTTCTAAGCTTACCTATTCTGTGATTGAATGTTGAAGGATCTGAATTTGATATCGTTACATATTGTTGCCATAGCTTAACACAGCTTCAATTAAACAAAATCCAATCGAATTTTCTGAACATTCTCTTCTGCTTTGTTATTTAACGAATAAATCAGAATATGTGAATTATATTGGATTATTGACTGTTTGCAACAGGACACTCAGCCAACGAGTACAAGATTTCCAATCCGTTCAATATTCCACGGTATTATCGGCTCGTAAACATAAAACAAGGCACTTCTACCTTAGTATACATACTAAAATACCTTTCCTAAAATATTCAGGTTTATTTCAAATTAACATACGAACATCTTTTAAAGAAACTCAATGAAATGATACAACATTTTAATCAAACTTGATTTTATTAAATTAATTGAAGATACCATAATTTAATTGTACCATCATCGCTACATGAAATAAGTTGACCTTCATGTGCTGGATTCCGTTTAACGGCATTGACGTCTTGTGTGTGCGCCTTATCCTCCGATGGAATTATGGTTGGTTCATTCTTTTTTTAAATATGCGTATCGCATCATCTCCACAACCAGTAGCGGTTAGTCCAATTTTTTTGCACCATGACACATCATAAATAGTTCTCGAATGGTCGCCAGATAAGGTACAAACACATTTCCAAACTGTTTTATCTTCTGGTGTGTATATACATACCTTCCTCATTACCCGGATGATAAGCACGCCATATTTTCAGTCTTATCATCACTGCATGAAACCAAACGTTACGTATGAGAATCTAATGTACCATTTTCAGCATATATTTTTATTGTATTATCATATGAAGCTGATGCCATCCTGGGTATTGAGTACAGCAGCACAATCGAATTAATCCGGTTAGGGCTAATTAGCGCTAAAACAACAACATCGAATTCATCATCACTAGCCAATTCCCAAATCCATGCCGATTTGTCGCGCGAGTATGTGGCTAAAAGGTTGCCGGAACTTGACCAACATGCACTTTTTACTTTATTTTCATGTCCCTCCAATGTAGCAACGCACTCAAATTCTCCTAAACAAAATAATTTAGATTAGGAAATTAACTTTTGTTCATCTTAACACATACCAGTTGCCTTCGACCATATCGCTGTTGTACCATCAAAGCTTGGTACCAACAAAGCATGATAGCCAAATAATGTACCCTCTGGTATGGGTGCGTTGAAACCTGGAATTTTTAAATTCGGATATGATGGTGGTGGACCATATCGTTGCTGTGCAATCAACCATGGTGGTGGAATCTTATGTGAATTCGGTCCAACCGGCAAACTAAGACCTATACGCAGCTCTTCAGATAAATCGCCTGTTTTTTTCTCTTTTAAACGTGGCTCATACTCTTTACCCTCATAATAAAGGTCACCATGTATGGTCATACATGTTTGTTTGCCATTTAAAGAACATTATTAATATATTAATTCAGCCAATTCACTAATTTACTTTCTGTGAAAACGTAAACAAAACGAAAATCAGCTGTTTTGCCAATTCACAATGCAATTTTTTGCTAATTTATTCACAATGATGTGTCTAATCGGCGATAACTTAACCAGGCTTTGGTGAAAACCAAATTGTCGATTCAGAAAATCAGCGATTAAGGAATCGCCGATTAGGAATAATTTAACCGGCTTTTATGAAAGCGGGCCTAAATGTGCCAGCATGAACGCTTTTTCAAAACCAATGTCCGAAAATGCAAAATGTTGCATTTTAAATGCAGCATGAACATGACTTAACACACACAAAGCCCTCTGTCTAGTTTTGCTTTTTCTTTGTGTTTCTTCTTCTTTGTGAAAAAGATTCAAGTTCGCAGCTAAACAATTTATAAATGTTTAACAAGGAGTTTTCAGCGAAAATGCAACTAATTCGCATCGATAAGCCAAGTGTATAGTGCTAAATATTGTTATTTAACAAATGCTGTCCTGATTTATATATTTATGCACCCAACATTTTATATTTTCAGATGGACGAGCTAAGGAGTTTTCAATTTGGAGCAAATTTAGTGAAACTATTGTTTTGTGGGTAATCGTGCTAAAACACAGCCAAAAATGTCGGGACAGGTATGAGGAGTCGTGTTTTGATCCCAGGAGTTAAATTTTTTTTGCCATTTTCATGTGGTTGTTGTAATAATAGATTACGCTGTAAGAAAAAAATAAAAACGTGTGTTCGCCGCAGAAATACGAATAGCGTAGCCGGTGCTGGACCGGCTGAGGGTTATTTTTTTGAAGCGCGCCTAAGTCGATGACATCCCCCTTTGGGATTGGACCTGGCTTTTTTGCAAATATTTTGCAAAATAATGAAAATATTTTTTGATGCTCCTGGGACCGATACGCGTCTTTTGATAAGTTTTAGCACTCGGTAGCCCACGTAAACGATTACCTTTAATTATATTAAACATTAAAAACCAAATCTTATTTTATTTTTATTATTATTATTTAATCATTAATAATACAAACAACTGTCTTTTCATAGTGGTCATGAAGTTTGCGTCATTCATAACCCTTAGCGCTGGCCTGCGTTTGGCTTATACCTGTTAGTGCTAACCAAACTTTTCGTTATGGATAATAAAAGTAAAGAGTGTAGATTTATGGGGTTTTACATGCCCTGTAGCCCGTTTCTGTATCCCATCGATACGATTTTTAACGCAAAGTGCAACCCTGTTATGTAGTTATCGCTGAGCAGTGTTTCTATAAGCGTGGTAGATATGTATTTTCGTTACGGCGATCGATAAAATTAACGCAGCCTATAGTGGCAGTGATAACAAGCGTAGAATCCTAAATAATTGCATTGTGTGCAAATTTTTAACGTTATAAATATTTACTAAAAGTTAATTCTTAGAAAAATATAAAAACAAAAAAAAATATTTAAAAAAAGTTGAAAAAAAGAAAAACTTGCCCTGATTCGAACTCGGAATCCCCCGCTGGTTAGGGCAACATCACAACTACTAGGCTATTTGCTTGGCGTGCGTCAAATGTTCTATTTGGCACCTAAGCTTTGTGGGCTAGCATTTTATCATTTTTACATAACACACCACGAACATATCGCAAGGTGAATTTTTTTCATACAGAAATACTTTTCATAACGAATTCGTTACGAGCCATGCGATAAAAACTCATTCGTTAAGTTAACGCAAAGTTACAGAAACGGGCTACTCTAAAGTGAGGTAATTCTTTACGACCCTACGTAACTGCTAATACACCTCCAAAAATATCGAGAGAGGTACCAAAAGACGCGTTTTGACCTCTGTAACAAGAATCCGAATCCGGAAAAGAAATATTTTAGTTCAGTGAAAAGTTATTAACAAAAAACCAAAAAATGACCCAGGTCAAATCCTGATATAGGGGCCCGATCCATGTTTTATATGTGCAGAACACCTTTCGGCATTGGTGATGTCCTTCCGCGTGCCACTTTTTTCTCACAGGGTAATGTGATTACAACAACCACATGAAAATGACAGAAAATTCTGAACTTTATATATTATATCTCGCAAACTACTGAAAATATTGGTTTTCCGGATTCAGATTCTTGTTACAGAGGTCAAAACGCGTCTTTTGATACCTCTCTCGATATTTTTGGAGGTGTATTATCAGTTACGTACGGTCGTAAAGAAATACCGAAAGTGATGCTGTATACTGTATATGGACATAAAATAAGCAAGCACACGGTTAGATTTGGCACACTGATGTCTGGTAGGGTCCGAATGAGATTTTCGTTTACACAAAAGTCTGATTAAGTTGATCATTGTGAAAGTCTGTGCTACAAATTTCACAAAACTTGCATTGTGAACTCACAAAAGATGGCGTTTTGGTGTAAAAATTTCGATTTTGATATTTTTATGTGGACATACATGGTTACATTTTTAACCTTTATTACTTTCATAATTTCTGAGAAGAACCATTTAACACATAATCCCATTTTTTCTTTAAGCTATCAGTTTTTGTTTTTACTAACACATAATAAGCGAATCATCCTAAGATAACTTTTATCAGCGCGTCGGAATTTTGGGCCAACGTTTGATAATGTCTTGATTTAGGAGTTAATCAGGCATTGAGTAAATGGGCTTCAGGGTCGCCGTCGCCAACGCGTGCAGGCCCACAAATTTTTCGAAGAACCTTTCTCTCGAATAATCCTAATGTTATCAGTGTCCACGCTTCCACACTTGTATAGTGTGATTTTCCTGCATCGAGAGGGCTTTTCTTTTAAATTGCCTACTCAGTCCAGAGTAGCATTTATTTGCAAGAGTAATTCTTCGTTGGATTTCTAGACTGACATTATTGTTGGTGTTAATGTTGGATCATAGGTAAACGAAGTCCTTTACTATTTCGAACTTTTTGCTGCCAGCAGTCGCGTGGGTCCCAATGACAGCATGTACTTCGTTTTGCCCTTGTTCCCCACCAAACCCATTTTTCCGGCTTTTCTTTATAGTTTGGAGTAAGCAGTAGGTTTAACTACTAATACACTTCCAAAAATATCGGGAGCAGTATTAAAATACGCGCTTTGACCCCTGTAACAAGAATCCGAAATCGGAAAACAAATATTTTGTTTTAGTAAAAAGGAAAAAACGGAAAATTGGTCCAGTAGCTCGATTCATTAACTTTTAACCACTCACCGAGTGTGTCCTCAGAAGCGGTGCCGCTATATAGCGGCAGTCACATAGGTTGTCAAAAATGTTAAAGTAATTACGTGTAAACTAAGAGCACGGTGTAGTTCACCGTAATGCAATATAGCGGCACCATCATTCGCATGACGGTACCAATTTTTTTGTCAACTGTTTTTGCCACCGTAATTTTTGTACCTGTGATTTTTGAAGTAATATATGACTTTTTTGACATATTTCATTTGTGAAATAAATATTTTTATATTTTATGTTTGAATAGAAAAAAAAATATTGGTTATTATTTGCATAAAAAGGAAAGTCTCTATAAATAAAATTTGTAAAAATTTCTAAAATTAGTTTAAATTAATTAAATAATCATAAATCAAAAACGCAATAATCAGAAATTGTTAGATTAATTAATTATAATTTTTAAAGTTTACCAACTTATAAACAAAATAAACTTTTTAATGCTCTCTGATTATTTATAAAATGCTGTTCCTGCTATTTCACAGCGCCGATGCCATTAAAATAGTCTCTAAACTTTTCTCGAATTTGACTGGGTGTATTTGCTCCACGCCTAATTGTCTTGATTACCGTTCGATTCTAGAGTGGTAACAACATTAATTTTACCCGCAAGCAAATAACTTGGAAACTTTTACACCCTTTTGGTATTCTGCCGGCTTAAGTTGCAGTTCAATTTCGTAAAAACCGAAAGAGGTGGTTACGTCTCGTAACCACGAAAAATTGCACGTGTTTTGTAAATATTTTTATGGACAGAAAACACCACAAATTTTGTACACATACTAGTTCACAAGAATTAATAAACAATATAAGCATTTTTTTACGCGAAGTTTCGCTCTCGTTTGCATTTTATTCTCTTTTGCGCATTGTTTGTTTTTGACATCGTTACCATGCGCGCTAGAATCGCGGGTACATAAACCGGTTACGATTTTCGGTTAGATAATCTTCTGGGTACAAAATTTCCGGTTACGCTCAGAATCGACACGTTAGTGGTAAAAAATTGTGTTCAGGTAAGAGTAGATTCTGTAGGTTTGCAACTTGATGTGGAGCCACAATATTCGCATCTCTTAAAATGATGTGCAGTATGCAAGCACTGGTAATAAGTTTATCTGTGACGTCTGGTGCTGTTGCAATAGGTTGAAGAAGAATGCAGAAAATATGGCAAAGGTATTTTCAGTAGTTATTCTCGCTCGAGAGAGTCTATAGTTATATATGGCTTTAGATTTATCCTTTAGGCTTTGTTTTCTGGGATAAGGTTTCATAAGATGCTCATATAGTGCAAATCCTTCATCGCCGACGATAACATAAGGTATGTTTCCTGCCGATCCAGGAAAGGGACGTGGTACTGGAAATTGTAATTCATCATTTCTTTTATTATACTTTCTTTTTCTTCTAAATTTATTACATGTATTACTATGTCCGCATTTTTTACTATATATTCTGTCCTTATTTCAGTATCAACAAATCCTATTTGTTCCGTCAGTTTTGTTGCTGTTAGTGAGCCTTCAACTAGAAATGTCCATGTCAGAAGTATTATCGTTATCATTAGAAATTTCTGAAAATTTTAATGGTTTTTTTATATTAGAAAGATGAATATTCTCTAAATTGGTTTTCTTATATCTAGGCTGTTCCTTATGTCTGAGTGCTCTATAGTTTTTAATAAAACCCTCTTTTCTCCTTTCCTCGTAGTTTATCCTAGTTTTATTTAATTTATCGATTATTTTTCTTTTAGTATTTTCTATATTGTTTTCTATTTTTTGTATATCTACCTTGCCTAGATGAACCTCGTTGGGAGTACATTTAATGGTAGAATGGTACCTGTCATTATAGTTTCTAATTGCCTTTTGTATTAATTGTTTAATAGACATGTCTTTATTTGCTTTATATAACATTCTAAACTTTTCGGCTATTGTGTTATGTAGTCGCTCTACATCAGCATTACCCGTATGGCTATTTGGTTTGGTTAGATGCAGATCAGCATTTTCTTAACGCGTTAAATTCGTTGTCTGCCTATCTTCTTTGGTTTCCCTATTTTTGCGAAATGGTCTTCGAGTTGTTCGATTAATGTGATATGATTCCTATCATTTAATGCGTAGGCTGCGGCAAATTTCGAAAATTTATCAATTACAGTTAAAAAATGGAATCCTTTCATCACATAGGTATCTACATGAATAATCTGGTTTTTATCTACTCGAGTTTCACTATAATGGAATTTGGCTTTGATAGGTTGCCTATCATATTTAATCTCTTTGCAAATGTGGCATTGGTTGATTACTATTTGAATAAGGTCCATAATCTTTGTGTAGTACACCTTATTTTTTATTTGATTATATGTCTCTTGTATGCCTGAATGCATACTTTCCTTAACGTGGTAGAGGGATATTTGCTTTACGGCCTCCACCTCCGTTTCTAAATCTTGTGCTCTATTGGTGCACTTGATAAACTTTATTTGTTTATCATTTTAATACATAGAAATAAGCTTTTCTTGCACCACATTACACTTGTGAGCGTTAAGCTCTGAAAATATTCCAATGTGTCCTTTTTTTATGTATTTTCAAAAATGTCCCCCATGCTTTCAAAATCGCTTTCTGATATGAAAATTATTCTTTTATTGTGGAGCACTTTCAATTCTTCTGTTTTATTGTTTGTTAAAATTATTTGTGTTCTATATTTATTAACGATCTCTTCCTTTATAGGAAAGTGGTCACCCAGATTTTCCTCTGCTGAATGTATGGTGGCTATTGTTGCATCATCCTCTAAATTGCATATCATATTTAATTCCGAACAATCCTCTTCCAAATAGTTTGAAATATTATCTGAAGTTGAATTTTCTTCCTCATTTTTCTCATTTTCCTGTTCTAAACGACTTAGGAAGTCCGCTACCTTATTCTCTTTTCCTTTCAAATATTCTATCTCACAATTATATTCCCCTAGTTTCAACAGCCATCTTTGGTGTCTAGGTGAAATATCTTTCCCTTTATATTTGGAATGTAAATATTTTATTGGCTGTTGATATGTTAAAATTTTAAATTTTCTACCGTAAAGGTATGGTCGAAAATAGCCAACACTCCAAATGATTGCCAAAAATTGCTTATCTGTTGCTGAATAGTTCCTTTCGTGATTATTTAATGTTCTTGAAGCAAAACAAACGGGATGCCCTTCCTTTCTTTTCGAAATTTGGAAATCGCAATATTGGATGGGACTTAAACAAATTTTTCAGTTTTTCGAAAGCTTCGACATATGTAGGATCTTTTAATTCTTACGCCTTTTTTCAAATATTTAGTGATTGGTTTGCAACTTTGGCAAAATCTTTTATAAATTTTCTATAATATCCTGTAACTCCAAGGAAACTTTTTATCTGTCTCTCTGTTCTTGGGAGTTCGAGTTTTTCTATTGTTTTAATTTTATTCGGATTAGGTTTCATTCCTTCATCAATTAAAATATGTCCTAAAAATTCTGTTTCTTCTTTCAAAAAATTGCATTTATCTACTTGAATTTTTAACTTGTTTTTCTCCAACTCTGAAAAAATGTCCTTAATAGCTTTGACATGTTCCTGCAACGATGTGCTGAATATAAGTATATCATCTAGATAGACTACACAAGTTATGTTAATATAGTCTCCCAGAATTTCATTCATAAGCCTTTGAAAAGTGGCTGGGGCATTTTTTAACCCAAATGGCATCCTTACGAATTCGTATAATCCGTGTGGAGTGACAAATGCCGTCTTTTCTCTATCTTTCTCTTTTACCAATATTTGGTGGTAACCCTTCGCTAAATCTATTGTAGTAAAGTATTGAGCTCTTACAAGTTTATCTAAAATTGAATCAATATTTGGTAGTGGGTACTTGTCATCCACTGTGACCTCATTTAATTTTCTATAATCCACTACTAATCGATATTTTCTTTTTCCGGAATTATCCATTTTCTTAGGTACTACAATAAATGGGCTACAATATTTTGATTTACTTTTTCTAATAATGCCTTGTTCCGTCATTTCCTTTATTTGCCTCCTAACTTCCTCTTCATGTTGAGGTGGGTATCTGTATAACTTTGAATTAATTTGTTCGTTTGTAGTTGTTCTAATTTCATGTTGCACAGCTGTAGTATTAGTTAGCTTATCACCCTCTTTAAATAGTAAATTCTTTAAACGTCTTAAAATTTGAGTAACTGCTGTATGTTCTTCTGGGTTTAAATGATTTAGCTGTATCCCCTCAACTCTGTTACTTGTTGCGTCTAGTGTGCAAACCTCATTAAATGTATGTGGTTTATTTAAAATTAGCGATTCCTTGTTATTAAGGATTAATTTTCCTTCCTTAATTTTTATTATGGCATTTAGGTAATTTAAAATATCAAAACCTATTATAAAATCATAGCTTCTTCCTGATAATGGTGTCATTTTCCACCTTACTCTAGCATTTTTTGGTAAATTAAATTCTTCGGGTGCTTCTGTATGCGCTTCGTATATAATTGTATCCTTATTCGTTAAGGTACTAAACGTAATTGGATTCTTTAAACTTTTGATTGGAAAATCTTTTATGCCGCTATTTATCAGGCTTAGGCCCGCTTTCATAAAAGCCGGTTAAGCCTAATCGGCGATTAATTTGACAGCTAACCATAGAAAATACGTCAATTAAACTCTGGTTAGCGGTTACCGGCTTTTATGAAAGCGGCCCTTAGTGTTGCTCCCGTATCTATTAGAGCTACATATTTTCTTGTATTTATTGTTAACGTTATTTTTGGTAAGGACTCCGAGGCTAATTCATAAAAAAAAAAATTGTATTCACTTCTTCACAGAAATTGTCAGGTACTCTTTCGCTTTGCCTATCCTCATTTAAACGATCTTGGCTATAATTTGGACGATGGTTTCCTGCTCTTTGAGTCCCTATACAATTAGCCTCGATGTTATCTATTTCCATCGGTTCTATATTTTGTTTCCTTTGACCTGATCTATTATCCTGTCTTCTTTGATGAGTTATTCTCGTTATATTCCTTATTTTTAGGAATGAATTGGGGATTCTGTTTAGACTGTCCCGAATTATTAACCCATTTCTTCTGGTCATATGTTTGTGGATTTTGTCAAGCTTGACCTGAATTATTTTTGATAGCTTGTCCTTGATTCGCATTGACATTAGGTTGATGGTAGTTGTTTTTATAATGCCTATGATCTGCATTATTTGATCTGTTAGGGTATTGTCTATTATATCTCCTGTCGTCTCTGGCTATTTTTCTATATTCTGGCCTAATACATGCATCCTCAAACCTTCTTCTAGTCAGAAGTCTTAAAATTTCATTTAAATTTGTTTCCTCATAAATTTTGTCAAGTAGCGTTCCCTAAGTAATTTCTTTTATTGTGTTTACTAACAGACTGTCCACGTTTGTCAAGTCTATGTAATGGTCGCCCCCATGGATGAAAGAGATAAGGTTTAGCCATCACATGTGTGAGAAAAAAGTATTTTTTCGCGTGACGTATGCGGTGTGTTGTCAACCTGAAAAAGCTGTCAAATACCATACATTTCAAGAAAGAAAATATAAACAACCTAACAAAAGTTGCTAAATAATAATATTTAGTGTGATAATCATCCAAAATAACTTCAATACGGACGTAATCAGTTTGTATAAATCGTATTAAAAGTATAGAAATCCCTTTACATTGAATTTCTTAAGGAAATTCAAATGGAAAGCTTCGGTCTTCAGATTTGTGCATCAGTGAGATTGTAAACAGATATTTCGCGTATAAAATTAGGAAAAATTGTGCAGTGGTTTAGAAAATAATGCAATATCATGTCATATTTACGATAATAAATGCATTAAATAAGTTTCGACTATGTGATTTAGAACTATTTACTCATTTTAAATGAAGTCCTCAAAGCCGTGTACCAGTGCAAATTTGTATGTAGACATTGGTACAAAATACTAATTACATAAAGTTTTAATGCATTTCTTTCTAAAAAATTGTTAAATATCTATTATTTAATGTTTAATTTCGATAATAATTGTATTAAATACGTTCCGGCAGTGTAATTTTAAAAATATTTACTCATTTTAAATGAGGTCCTCAAAGCCGTGTACCAGTGCAAATTTGTATGTAGACATTGGTACAAAATACTAATTATATAAAGTTTTAATGCATTTCTTTCTACAAAAATTTTAAATATCTATTATTTAATGTTTCATTTCGATAATAATTGTATTAAATACGTTCCGGTAGTGTAATTTTGAAAATATTTACTCATTTTAAATGAGGTCCTCAAAGCCGTGTACCAGTGCAATTTGTATGATGTTTTACTTAAATAAATACATACTTGCATTCGAAAAATACCAAATCAGTAAAAAGATTTTGTTTCATTTTAAGTGGCTTTATTTTATATACATATATTGTTTATACGTAAAATACAAATGAAATTCTGTAAAGGAAAATATTTGACAAAAATGGAGCCACTTTCGTTGGGAGTTTTCATCCTCTGGAAAGTGGAAAAACCCAACATTTTTATCATTGGGTTTATGGGAATTTGTGGCCACCGTGGTGTGGAGGTAGTGTTGTCGGCCTACCACACCAAGGGTCCGGGTTCGAGCCCTGGTACAGGTTACATCAAAAAGTGGTTTGAAAAAGTTTTTTCAAAACGGGGTCGCCCCTCGGCAGTGGTTTGGCAAACTCTCCGAGTGTATTTCTGCCATGAAAGGCTTCTCAGCAAAAAATTCATCTGCTTTGCAGATGCCGTTCGGAGTCGGCGAAAAACCGTAGGTCCCGCCAATTTGTAGGAAAAATTTCAAAGCGGCACACCACAAATTGGAAGAGAAGCTCGGCGCAAAAATCTCCTAGGAGGTTGATGATATAACTGTTGTATATCGCGCCATATATATATATATATATATATTATGGGAATTTGCGCAATTCAAAACTGCGCACTTCATTTTTATTAATGAAATAACCAAATATTTTTTTTTTTACAAGAATTCACACAGAATAAACAAAACAAATACTGTATCATGGCATATCCAATAGGTAGAAGCAGGAGGAGAAATGCAACCCTGCTATACATTTTGTTGTTGCTTGAAGAAACTTTATTGTCAAATACAACTGATATTGACAACTCAATTGAATTAAATTTTTATGAAAAATCCATGGCATACCTTGAAAAATCAATTTTTTTCTTCTGCTAAGAATCAACAGCCAGCCGTAAAAAAAAAAACAAACAAAGCCAATGATTCTATTGTAGAAAAAAAATTATATCAGCTGTGCGGGTGATTTTACCTATGTTACTATGCCATGTACTGTATTAAGCCAATACATGAACACCGCATACGTCGCAGAAAGTCAGCTGTTTTATTCACAATATGGCGGCAAAGTTGTTGGCTTAAGGCCGGTTCATTGGTGCAGTAGTCGTATCGCTGTAGTCGTATCCTTAACGTAAGAGAAAAACCAACATGCATTTGGTCGATTACATTGTTTCTCATAAGGTTGGTCGAATCAGCTGTTTTATAAGGTTACCGATAACGCACCAATGCCCCCGGCTTTAATCTTGTATAATTGATTCATGGGTCGCCCCTATAATAAACTGTCAGTTCGTCTGCTTTGTATTTAATGTTTTGAACTTCTACAATTAACTCATTCACGGTATTTATTTTTAAATTTGATATCATCCTATATATATGGTGGGGCTCTACATTTGGCCTGTATCTTAATTTCAACGTTTCTTTAATTAATTGCCAATTGTCTGGCTCGGGTATATTTATGACTACATCTTTTGCTTGACCCTGGATAGTTTTATAAAATATTGTACGTACCGCTTCCCGTTTTAATGCCTCGATGTGTACTGTAGATAGGAAGTATTCTACGCTGCTGAAGAAACTATTTATGGTTATATCACCTGTGCCTGTGAACATCGGCAAGTTGTTTATCGCCTTGAATATATTAGCTCTTCCGGTACTGTCGGTTCCATGACTTTGTTGTTGATTTTGTAGTTCCAAGTATGCGTTTCTGAGTTGTTCTATTTGTTGTTGTCTTCTCGCTAATTCCTCTACAAGATCTACTGGGGGCATATGTGATTGGTCTTGAGCCTGTGCCGTCCTTACTTCGTCAAATGCTCGCTGTCGGTTGATTCGCTTAATGATGATTGTCGTGATTTTTTCTCTAATGATTCAGTGGTGTAAGCTACGTTTTGCGTTCACTACACTGACCTTTTTCACGGGTTAAAACCCCCCCATGGCCAAATCTAAGTTGCAATGATTTTGCAAAAAATTTCAAAATACAGTTTGTAAATCTTGTATTGAATCTTGACTCATAATTTTTTACATAATTAGTTAAAATAATTTTGCGGAAGAAGAAATTGGTGAAAGTTGCAAAGAATAAGATTGGTCAATACATAAGTCCGGCACTTTGAATTGCACTCGGAGCTTTCCGAAATTACAAAGTTGTGTATCGTATGGGCATTTTTTTTTTAAATTTACTGATGAAAACAGAGAGCTGTTTCAATTAACAAGTACTGTAAACAGTACTATTCAGGACCTGATTAATTAGGTTTTGATGAATCAGAATTATGACTAATCAAAATATGATTTAATCTGTTCATCGCACGTCCCTAATTTGTACCAGTACAATTTATGTCATGACCAAATGATGCTAAGGTTGGGTCAAGTGAGCAGCTGACTTCTACTTTTTTCATGAGGATTGACAGAATTCTTTTCCGTACCTCGAAGAGTTGCAATGTTAAACGGACTTTAATTATAGCCATGTATTCATAAAAATGCGAATAATCCCAGCTTTCCAAAATCCAAAAGGAGTCCGTTATTGGAGCCTTTTCGGAGAGAAGAAATGAATGTTGTATAGCGAATGAACTGCAAGGCTCAATTATATGAAATATTTCGAGTGTTTTCTGACCCTTTTTGTTGTAGGCGTAAAGAGAATTGTGAGAAAATGAACGTTGGAGAGCAGATGAGCGACAACGTTCAATTATTTGAATGGTTTCAAACATTTTCTGAGGTTCTTTTTTTATTTTACCTAACAGAAGCTAAAGATCGCATTTTTCATGGACGTTTATCAATAGTCTGTAGCCATGTATTCATAAAAATGCGAATAATCCCAGCTTTCCAAAATCCAAAAGGAGTCCGTAATTGGAGCGTTTTCGGAGAGAAGAAATGAATATTGTATAGCGAATGAACTGCAAGGCTCAATTATATGAAATATTTCGAGTGTTTTCTGACCCTTTTTGTTGCAGGCGTAAAGAGAATTGTGAGAAAATGAACGTTTTCTGAGGTTCTTTTTTTATTTTACCTAACAGAAGCTAAAGATCGCATTTTTCATGGACGTTTATCAATAGTCTGTAGAAAATGCACATAGCACGTTTCATATTTTCCGAATTGTGTCAATAAAACATCATAAACCTTATTTTTTATTATTTATGACCCCAAATAAGCTTCAGAAAAACACCCATAGGCTCCGAAAGGAGTCTGAAAAGGCTCCAAAAACCCTCAGAATGGAGGAATAAAGGACTCCGAAAAAGGTTCAGAAAAGCATCAATAAAAGGCTCCGCAGTTCGTTTAAAAAGAGTCATAAAACGCATCAAATTCATCGAAATCAGACTCATTTCGGACTCTTTTTTATGACTCCGTTGGCGTGCCTGCGTAGGCTCCGAAAGAAGCTCATTTTGGAGAGTAAAGCTCTGAGAAATGAGCGTTTTGTGGCTCCGAAAAGAGTCTTTTTTGCACTTTTGGTTAGCTGGGATATGCCATCATATCACCAATTCTCTATCAAATACAAATAGCTTTAGGCATCAGAGTATGCAGTTTCAGAAAAGTTAAAGAACATTTAAATTTATGATGTATGGGTCTAGGTATCTGTTTCAGGAAATATGTTTATCTTAGTGAAAAATGTATGCGAATGCAAATCTAAATTAAAACCCCCCCCAAAGCTAATTCCTGCGCACGGCCCTGCACCATTCATACCACTCCTTAAACGTTCAAATGGTAAGGTATGCCTTTAACAAACATTCTAGCTCTATATAACTTGCCGATTTTTGGATTTCAGATTTGTGACCCAAACTTGAAAATATTAAATGTAAATGCCCAGTTTCCCGGGGCGCGCCATGACGCATATACATATATGGAGCTCATGTGCGGCACGGCAAGTCATGCAAAGGGAGCATGAAAATGGAAACCAGAACATGTTTTTGATTGGTAATATTATTTAACTTTACAATGCGCACAGCGTGTGTTGGCACCACCGGGGCTTTACGCACCTGCCCCACTGCGGCATTGGATCCTATTTTGAACCTGCTCCCAATTGACTTGCACATATTATGCATATCGGCACAATCCGCACTGAGGCTCCGGGAGTCTGGGTGCTGGAAGGATACTCAGCAAGGGCACAGCAGTATCCTTAACGATCTCCCAGCGGGAGTAGTTAACAATTCAACAGATCATTATCCTCACAAACTGAAGTTTGAGAGCAATGCCATCACAGCATTTCCAAGTAGGAATGAATGGAGGAGGGGCGAGATAATAAGTGATAGGGGTATACAAATCTTCACAGACGGCTCCAAGATGGACTCGGGTGTGGGGGCTGGTATATTCTCGGGAAGCCTGGATATTTCTGCTGCATTCAGGCTCCCTTCGTATTGCAGCGTTTTTCAAGCAGAGGTTCTTGCGATTTGCCAGGCATGCAAAGCGCTCGAGCAAAGAAACATAATTGGTAAGGTTACTATCTTCTCTGATAGCCAGGCTGCGATAAAGGCAATCGCATCGCCGCATACTACTTCAAGCGCAGTGCATGCATGTAAGCAAGCCTTGGCAGCGCTGGCCAATAATCTGGAAGTATCCATTATCTGGGTCCCGGGTCATAGGGGAATCGAGGGTAATGAGAAGGCTGATGAACTGGCACGTAGGGGCTCATCAGGGGAAGAAGTAAGCAAACTTGAGACGGGTGTACCCCTAGCAGTAGCAAAGGGAGACATCCATAAGTATTACCTAAGTGAGGCACAGCGTAGGTGGAGGGGCATCGCTACGTGTGCAATATCAAGAGCCACCTGGCCGGAGTATGACCAGAGGAGAACAAGGAGTCTTCTAGGCAGGTCCAGGGCGGGTACGTACAAACTTATAGCGGTCTGCACAGGTCACTGGCCGATTGGCACGCATGCGGAAAAAATGGGTATTCCGCATAACGACCACTGCAGAAGTTGTAATGACACCACTACCAAAGAGACCGTTGAGCACTTCCTGTGTAAATGTCCGGCTCTAGCTAGAACACGATTAAAATCTTTCGGGACCCCCTTTTTGGAAAACCTAGGGAGGGTATCTGAAATAGGGATTCCTAGCATTCTGGAATTTATAAACAACTCTGGTTGGTTGTAGAGAAATATCCGCATTATTGTTAGTAGGTTCGACGAGTCCTTATGGCATCAAAACGGCTTCTAAGAAAGCTACTTGGGCGACCTTTTCCAGGTCGCAGCCATTTTACCTACCTACCTACCTACAATGCACATAAGTTTAAAGTTTGATCTTGCAGGTGATTCTGTATATCCCTTGGAACCGTGGCTTATGACGCCACCACCAAACCAACCAGATGGTACTGCCAAGTTTCGGTATAACGAGGCGCTATGCAAAGCACGAAACCCAAAAGAACGGCTATTTGGGGTCCTTAAAGCTACTTGGCAATGTCTGTCGGGACAACGGGTTCTTTTGTATGAGCCCGGGTTCGCGGGAAGGGTGGTAAACGTGTGCGCCAGCTTACATAATGTTCGTTTAGTCAAGCGATCAGACGAACTTGGTAACATCGCTATAGTCTTGGACACGCAGAGCAATGATATTTACGACAATTCAAGCTCAGTATCTTCCGCAGGAAAACGTGTCCAAGAGAGATTTATTTAAAATTTGTTTACTTAAATTTTCGTAAAAAATTTTGTTATTTATTTTATTTTATTGTTTAATGCATTAGAGAATTTCATTTAAACACGACTTAATGGCCGACATTGTATATATTTGAGCCATACTAATTAAGTTAAGCCAGTATGTTGTCCTACGATTACCAAACAAAATAAAACGTACTACTTTTATTGATTGAAAACTTCTAATTTTTTATTTTATTGTGGAATTTGGTTTAAAGATAATAAGGCACATATTCAGACCATTAAAACATTTTTATTAAAAACTACAAGTACAAGAAAAATCATAAAAAAAATACACCTCTTCAACCTAATAATGATAAGAGAAAACATTACATCACCACTTTACTTATACTAATTACAAAAAGGAAAACATTACAACTTCATGTACATATATATATTACCATTAAAAGCTTTCGTTCTCTTATTATTATTAGCTTGAAAAGGTGAAACTTAAAAAATCCTATTCATGGAACATAAAACTTAAAACAATTCAACATTTTATAAGTAAAAATATAAAATGACTAGAAAACTTAAACTAAAAACCATAAAAACGAAAACATGGAAAACAAAACTTAAAACAATTCAACATTTTATAAAGAAAAATATACATATATATACTAAAAAACTTAAACTAACATTTTAAACAGGTACAAAAGGAACAATTCAATTTATTTAAAATAGTTCAACAGGCTATAAATTCATTTTTAAAAATATCGCTATCATCACATATAAAGCCATCTTCCAGAAAATCCTACTTACTTAATTAAATTTAATACAAAGAAAAAACAAACAATCTAATTAAAAGCAAACAATCTAATACAAAGCAAAACAAACAATCTATGATGGCTTTATAGTTGATGTTAACGATACATATGTAAACCAAAAAACAACAATTCTAAGATACATTAAAGCTATTTGTACTTAAATTAATTATTCTCTAAAATTGCACTGGACAGCCTGCTGAAAATCTCAGTGCAGATTCTCACCGCTTCCCCAAAAAACGTAGTGGCTTTTGAATGATTTTCGGTCGACCTTGCAATATTGTCGTTTGACCGGGCAATATTGTTGATTGCCTCGGCCATCGCAACGTTCGCCTCAATCCTCCTCTCATCGTTTTCGTCAAGCTTTTTCTGAGTTTCTGCCATCATCTAGAGGATAAGAAATAAATAAGAAAAGTGAAATTTTATAATTATAATCAATTTTATATATTTTTGTCAATTTTAGTATAGTAAATATATAGTTTAATAAGGTGTTTGGCAATTTTTTCTTAGAAAATCTTGAAAATCATTTTAACTTTGCATTATTTCTTACCCTCATTGTATCGGCCTGCTTTTCAGCGATCGCCAAAAATCGCTTCTCAGCTGCGCTCTCTGCCACATCGTCATTCTTCCTTTTCGAGCCCCTGCGAGGTGTTGCTGCAAGAGTTCGAGGTGTGGTTGCAGGAGTGACTGAGGCGTATCTTCGCCTATCGACAGCAGATGGTGTAGCTGGTGGGTCTCGAACCTCGGAGTGTGCTTGCAGCTCGCTACTGGCACCATCTTGTAAGTACTCCTCTTCCACGGTCAAATTCAGATGCTATAAGTTTATAAGAGAATGAAATGATGAGTAAAAATAATAATCAATATACAAAGGTGCAAAACTACAAACTCACCTCTTTCAAAGCCAAGCTATCCAAGCAGTCTGGTGCGCCTTCGATATAGCTGTCTCCGATGAGCTCCACAATACGCATCTCTGTCTCTGTAAGAGGTGCTACAGAGATGCTCCTATTCCCCGTCTGGGACTGCTGGTTATTGCGGTCCCGCGCACGGTTACTTGTTCGGCTTTTTAAATCTCGCCAGACCTGCAAAAAAAAGAAAAATTAACAACAAAGTTACACACGATGCACCATTCCATAGAATTGGTGGTAATTGTTTCCTTTAGGAGACGACTGCTAAAAGGTTTCAAACAATGTGTAAGCAGTTGTTTCCTAAAGGAAACAATCACACATTGTTTGATACCTTTTAGCAGTCGTCTCCTAAAGGAGGCAATTACCGAATTGGTTAGCAATTGCTCCACACTTTTTACAGCTCCTCCAATGGCGTTCAGCTTCTCTGCCATCTCCTTCCACTTCTTCTGGTTTTACAGCTTGCCGTGCATCCGCTGGAATCGTCCCGACGCCAAACCAGGAGTTTCTCCCAGAAGATCCACCATTTCCCTTATTTGCTCAGCTGTTGCCCGACTCCTTTTGGTTGCTGCAGCACTTGTTGACACCATTCTAAAGAAAAAAAGAAAAATAAAGGCCAGTAAATGAATAAAAATATAAAAATTATCAAAAATACTTCCCTTTGCTGAAATATCTGCTAAAAAATTGCGCCAACAATTATTTTTCTTCTATTCCTCTTTGAACTTTGCGTCAATTTTGCAATTTCAGTACCAGTGATGCCCCATTTTCTCAAATTTAAAACATAGATAATAAGTGTTGTTAAATCCGAGTTAGTGAATCGCACAATTGTTAAAGTAAGCAATATACGACAATGTTAAATATCTCTGATTGTTAAAAGTTAGTGAATCGCTATCATCTTCGTCGGAATCGGCAAATACCAGCGGCAGGACGGAGGATTTTCTAAATTCTTCTGCAAGTACGATGAGCGAGAAAAATTTGATAACTTTTTACAAGTTATAAAAAATTATACCGACATAGAGTTCAGAAAGCATTTTAGGTTAAACCTATTAACGGCAAATCTTTTAATTGGTAAGCATTTAATACTTGAAGCACCATTATCAATACATACATAATTATATGCGGATGCATTCTTCATAATATCCGCTGCTTAGAGCATGACAGCATTGAAGATGAGACGTTAATAGAAGAGGGGGTTCAGAATAGTGGACAAGACAACGATATTAATATATTTCAGCAACTTATAAATTCAGTTCAAATGATAACATCAATTTGTCATAATATGTACCTAAATTTTAAGTAATTTTGATTTCCTGTAAACCTATAACTTTTAAAATAAATATGCGAACTCATTTTTTTATAGTTCATTAATTAACCCATCTTTGTTTTTATTTGAATTAGTGAAGACAAAAAATTTGTGTAACATAAAGATAACAAGACATCTTCAACAAAAATATTTCTTTAAATCATGTTTTAAACATAAAATGAGAAAAATGACTTAGACTAAAACTTAAAACTATTCCATATATACGCAAAATTTCAATAATATCTCAGACTTCATTGTTTCCTAAGACTATTCTATATATACGCAAAATTTCAATGATATCTCAGACTTCATGCTTTCTTAAACTATTATATACTTATATATACACCTAAAATTTCAACAATACCTCAGACTTCATTTTTTCTTAAAACTATTCTAAATACACAAAATTAAACTGGAACTTAATTTTTTTTAAAAAACACCATCACCAAAAAAATATCACATATTTACATTAAAACAAGTAAGGAAGTCTAAGTTCGGGTGAACCGAACATTAAATACCCAGCGTTAGTTTTCAGAAAAAGGGGCGTGGTTTTCATCCGATTTGGCCCATTTTAAAAACCAATCTATTCCGAGCCTAAGCAATAGCGAATTTGCTTACATGAGCCAAAAGTACTGAATCGATCTTCTCAAGGGTTATACCATGTCCTATATATAACTTGGGAAAAGAAGGCGTGCCATGCCCATAACTTTTAACGTATTTTGTGAAATTTTTTCATATACGGAGATATGTGTCCACTAATCAATATTTACGTAATTTTAAAAAAGTGGGTGGTGGTACGCCCACGGATTTTATTATGTTGTTGCTCCCTATTTGAAGATCAGTTTTCATTGCAGATCTTTATGATACTTTCACAGTGGCTTGTTAATAGTGAAATGTTGTGGGCCAAAATAATGTAAAGAATATAAAAATTGATGTATGTACCAATTATATTATTATAGCGGTATCAGTTAATTAGATATGGACTTTTCATTATTTCCACCTCCTTTCAATATAACTTTTATGAAAAAGTAGGCGTGGTCGCGAAGCGATTTCCTTTATTTTCTATAGCTGAATTTAACACAACAATAGTATGCCCTCTACAAAATTTCGTTATATTAGCACAAACTGTTCTGAAGTTATTGAGAGTCAAAATTTGAAAATTTCTTCAAATATATGTGGGCGGTGACACGCCCCTTTTCAAAAAATTTGATAAAATTAAAAATTAGAACATTTAAATCAATATATATTGCAAATTTTATCATTGTAGCTGCTTCTGATATTGAATTAACCCGTTTTATACGTTTTTCGAAATTTTCGATATCGAAAAAGGGGCGTGGTTATGGTCCGATTTTACCCATTTTCAATACCAATCTATTCTGAACCCAAATAAGGACGCATGCCGAATTTTGTGAAGATATCTCATGATTTGCTCAAGTTATCGTGTTAACGGACGGACGGACATGGCTCAATCAAATTTTTTTTTCGATCCTGATCATATTGATATATGGAAGTCTATATCTATCTCGATTCCTTTATGCCTGTACAACCAACCGTTATCCCAACAAAGTTATAATACCCTTGTACTAGTACTAGTACGCTGGGTATAAAAAAATATTTACATATTAGACAAAATCACGAACTGCGCAAAGGAATTGATTACTTTTCCCATTACATGTATTTGGGAATTGAGAGTAATTTAATTCCTAAAGTAATGATTACTACACAGCTCTGGTAACATCCAACGTCAACTGCTAAAACATGTCAAATATTTTTGGAAGAGATATCAAAAGATGCGATGTCGATAATCCGAAGTGGGAAAATTAATTTTTTTTCAGTGAAAAGTTAGCGAAAAAACGAAAATTTATACAGCTATGATTTCAAATGGATGATCAGATCTATGGTATTTATATGTACAACACCTTTCTGCGTAGGCTTCCTTTAGCCGCGCTTAAAAAAACCCTAAGCCGGGCCAACACCGGCTCCGCGGTTCCCAGTATTTCGCCGCAAATTACAAATGTTAATATCCAGAGCTGGGTAAATTCAATTCCATTACAATAACAATACAATACAAAGTAATCAACTCCTTTGACCCATACAAAAGGAATTCTTAACAATTCAATTCCTCAAAATAAAAAAAAATGTTAGGCTCAAAAAAAAAATACTTTCGAACGGAATTGTAAATGTAATTTAAATTTTTCCAATTACATTATAAGGAATGCCAAAAGTACTCTCGAATTTCCCATTAAATTACTCACAGGAGTTGTGAAAGTAACTGAAAAGCGAAATGTTAATTCTGGTATAAAAACGTATTTCAATAGACTTTTCGGGCAATATATTTAATTTTTCAAAAAGGGATCCCTTCTAAGCGTAGAGCATAGAAAAAGTTGTCCTGAGAAGAACCTTCACCCCTATTCTGCATTTCGACTTGGATCGAAATTTTCTCTGTTTGGCAACTTTGGTATTCTAGGTTCCAATTCCGTTCAGTTCAACTTCGAAACTTACAATTCTGCTTATTCTACGCTTCGATCGTAGCTCCGTTTTCCTAAGTTGCAATTTTGTTGGCGGATAACTGCTTGTTCTTTATTTTGCAATCAATATAAGATTAATTTCCGCGATTTTTTGTTAAAATTATTCAAAATTTAGCAAAACCCGTTGTGACGGACTTTTCCTTGAATGCCGAAGTACGCACCGTCCAAGGGTCTGAAATTAGAAGTTCCCTAAAGGTCCTCTCAAGTGATAAAACCCTGTGATTATGTTTTGAATTCAACTGTATTACTTTATTTGTGGGATTTTATCCTCTTTTCGCAAATCTACAATCTTAATTTTAATTGGGCACTAATTCTTCTTTTTTTATTGATTACGGCTAGCTATAATAAAGGCGGCTGAGGTGAAAACCCCTGCTTGGCCCGACCGTCAGCGGAGGTGAAAACCACCACTCAATATATAAAACTTGCAATCGTGAGGTGAGAACCCCAGGTTTGCATTCGCTGAGGTACATTCGCTGTCGCAAAACGACTTCCTTATTTCCTAAAAATCATCGCCCTTTTATACAGATTTTACTGGCGGCGGACCGCAAAATTACAATAATAATTCTTAGGACTAAATCTTAACCTAACGGCGGATCTTCCACTGAGTTTATATGTTCATATATGGTATTTACATCTTTTCCCTACATTTCATGCACTTTAGCCCCATTGCCTGTGGTCAGCTGCTTTCTCGCACTCCATCGATCTGCTGGACATTCCCTCAACATTAATATTATTTACATATGTACACATGCTAGTTATTTTCCTGCAATCCCATTTTTACCTGCTGTCAATGCTAGCAATGCACTTTTCTTCTCCTCTTTATGCTATGTCCGCTAACATTGGGTTGCCAAAATATGAATGCGTGCGCGAGTTACATGTCATTACTCCCATCCCTTTTCAACCTTCATTCTACATAATAATTACCCTTAAGTTTTCTCTTAGGCTTAAGTACTCATAGTTTTAAGCTTAGGTGATAAGCATATAAATAGATGTGCATCTTGAAAATTTCCTCCTTCTTGATTAAACGTCTGACAAGTAAGTTTGTGTTTTATTTAAATCAGTGGCTTAAGCTCACAAATGTAATTGGCGCAGTCGAGTGTAAAAGAACCAACGAAGAAATTAAATTTCTTCGATTCCCAGAAAAAAGAAATAAAAATTAAAAGAAAACATTTTTTTTTTTATTTCAAAATAAAAAGCTAAGCAAGAAAAGGAAAAGTATAAAGTGGAAAAAAATAAATAATTTTGTGCGAAAATAAAAACCTTAATTAGAACGTTAAAACGTAATAAACGTTTGTAGTAAAAACTGAACAAAAAATAAAATAGAAAAATTGAAAATAAAAGTGCGGTTTAAATAGAGATTAAAAACAAAATTTTGTTTAACTTTTATATAAAAAAAAAAAATTTAAATTTTTTTTTGCATATATATATATCAATGTGTACATATGTGTAACACATATAACTGTTTAGTGAAAATTGTTCGTAAACAAGAAACAGTTATGCTAAAAGTTTTCGTCAATTTGAGTAAACAAGTTACCGCTATACGACAGTTTTAAAAAACCGAACACTTTTTGCAAAGTTTGGTAAACAAGTTCCCGTTATATGCCAACGCTTAACTAAGTTAAACATTTTACTTTATTTAAAAATAAAAATAAGTGTATAAAAATAGTTATGAATAAATATTGAAGAAATTTTTTTTGTTAATTAAGAAAATAAATAAAAAAGTAAATAATAGGAAAAAAAATAATTTGAATACCTAAATCAAACTATTGTATGCAAAATACGAAGAAATTAAGAAAATATTTAAAAAAATTTTATTTTCAAACTATTGTATGCAAAATACGAAGAAATTAAGAAAATATTTAAAAAAATTGTATTTAAATTTGAGTACATGTGCACTTCTTAACTTAACGAGTTTACAAAAAATACAACAACAAACTATTAATAGAGAGAATTCATCTACTTTTCTACATATTTGCGAGCGAGGTTTAGTGAGAGAACTAGAGTTTAAATCACGCTATTTAAAAAAAAAAAAAAACAACAACAACCATCCAAGCGAAGGATAGTTGTCAAACAATTAGCAAATATAATGTGGAAATAAAACAACAAATATATATTGGCGTAAAACCGGTTCCCACTACTCACATAGTATGAACATAAAAATAAGACAATAAAAAGAGTAAAGAAGTATAGGAAATTACAAAACCAAAAACAAGAACATTACTTGAATGAATGAAATAAGAAGCAGAAAGGAACACGAAATAAAATAAATATTTAATGGAAAAAAGACAAAGTGCCTTTGATCGAAATCGGAAATTATTAAACATGGAAAATCTTGAGCTACAAGTTGCCCAGTTAACTGAGCTAGTAAATAAACAAGCCTTGACCATCCAACAACAACAAATAGCAATACAGCAACAACAAGAGCAAGTAACTATGCAACAACAACAACAGCAAGTAACAATCCAGCAACAACAACAGGACACAGCAAACCAACAACATCAACAACAATTACAATTGGCAAGTCTATGTTTTCAGCTGAGTGCAAAGGACGTTATACAACAATTTCGGCAATTACGTCCTTTAGATGAGACACAATTTGTAGGCTCATTCATAAGGTCAGTGGAAAAAACTTTTGAGCTGTGTGCAAATAATGCTCAGCTTAGGGAATACGGGCTTCACATAGTTAGGAATGAAAAAATTATGGGGGATGCTGGAAGAAGTATTCGTGAATTAAGCGAAAATTCCGATTGGGAGCAAATAAAAAGTAACCTAAAACAGCATTTTAGACCTCGTCAAACTTATGGCGAGATATTTAATTATTGTAGAATGGTCAAGGTATCAAATTTAAGAGAATTATTTAATGTTTCCGAAAAGGCCAAATTCGACTTATGTGAATTGCACGAGTTTGATGGCAGACAATCGTCACTATATTCTCCAGTATGCATTAATAGAGATTTAGTGGACATTTTATTAGAAAAAATAGATGGTCCAATTCGGGCTCATATAAATGCAAACAGTAGTTTAAGTGAAGTAGTAGGTATTCTGAATTGAAACTTCTTGATGATTCAAGATGCATTGATTTTAAATATAGAAAAGAAGTTAATAGGTTTAAAGTAAATGGCAGTACTAACTACCGAACAAATAAACAGATTTCAAATAATAATAAGCCTAAGACAATCAAATAGATACCAAAATACGTATAACCCTAGTGATAAGAACTTTCAGCCACCTTATAGGAATAATTATTCATCACAATCGCGAAATACTTACAATACAAACAAACAGAATTTTTCAGATAATACAGTTGAGCCCATGGATGTAACTAATATTGAACAGTCCGTAAATTTTCTCGAGGAGAGTACTACCAACTGTTACCGGTGATAACAATCACTATTGAAAACGAGAGAATAAATTGCTTAATAGATACTGGTTCTACAACTAGTTTAATAGGGCCCAATGCTTTAAATAACTTTTCCGTTGAAAGTTTAGAAAAAACATTATATTTTAAAACTTTAAATGGAATAAATAAAGTAAATAATAAAATTATTACCCCATTCCCTAAAGAATTTAAGTCTTATGGAACAATATCTTGGAAAGTAGTAGATTTAAAAAACGAAAACTACAATGCCATTATTGGTCAAAATATTTTAAGACCCTTTAAAGCAAGAATCGATTTTGAGAACGATTGTCTTGAAATAAATAAAAACAAAATTTTTTTCAATAAATATCCTTTTGATATTCACCATATATATGCATTGAAACCAGTTCCTCATAATATTATTGAAAAATTGAATTTAAGTCATCTTAATCCCGAAGAACGTAAAAACCTTACAGCTACACATAATATTGAACACGAAATTATAACGACTACTAGTAATCCAATTTATTCAAAAATTTACCGCTATCCTAAAGTCCACGAACAGGAAATAAATAAACAAATAAATGAAATGCTACAGCAAAACATTATAACCCCATCCTACTCTCCATATAATAGTCCCTTATGGATTGTACCGAAGAAAATGGATAAAAACGGCTCAAAGCAATGGAGAGTCGTGATAGATTATAGGAAATTAAACGAAAATACAATTTCCGACAAATTCCCAATTCCTAATATCGACGCGATATTAGACAAATTGGGTAGAGCCATGTACTTTACCACACTGGACCTTGCCAAAGGTTTTCATCAGATTGTGGTAAAGCCGGAGGATCGTAAAAAGACCGCTTTTTCAACTCCTGATGGGCATTTTGAATTTGTGCGAATGCCTTTTGGGCTAAAAAATGCTCCATCAACTTTTCAACGGCTCATGAACTCCGTGCTCCAAAAATATATAAATCGGGTATGTGTCGTCTATTTAGATGACATCTTAGTTTTTAGCTCTTCTTTAGAAGAACATTTTACAAATCTTAAACTTATTTTTGAAGCTTTGCGAAAGGCGGGTCTAAAGATCCAAGTTAATAAATGCAATTTTTTATGTAGGGAGACTGAGTATCTGGGTCATGTCTTAACCTCTGAAGGGGTTAGGCCTAATATAAACAAAGTCGATGTTATCAAAAAACTAAAACTACCAACAACCGACAAACAGATAAGATCTTTCTTAGGGATAACGGGATACTATCGTAAATTTATCAAGGATTACGCAAAAGTGGCTTATCCTATGATACATTATCTAAAGAAATAGTCCATATAGATACATATGTAAATTCAAAACACTCCTTTATAGTTTTTATTGATAAATTTTCCAAACATGCAGCGGCATTTCATTTAGAAGATCGGAATAGCAAAACATTAATCGAGAAAATTAGGCTGTATATCTCACTGTTCGGTAAAATGATGAAAGTAGTATGTGATAATGAATTTAACTCTGTCAATGTAAAACAGTTTTGCCAGGAGGAGGATATAAATATCCATTTTACAAAACCCAATAGCCATACTGGCAACTCAGATGCTGAACGATTTAATAATACTTTGACAGAGAAAATACGAGCTTTAAATATTGAAAATAAATTACCAATTAAGGATCAAGTAAGTAAGGCTGTTGAAATCTACAATAATACATACCATTCAACAATAGAGACGGCTCCGAACAATGCCCATATGAATATTATTGATAAGAACGAAATAAAAAAAAGAATCGAAACGAAAAAACAAAAAAATATATCTAAGGCAAATTTATGTAGAGAAGATTTTATCGAAGAAAGGTCTGAAGGCTATATAAAGAATTATTTGAATTTGAGGCATAAGGAACAGCCAAAATTCAGAAAGTCAAAATTAAAAAATGTCCACGAGTCTAATATTAAACGCCCTTTAAAATTCACAAATACAGTTTAAATAAAGTTTCTACACGCAAACTAGCATATTTTGTACCTATCAAACAATAAAAAAAAGTAATATTTAAGTGTAAATAAAAATGTAATGTTTAAAAGAATTGCATAAAAATTCACAAAATGTATTTAAATTATAAATTAAGGTAATAAGAATTTTCCCTTATATTTCTTTTTAACTTTGTTTCTAGAATTAATTAATGAAAAAGTATAAATTCAATTAAACTTAATTTTACTTTTATTAAAATTATTTAGTTTAAAATCCAGGAGTATTTTAAAAACAAGGGGTGGAGGAGTTACATGTCATTACTCCCATCCCTTTTCAACCTTCATTCTACATAATAATTACTCTTAAGTTTTCTCTTAGGTTTAAGTACTCATAGTTTTAAGCTTAGGTGATAAGCATATAAATAGATGTACATCTTGAAAATTTCCTCCTTCTTGATTAAACGTCTGACAAGTAAGTTTGTGTTTTATTTAAATCAGTGGCTTAAGCTCACAAATGTAATTCGCGCGGGTGTACCAAATCACCGCTGCTTGAGTTTGTTGGCCGACCCTTTTGCTTATTGGAATGCTGGTTGCTTTGTTTGTGCAATATTTTTCTAGCGCCGCTGTTGATCTTCGGTAAAACGTACATTAGGGTGCACCTAATATTATGAAAAATAAAAGGTATGAACTAGTTCTGAAACGTGTATGTATGTATGTGCATATGAATATTCGTTATATATTTTGGGCAAACGCATGTGTGCTTGTCGTGTAAAAAGGTGTATGTGCGAAATTGTCAAATTTCGGTATACTTCATATAGCTGAGTATATACATATATAAGGTATAGATATTTAGTTTATGTGTAAAACCGGCTATGTCGGCGGTTTAGCAGTACGGCGTATGTGCAAAATGTGAAATCCTGATATTGCGGAAACATGTACGTTGTTATTGTGCACAACGGCACATGTGCAAAAGTGTAAAAATCCAATTTGTTTCGAAATATATGTATATAAATACATATATGGTGTATATATGTATGTGTTGTGAGGTCTCCAGAGTCTTCGAATCGGGGTCCTCACACTCTCCCCTCACCTGCCGAAATAATACCGTAAGTCTCCGGACATTCCCAATTATTATTTTTTTTTTTTTTTATTCCCAACGGATTACCCACCATATCACGGATGGTTCTTTCGTGCCGAGTCTTTGAAAGGCTTTGGTTTGTTAATCGTCGAGATCTAAAACTGCTCAGCTACAGAGGAAACCTCATCAGCTCAGTAAAAAAGCTTACACAATTAATAAATCAGTAGTTGACAGCGAAAAGTTAATTGTTAAGAGTAAAGATAAGAAACAAAGGATATGAAAAAAAATTGTTGCTATGTATTTAGGATAGAGAGAATTGACTTTTTTATGCTGCATAGTGAGTCTGAAATATCAAACGTACCAGAATGAGAATTATAATCTTGACACAAACAACGAAAAGGCTCATTTAATTGAAAATTAAAATGTCTTGACGGACGAGAAGGTACATTGAAGTTCACTTCGCATTTAACCATTTAGTAATTTAATCATGAAGACAATTCCAAGCATTTCCCTCCGACTAGAAAGGCTGTGAAGATTAATTAGTTTTAAGCGACTCGTATAGGATGGCAAATTATACAAGCGATCCCAGTGAAGATCTCTTAAGGCAAATAGTAAAAATTGTTTTTGAACTGATTCTAAGCGATCCACGTGGGCCTGGTAACGCGGCTTCCAAATTATAGAACCGTATTCAAGTATCGGTCTGACTAATGTAGTAAAGAGAGTTTTAGTTACATAGGTTAGGTTAGGTTTAAGTGGCTGCCATAACGGCACACTTAGGCCAGTTGTGGTAGGCCCGTTGTCATACCACAGAAAGACACCGTTACACCTCATCCTCGAACCACTTTGTTGACTTGATGTAGGTCATCAAGTCCCTGACGTCCAGCTCCGCTACTTGGCGAAGGTTGACCAGATAGGAGGCCCCCAGATAGCGCCGTCTGGCCTCAGTTAAGGCGGGGCAAGCGCAGATTAGGTGTTCGACTGTTTCCTCCTCTTCATCCTCTTTACAGCTTCTGCAACTCCGACTATAGGGCACTCCCAGTCTCTCCGCGTGTTTGCCTATGAGGCAATGTCCGGTTAGTACCCCTATTACTTTGGATATTTCATCCCTTCTTAAAGTGTAGATACGACGAGATTTCTTCGGATCCCATTTTGGCCAGGTCTGCTTAGATATCTGGCAACCTGCTGTTTGCAGCCATATTTTTTGGGCTTGGTCGTAGATGTATTCTTTCAGCATTAGCTTGCATGTGGCGAAGGGCATCCCTAAGCGTTCTTTATCTGGAAGAACCTGCTCGGTCGTGCCCTGCCTGGCAAGTTCGTCTGCCTTGCAGTTTCCCTCGATGTCCCTGTGCCCCGGGACCCAGATGAGATTCACACAGTTCTGTTGGGCCATCTCCTGTAGAGATCGGCGACAGTTTAGCGTGAGTTCAGAATTGAACGAGTAAGAGCCGAGAGCTTTGATGGCCGCTTGGCTATCACTAAAAATAAAAATTTCCTTGCCGATACTGTCATTCCCTATATTTTTAGCGGCTTCCCATATTGCTGAGACTTCAGCCTGAAAGACACTGAAGTGATCCGGTAGTCTGAAAGACAGTTCGAGGTTTTGGTCCTTCGAGTAAACCCCTCCTCCCACTCTACCGTTTAATTTAGAGCCGTCGGTGTATATGGACACACCCCCTTTCGCCGTGAAGCAATTATTAGGCTCCTCCCAGTCTTCCCTCCTGGGAATACGTATTTTGAAGTAACGGTCATCAGCTGTTGTTGTCGCACAGCGATCCGTTCTTGTGGGGAGAAAACTGTATTGGCTCAGTATGCTGGAATGCCCCATGGTTTTTATGCTCCAGCAGGACGTTTCTCTCAGACGCAGGGCTGATGCTGTCGCTGCTTGGTATCCTGCAAGGTCTACAGGCAGTACGTCAAGGATGACTGATGAAGAACTTCACTCGGTGCAGTCCTCAGGGCCCCGCTGATACTGATCATACTGGACCTATGGACCTTGTCAAGTAAGTTTCGGTATGACGCCTTGCCCAGGGCAGGCCACCATACTACGACTCCGTAGAGAAGTATGGGTATTATAATCGTAGTGTAAATCCATTTGCAAGTTTTGGGGCCGAGTCCCCATTTCTTCCCAATCGCTCTTTTACACGTCTATAATGCTATGTAAGCTTTATTTTGGCGCTGAACAAGATTATCTTTCCAGTTCAGCTTTTTGTCTAGAATTACGCCTAGAAATTTATCGGCTAGTTCAAGGCGCACCCCGTTTAGTTCTGGTAGAGCTAGGGGTGGTATTTTGTACCGTTTGGTGTATAGAACATGTTCCACCTTCTCTGAGTTGACGCTTAGCCCGCATCGAGAGGACCATGAGGCAACCTCCCGTAGAGCTGCCTGCATCAAGTCGCATAAAGTTTGTGGGAACTTGCCTCTGTATGCAATGGCCAGATTGTCCGCGTAAGCCACAACCTTCCCGCCTCGCCAGCAGGTATTGGCCCCGTCACATTCACTTTTTTCACGCAGCATCATGCATTGACAGTTGTATCAAATGTGTGTATTTGCATGGGCAACGAGACATCGAACGTCACTAGCGCCATCTGATATAAAAAGTTTGCCAACTTTTGAAATTTGCTGCAAAATGCGTAATAAGAAGCATTTTTTCATACATTCATTGTGGCGCTAGCACAATACTGCGTAAAACGCAGGTATATGCGGAATTTCTATGTGTCGGGGCCATATCTCTTAGCAGCGAGATCACTGTGAGGTTCCATAGGAGCGGCGAGAGGACACCGCCTTGTGGTGTGCCCCTTGTGACGTAGCGCTTCATCTCAACTTCCCCAAAGGATGAGAGTATTATCCTCCCTCTTAAAAGTTGATCGCTAAATCCCACCAGGGATGTATCTACACCCAAGTTTGCAAGGGCAATTGTTATGTCCCACTTTAGTTATTATCCAAACAGTCTGGCAACAACACCAGCATACTGGCAAGTATTTTGTATATTTGCTTCACATCCTGTTACTTACGTTTTTAGAGTTAATAAAGAGAATTGAAGAATAACGCGTGCCAATTATTTTCTAGTGATGATTACACCATAACAAGTGGCGACGAGGGAAAATAAGCAAATAAAATTCGAAAAACACAAATTGCAGTACAATCCTTAATCATGGACAAGGAGCAGTTTGAGCAATTGTTACAAGTATTTACTAAAACTCATCGTGAGTTACTTCAACAAGTAAATGCAAATTCTAACCGTCAACAGCAACAAACGTCACCGCAGCCGACGTCGCACATTATGCTGCCGCCATTCGAGACTTTCGATGAAAAGAAAGAAAACTTCAAACTTTATTTACAAAGGTTCGAAAATTACCTCCAAATGAAAGGAGTATTTGCAAATAAAACCTTATGTCATCAAATGCTGGTCAATTCCATTGGTTCTACACACTTTAGATTATTAGTATCGTTGATCGCGCCTAAAAGCATAACAGATCTAAAGTATGAGGAGGTGGTGGCGAAGCTTGAAACACACTTGTGTCCCAAGAAAAACATATTAGTAATACAGCACCGTTTCCTTTCAACATATCAAAACGAAGAACAATCCGTGGCAAATTTTGTAGCATTACTCCGGCGGGACATAAATGACTGTGCGTTTATATCGGCATGCCAATGCAATGCTGACATTTCTAACATTTTTCTTCGTGCGCAATTCATTAGAGGTATAAAAGATAACACAATTCGTGAGCAGCTTCTTCAATCAGAAGAGTCAGATTTTGAGAAACTTGTACAAAGGGCCCTTGCTTTAGAAGCGTCCAAAATAGATAGCCGCGAGCTAAACTCAAAACCACAAACGGTCGTGAGCGAAGTAAACAAGGTGCACGGCAGGGTCGCACGTGCAAGTTGCAGTAGGCAGACGTCAAGAAATCGTTCATCATCAAGCCAGTCGAAGGGCGCAAATTCAAAAGTAAACTACAAGCAATTAGGCATCGACAACTTGTGTATTCGCTGCGGTAAGGACAATCACAAAACGAAAGAGTGTCGAACAAATCGGCATAACCTCAAATGCAACTCATGTGGCAAAAGAGGGCACGTTCAACAAGTATGCATAAAAACGTTAATGCGTACGTCAAGCAACAAGTCGAGTCGCACAGCGGACGATAGCGATGAGGCAATTCACCAGGTATACGGAATAAATCAAATAGTTGATCTTTACAAAAGTCACCATGGCGAATTGAAGAGTGACGTGGGTAAATATTACATTACTGTTAAAATTAATAGTCAACCACAAAAATTTGAAGTAGATTCGGGGGTAGGCTTTACATTAATTCCTCGAAACGAGTTTGAACAGCTCAATATCAAAGCAAAACTTCAACCATCCTCAATAGCATTTCGTTCATACACAAAAAACATAGTAGTCCCAGATGGCAAAGTAAATATAGAGGTAGAATACAATAACCACCGATCAGTAGAAGAAATGTACGTAGTACCAAATGGGTATGATGCTCTTTTGGGTCGAATTTGGATTAGACATCTAAAAATCAACTTACAAAAAGTAGACAATCAATGTGCCAATAAGTTATCTGACTATCAAATGTGTAATGTCTGTTCAATGGAAGACATCATCGACAAATTTCAACAAGTTTTTATACAAAAAGTAGGGTGTGTGCCAAACCTTGAAGTCACACTTCAACTTCGGAAAGACGCCAAACCCAGATTTATCAAGGAACGAGAAGTTCCATATGCACTACGCGATCGTGTTGAGACGGAGCTAAATGATTTAGAAATATCGGGGATCATATCAAAAGTTGAAAGAAGTGACTGGGGGTCACCCTTAGTAATTATCCCTAAAGCAGACGGCGGAGTGCGCCTCTGCGTCGACTACAAAGTTGGAGTTAATACACAGCTCGTGTCTGCAAATTACCCCATACGTCGCATTGACGAAATTTTGAACAATCTCAAAGGTTCTAACTATTTTTGTACGCTTGATTTATACAAAGCATATTTACATCTTCGAGTAAGTGAAGAATCTAGCATTATTCAAACAATATCTACGCATAGAGGCACGTATAAGGTAAATAGGCTTTCATTTGGTATCAAAACGGCACCAGCTGAATTTAATCGCATTCTTGAGCAAATATTATTAGGATTAAAAAACACAATGTCGTATTTCGACGATATCATCGTACATGGCGTTACAAAAGAAGAGTGCGCAACTAATTTAATCGAATGCCTCCAACGCCTCAAGGAACATGATTTACATTTAAATAAAAACAAATGCACATTTTTCCAAACTAAGATCGCATATTTGGGTCATGTTGTTCAATATAATAAAATTTCAAAATCACCATCAAAAATTCAAGCGATAATAAATATGCCACGACCCGCTAAACAAGACGATGTTAGACGATTTTTAGGAATGGTTACGTACTACTCCAGATTTATTCGAAACTTATCTACAATCACGTTTCCGTTACGACAACTACTACAAAACCACACAAAGTTCTTCTGGTCTTCCGGGTGCGAAGCAGCGTTTTTAAAACTTAAAGAAATTATCGCCAGCGACACAGTGCTAATGCCTTTCAACGTCGAACTGCCAGTAATAGTAGCATGCGACGCAGGTCCCACGGGAATCGCAGGTGTGCTTTCGCACATGAAGGATGGCATAGAACATCCCGTCGCTTTTGCATCCAGATCACTGACTGCCGCTGAAAGGAATTACAGCCAGTTAGATCGAGAAGCTTTAGCCATTGTATTTACCATCAATCACTTTTTTATGTATCTATACGGTAGGAAGTTTAAACTCATTACCGATAATCGACCACTTACGCGAATCTTCCACCAGCACAGTAAAATGCCCGCAATAACAGCATCACGATTACTACGTTATGCGGAGCTTCTATCAAGTTTCGACTATGAAATAGTCTACAAAAAGGGCTCAGAAAACATCAACGCCGATTGTTTATCCCGCGCAGCGCTAATTCCAACAAAACCGTCTACAGACAAAATTATCAATGAAGAAGTAAATGAATTATGTTCAGTATCAATCTTTGAAATTTCAAGTGAGTTCATAAATGCGGAAATCCTAGCATCAGAAACGGATAGAGATCCAGACCTATCGAAACTTAAGTCAAATTTACTTAACACGTATGAAAATGAAGACGTATACACGCTTAATAATGGAATTATCTTTAAAAGTTACAGAGTGTTGATTCCGAAAAAGCTACAACCGCAAATACTACAAGAACTTCACCATACCCATCCAGGAATAACTAGGATGAAGCAGCTTGCTAGAAGATATTGCTTTTGGAAAGGCATCGATCATGACATCGAAACAACAGTCAAAGCTTGCGAAGCTTGCATGAAAGTTCAGTCTAAACCAGCAAAGGCACCACTCCATCATTGGGAGGAGCCAGACGCAAACTGGGACCGAATACACGTAGACTATGCAGGTCCCTTTCAAGATAATTTTTTCTTAATTGTCGATGCGAAATCCAGATGGGCAGAAGCACGAGTGTTACGCGATGCTCCTACGACCACAACAACAATAAATCTACTTTCACATATATTTGCATTTCATGGTTTCCCTTCGATAATGGTATCTGACAATGCAACCATCTTCACAAGCGACCAATTCAAGACATATTGCAGTACCAACGGAATTTTTCAAAAACTTATAGCACCAGGGTATCCTAGTACAAATGGATTAGCGGAACGCAATGTCCAAACCCTCAAACGGAAATTGAAAGCGATGTCAGCAGAACCAGGCTCTGTACACCACAAAATTAACGAAATTATGCAAAGATACCGCGCAACACCACTTAATTGCCATAAAAGTCCGGCAGAATTATATCTCAATCGACGAATTCGAATCCGGTTAGATGCGTTGAAACCAAACACGGTAAACAAGTCAACTAACCCTATTCCAGGCGTGCGTCAACTAAGCGTGGGAGAAAGGGTTTAGGCATTATTCACAAGAACTAACAAAACGGCATGGAAAACAGGGACCGTTCTCAAAAAGTTTGGTAATCTCCATTACTTAGTTAAGCTAGATGATGGCTACGAAATAAAACGACACATCGATCAATTAAAATCTACCAAGGTTCAACAACGAAAAGTTCATTTTTCTCCAGATATTGAAGAACGCACTTCAATACAACCGTCCAACGATTATAGTCACTACAATTTGGAGCCAATCATTCCACAAGTTCAACATGAGTCAAGCAACCAACCAATTGAATTGTCAAACAAACAAGGGACGCCTGATGAAGCACAAAGAGGCCAAGAACCAGTAGTCCGTAGATCTGCACGTTCGAAGAAGAACCTTGACACTTAATAGACTACATATAGAAACAAAATTTCAATATTTATTCATAATCATGTACATATAGATTAATATTCAGATATGTAAATCAATCATGTATTAATAATTGGGAGATTGTTATGTCCCACTTTAATTATTATCCAAACAGTCTGGCAACAACACCAGCATACTGGCAAGTATTTTGTATATTTGCTTCACATCCTGTTACTTACGTTTTTAGAGTTAATAAAGAGAATTGAAAAATAACGCGTGCCAATTATTTTCTAGTGATGATTACACCCTTCAATGTCCAGGTAGGATACCAGGCAATACTCTTTGTTTTCCAAAGATGTTTCGATTACAGAAACTAGGCTGTGAGGCGCCGTTTCCGTTGATCGTCCCTTGGTGTACGCGTGTTGATAGCCTGATATTAGGTTGCTATCAATAGTGGTAGTGAGGTAATCGCTGATTATCCTCTCCAGAGTCTTGAGTACAAAGGATGAGAGACTGATGGGTCTGTTGTCCTTTGGCTCGTAGTGAGAGGCCTTCCCTGCCTTAGGGATAAAGACCACAGTAGCACTTTTCCATGCACTCGGGATGTGGCCGAGAGCTAGGCATGCTTTGTAAGTATGACTTAACCATTTGTCCAAGGTATTGATAAGTCGTGCGGGGATGATCCCGTCAGGTCCGGCAGCTTTGAAAGGCTTAAAACTTTTCATCGAGAACGCGCCATTTTCTGACCCACCTAGAAGTGCTTTCGCTACAAACAGTGAGGTCTATTACCTCTTTTCGGTTTTTAGTAATAAACGTTGGCTCATTGCCTACGTTGCAAACTACCAGGTTAGTTGTTAGCAGGTAATCAAAGAGTGACTCACCTCGATTGTTGATATCGGAACTCCCCCATTGGATGTGATGGGCATTCGCATCCATTCCGATAAGTAAGTGGCCGTTGCTGTGGTCGGTCACCATTTGCCTCAGGTTGTTTTGTGGTGGAGGTTCCTCTGAGTCATACGGCATGTAGACCGACGCAAAGGTTGACTTCGTGCCGCTGGTGGAGATAATGACCACCGTTGCGTCGCCGTTGCTAAGAGAAATGTGTTTAGCTCAGACTTAACCAAAATACAGGTTCTAATTTTACCTTTATCATCAGCTCGATACAGCTTAAATCCATTGGCCCCCAGTCCGCAAACCCTCGAGTTATTGACCCAGGGCTCTTGGACGAGGACCACGTCGACGTCGCCTTTAGAAAGGCGACTTATTAGAGCAGCTGACGCTGCTTTAGATTTGTGGAGGTTTATCTGGACCACTCTCATCCCCATAAGGACTGTGCCCAGACTCCCCTTCCACCACCGTAACATCTAGGTCCTCCCCGTCGGACTCAACCAGAGCATCCTCCATCGTCAAACTGCTCAGTGCGCCTGCGCAGTTTGACGTGGCGGAAACCATGCTCTCCACGTCGGAGAGTTCCAGTTCTTCGGTCGCCTCCGTGTCAGTGGCGCCGGTAACTCCAGCGCGCTGTGCGTCGCCACGATAGACGTGTATTACGACCTCCCCGATGCCGTAATACACTCGACCATTCCTCCGTTGAAGAGGCTCGATTGACTCCCTGTTTAGAGCCAGAAATATCTGCCTTCTAGGCCCTACCGCGTCCTCGACCAGAACGACAATCCAGTCCTGCGTCGGAAGAGCCGGATTCCTCGCCTGCAGCATCCTGAGAATCCTCTCAGGCTCTGCAGGGACCAATGGAACCCATGCCCTTGCCCTCGGCCGGGCTGGAATGTCCCTCCAGTTAACAACGTCTATTCTGGCTCCGGGGTAGACCTCACCCAGCCTTGCGACAGCTGCCCTACATAGATCGACCGTCCTCGAATCCTCGCAAGCGAGGACCTTGACCTGCCCCTGCGGGTTGGGGCTTAGAATATGCCCGCGGTAGGCATACCGGTCGTAAGAGGCGACCAATATGCACAAAGGTAATGATGTGCAACTCGATGGTTGATCTACGGATATGATGCCTCCCACCTCTGATTACCCATCTTCTCTTTCCTTTCGGAAGGAGGGATGACATGACCTAGAAGGTTGCACTGGTCATACCAAATCGTTCCCACGACAGTCGGGCAGTACCGCAAGGGAGTACCGGAGCGTACCGGATTCATATCCGGCCAAGGACTGTTATTTCGACAACAAACCCCAAAACCTTTGGGGAGTGATTTTGTTGTTAAAACAACAACAACAACAACCTGCCCCTGGTACGATCCCGCGGCGGACCCCCTCGGCGGAGTGCCCGGAGACTCCATCAGAACGTCGAGAATGGCGTTTCCGATTTCGTTCCGGGCATACGGCCATCGGTCTCTGGGGATGGCCCCACGGGCATTGCCACGGTCCAGAATGTCTATGAGGGTTCGGTCCTTGGCCACTTCCGCAAAACTGAGTTTACCTACCCCAGTCGCATTTTGGTGCCGTTTCGGAGGAGGTTTTATATCCTCATCCGATCTTTGGCGCTTGTAGGGGGTCGAGCTTTCCGCAGTTGGTCCCAGATTGCGTTGGAACCGCGGTAGCAGAGCTTGCGCTCTCTCTATCGCGGCCCTAGCATTCTCGGACAACGTGTCCAGCGCTACCCCCTGATATTTTTTTAGGACCCTCGCTGCTTTTTTCTTGTCCCGATGCGATGGGTCCGAAGATAGGGGCGACCCGTAGTTGCCATCGTAGTCGGTTCACCGGTTGGAATATTTTTTGCGGCCTCCCTCTCCTCGAGCTGAGCGTGGCTTGGTCGTGAGACCTCTGCCACATCCCTTGCCGTGTGGAGACGGGTTGCCGTCCGTTCGCGTTGTGAGCGGTCGGCATCAGCAGGGGGGCCCGAGCCCGTCGTTGCGGACGCAGATACACTCGCCACCCTGTTGGTGCTGCCACCCCCCAGGTCGCCCTTAGTTGCTGCTTGGTGTGAGGTTGCCCTCACGCCCATAGAGTTTGTGCCACTTTGGCGTGGCACTCTCGCCGTTGTCCTCCTCTGAGAGGAGGAGGACGAAGTTTTGTTTTGCTTAAAATTGTTCATCTTGTTCGTATGACCAATTGCCGGACGAGGCCGGCTTGTGGTCAAGGATATAATGTGGGGAAATGCCGTACGCCGCGGTAGAGCCCCATGCCGCGGTAAGACCATGGTTACTCTCTGAGGCGGCCCGGTGTCAGAGAGGCTCCTTACTAATACAACCACGATTAACCTCCCGGCTGCAAACGTATCCAATGGGCACGGTGCCGCATAACACCCTGGATTGGGAGGGGGTAGATCTTGGTCATCGCGTTCCAGAGAGACTGGGCCTGCCGTTTGATGGTGTTCCATGTAGGAAGCCATCATCCGATAAGCTTGGTCCTGTGGCTCGCGACTAAGCCCTCGCACCACGTCAAGGTTCTTTAGACCATCGTTTAACAAATGCTAGAACGCCTCTAGCTTTATTGACTGTTACGTTAATGTGGCAGTTGAAACTGAGTTTGTAATCCATAGTAACCCCAAGGTCAACAAAATCATACATTTTCTCAAGACTATAATTGTTAATTGTATAGGAAGCTGGCTGTGAAATTCCTCTCGAAAAACGCATGTATTTACATTTCTTTAGATTAAGCGGCATATAATTTAAATCGCACAAAGTAACTAGTGTATTTAGATCTGATTGAAGCTTATTGCTATCTTCGGATGATGCGAAAGACATGAAAAGCTTTACATCGTCGGCATACATTAACATTTTCGAAAATTATATTACTGTAGAAATGTCATTTATAAACAACAAGAACAGAATCGGGCCCAGATGGCTTCCTTGAGGAACTCCAGAGGAGACATAAATAACATCGGATTCACAGTTTTTAAACACTACTTTTTGTGTTCTGTCACTAAGGTAAGAAGAGATCCAGCGATTGAGACCCGGCTGGAAACACAGCTGATCTAGTTTATGAATAAGTAACGAGTGACACACTTTATCGAAAGCTTTGCTGAAATCAGTATAAATAACGTCGGTGTGCAGATATTTTCTAAAGCCATTTGAGACATGATTTGTAAATTCAAGTAAATTTGTAATGGTGGACTTTCCCTTACAGAACTCGTGTTGACAGTCAGAAATCAAGGTAGAGATAGGATTCGTAAGCTGATTGGTAACAATAGCTTCAAAAACTTTTGGGATGGCAGACAGCTTTGCTATGCCACGATAGTTCTCTATAGAAGCCTTGTTTCCTCTTTTATGACGCGGTAGCAGAAACGACTCTTTCCATGCTTTTGGAAAAACACCACACTTTAGTGACAGATTGAATAAATTGGTAAGTGGTTTGTAAATATTGTTAGCGCACTTCTTCAAGAAGCATGTAGGAATCCTATCAGGACCACATTTAAAAGATTCTTTCAAGGTTTTCAGACAAGCAAGAACATCATTGGCGCATATAATTGGACAATTAATTAAATTGTTCCCATGTAGCTCATAGGGGTAATTTAGAAAGTCAGAATTGGTGACGGCGAAATAGTTAGAAGGTAAAAATTGCGCAAAGAAATTTGCGATATCTTGATTATCGCTAGATAAAATGTCTTTATATTTCATGGCTGAGGGAAATCCCACTAGTTTTCGTTTAGAATTTACGAAATCATAAAATTACTTCGGATTGCGAATAATGTCTCTTTTTGTTTGAGAGATATAGGCTTTATAGCACTTTTTATTTAAGTCGATGTACCTCTTACGTAGACCAGAATACAACAAGTAGTGTTTGTTTAACCCCGATTTCTTAAATAATTTGCACCTGGGGGCCAAAAAGAACTATCCAAAAGAGCGTCGAAATCTTTTCCAGCGACATCAATTCTAAATGAAGACATATTTCTCTGATACGTGAAATTAAACTTTTTAATAGTCAAGCTACGATCTTTTACCTTAGTCGAAATATGGAAGCAATGTACTGAGCGAACAGTTTTAAACACACTGTACTTGACGTTTAACAAACCCTGCAAACAGCTGTAACGAAAATGGAGTGAGAAAAAGAAAAGCAAGTCAGCACACAACAACAATTACAATGTAAAATATAAGCCTTTCAAAAGCAACAAATACAATATGCAAAAACACAACTCGGCACACACAAATTCAATAGAATGAATTTATAATTATTTCATTTTCAAAAATTTACACTTTTCACAACAAGTAGTGAAGCACATTAAGTATTCAACTCATTAACTTTAGTCTTAAACTTCAAAATTTCCAGATATACGACAAATATGATTAAATTTTTAGATAAAAGCACAGAGCAAAATAAAAACACAACTACACAGCTTGACGTTTGCGAAAAAATTCGCATATTTTCGTCGCTTCGCGCTTTCATTCGTTTACCACAGTAGCGTGTTGCTAAATCCCTTGAAACATTTAATTATGTGATATTTTGATGACGTGTTACTTCGTTTGTTAGTAATATACGAAACGTTAATGGACAATTAGCTCATATTACCACCGTGATCTGCGTTGTTCCCCTAAGCCCTTCGTGCCGCGGGAAATGCATGGTACTCTATTTCCTTGCGCCTAGCTCTCGTACATGTGGCGTGGTTATCATTCCTGCCGAAAGGTGTTCCGGACCCCCCTCTTTCATCATGAAGCTGAAAGTGACGGAATATTCTCTTAGGTTATTATAATGTACTTACATTTACTTTTGTAAGCATGGGTGCAGGACCGAGCAAAGAAAACGTGTTAGCAGTTTGATGGCTTAAAATGTAGTGATGGTTTTTATTAAAATATCGAACTTCGAGATCATACAACTAAAAGTATCGTGAACATATTAAGGGCTTTGTTATGTAAAGTGTCTTATTATAAATATAATTGCCATGTTATGTAACATTGTAATATGCTATATTACACGCCTCCCTTATAGTTGGAATTTTTCTTTTCTTTTTGTTTGTATATAAATTCAATTTATACAATGCTAATTGTTTGTGTTTACAATATTTGACAATTGTAATGTAATGTAATATAAATTCATTTTATACAATGCTAATTTGTTTGTGTTTACAATATTTGATAATTGTAATGTAATGTAATATAAATTCATTTTATACAATGCTAATTTGTTTGTGTTTACAATATCTGATAATTGTAATGTAATGTAATATAAATTCACTTGTAATGTTAATTTTGTTTGTGTTTATAATATTTTACAAGTTTTTCTTTATAATGTAATCTAATATCTTTTTTTGTGTTGTGAGCAATTCAAGTTATTTAGTTTACAAGTTTTTCTTTGTAATGCAATTTAATATATTTTGTTGTATACAATTAAAGTTATTTAGTTGTTGTATACATGATTAATTTTTAACCGCTTTGCCATGTTGGCGTGGTCTTAAAATGCGCTTGGGTGTTTCTACCTCGGCCGACTGAGGTATATCCCCTTTACTACTGGTTTCACTAACGGCGCTGGTGTTAGGTTGGTCATAAACAAGTAAAGGATTTGAGTCAGCCTCAGTATTAACATTAGGCGTAGCTGATTCAGGTATTTCGGCAGTGTTTGCCGGTTCCGAATCATCATCAGAGTTGCGACACCGAATTTGATTAAGATGTCTTTTAATTGTTCTATTATTTGACAATACGCAGCAATACGACCTAGGGCCTAATTGTCTACGAATAGTACCTGGAGACCAGGAAGACTTGTTGGGATTACTGTAGTCACGAATCCAAACTTTTTGACCCTGATGTAATTCGATGTCACGTTTGCCGCGATAGTGACGTTCATTAACTTTTTGACTTTCAACAATTTTTTCTTTTACAAGAGGAGGCTTGAGAGGAGAAAAGCGCGTCTTCAATTGTCTACCAAAAAAAATTTTTGCTGGTGACTCGCCTGTAGTACAATGTACCGAGCTACGATAATCTGCCAAAAATCTATTGACTATAACATCAATGTTAGCCGTATCATTTGCTTTTAGGCAAGCATGAAATGATTTTTTGAAGGTTTTCACTAGGTTTTCAGCTTGACCATTTGATGCAGGGTGGCCAGGTGGCGTTCATATTTGTTTTATGCCATTGCAACGTAAAAATTCTTTGAATTCAGCTGAAGTGAATTGTGAACCATTGTCACTGACTAATGAGTCCACCAGTCCAAAACGACTAAACGTTTCTCTTAATTTATTTATAACAAAACTCGAAGTTATGTCTTTGGTCTTGAATATCTCTACCCATTTCGAATATGAGTCTAAATGAATTCTACTCCAAACATAATCTGTTGGTTTCCATTAAATCAGCTTACTCTTTTCTGGACTAGACTGCAGAACTTGGCACGGTTTACAATTTTTTATTAACACCTCAATATCGTTATCTAACCCTGGCCACCATACATATTATCGTGCGAGACCTTTTGTTTTGACTATACCCAGATGAGACAGATGTAGCGATTCTAAGACCGTTTGTCTTAACCTTTGTGGAATGACCGTTCTATAGCCCCACATAATACATCCATATTCAATGCTTAACTGGTCTACTTTGTCGCGATATGCCTTAAAACGTTCATCTTTTACATTTTGTAAAAAGCCATTTTGAACTGCTTCGAGCAGTCTTGAAAACAAAGGATCCCGTTTGGTTTCTTTTGCAATATCATGAAAACTTAGTGAAATGTGATTGTTAGATTCAATATAATTGATATAGTTGCTTTCTGGCAAATCTTTACCAACAACAGACTGTGGAATTCTTGACAAGTTATCAGCATCATTAAGGCTGCCTTTGACATACTCTATAGTATAATTAAAACCAGATAGAATTAGTGCCCACCTTTGCACACGAGCAGATGCCATAATGGGTAAACCTTTAATTTCACTGAAAACTGACACCAATGGTTTATGGTCAGTTAACAACCTAAACTTGTTACCTAATAAATATTGTTTTAGCTTTGTTACTGAAAATATTATAGCTAGAGCTTCTTTTTCCAAGGTACTATAATTTCTTTCCCTTTTGCTCAAAGCTCTAGAAACAAATGCTATAGGTTTCAATGAATTGTCAGGAAACTTATGCGACAACACCCCCGCTACTGCATTGTTACAAGCATCTGTAGTCAAAATTATGGGTAGGTTTTGATTAAAGTGAACAAGTACTTGATCCGAACAAATATCACTTTTTATTTCTTCATAAGCTTTCTGACATTTCTCTGACCATACAAATTTAACATTTTTTTTAGTAACTCATATAATGGTGACATTTTTTGCGCAAAATTGTTAATAAATTTTGCATAATAATTCACCATTCCCGCAAAGGCTTTTACTTCCGAAATATTTCTAGGAATAGGCGCGTTTTTCACGCTCTCTATTCTTTCGTCTGTTTTCGTTAAACCATTTTTATCTATGCAAAATCCTAAGTAATTAATTTTATCTTGAAAGAAAACCGTCTTTTTTGAATTCAGAGTTAAGTTCGCTGATCTTAACGTCCCCAAAACAAGTCTTAACGTTTTAATATGCTCTTCCATATTTTTGCCTGTTATAGTAATATCATCTTGATAAACCACAACATTTGCGATGTTACGCAATAAACTTTCAATAGTTTTTTGAAATATTGCCGCTGCCGGCTTAATACCAAATGGTAAACGAGTGACTTTGAGAGTTCCAATGTGTGTACTCCATGTACAAAGTAACTGTGATGCTTCATCTAACTCTAATTGATTATACGCGTTCGATAAATCCAGCTTAGTAAACAATTGTCCACCTTGGAGAGATGCAAAAATTTCTTCAATACGTGGCAAAGGATATTTTACATCGACTAAATACTTGTTCAAAGTTACTTTGTAATCAGCACATATTCTCAAATCACCGTTTGGTTTCAACACCGGAACTAGTGGCGTGCCCCAGTCTGAGTGATCTACTAACTCTAGGACTCCCTGTTCTATTAAATCACGTAATTTAGTTTCGACTTTATCTTTCCATGCCAACGGCAATGGACGCGGTTTAGAAAAATTGGCTTCGAATTATCTATCATCGATAAGGATATTTTATTTATATTGTATTTACCCAGCGAGTCTTGAAAAACGCTTGAAAGTTCACTTTGAATCTTTCGAGCTAACTCCTCATTAGTAACTTTATTTATTGAGTTAACTTGTAGAAGTTCAAAACTAAATGCGCGTAAAAACGATCTACCCAGCAGAGGCGGATTGTCACGCTTAGTCACGACTACCCATATACGTAGTGCCCATATACGTAATCTGTGAATTGTACTCACCAACAATTTGTATGCGATCACCGCTATAATCAAGATAGGGTGTGTTGCAACTATTTAAGTTTTTATTGATATTTCGCTTGAAAATTTTTACCGATATTAGCGTACATGGTGCGCCTGTATCACAGGCCGACCTAACCTCAACACCGTCAAATGACACCAGAAGAGAATATACCTCATTCGGTCGTTTATCAGTTAATCTGAAAATAGAATAGTCAAATGTGTCATATTTACAATCATTTGTGTCATATTTACAATCATTTTCAACCTCATTAGAATTCGATACATAATTTAACTTTACTTTCGTACGGCATATCGTACGGCTTGCATTTTTCCGACTCGTGATTTCGCCACCCGCAATGACTGCACATTTTTCGGTCGCTTTTACTACTATTATTTCTTGCTTGACTAGCCTCTTTATTGTATGTCTTGTTATTTTTCATAAAGTTTACGCTAATCTCATTTTTATTTTCAACTTTTGCCGCCATTTTGCACTCGAGTATCATAGCCTTTCTTAAAGCTTCTTCGCACGTGATTTTTTCATTTTCTTCACATAGTTTTTCAAATATTTTGGTTTTTGCTCCCACAACGAACTGGTCCAAGACAAACGCACTTAAATTTTCCGCAAACTTACAATTCAGTCCAAGTTTTTTGACCCTAGAATACCACTCAGCTGCAGTTTCGTTGCCTTGCTGCTTGGACATGTGAAATTTTTTTCTTTCTTGAAAGACAATTACCGGCGGCGTATAGTGTGTCTCCAAAATATTACACAAGTCTTTGAACGCTTTTTGCATTGGTAACTGCGGACTACACAGGCTATGCAGTGTACTGTATGCTGCAGTACCCACTGCCTTAAGCAATACGTTTTTCTTTTCGTCGTCTGTGGTACATTTCAATTCAATTAAATGAATGTCCAACTTTTCCCTCCATATCGCCCATGTTTCCATGGTGGGGTCGAATTGGGGCACCATCAGCATACTTTTTACTAGTTCCGCCATTTTCGTTTTATAATTTTAGATTTTCAACTCGTCGCCAATATATAATGTACTGTCAGGGTCTGGGGAGTTCCCCACGTTGGGCTGAAAGAAGCTGATGTATGCTTGGACCGCTCGAAGGGAGTGGCGATGCACAGGACTTAGTTTTTTTGCAGGAAACGACACCTTTTTTTTTATTGTATCGGCCAGTAATCCTTCCGTCGATGAGGGTCAAGTCGGCGGAGGAGGAGCTGCAACCCGGGGTACCTGAAAAGGGCACACAAAGTAATTGTTTTTTTTTTAGAGAACGCCATTATACTTATCGTAAGTCATGTCCCAAGTAGACGCATGGGAGTGAAGCTAGCCAGCGACACCGCGACTTCACCACTTGGTCAGCACTCTTGAATTTGGTATAAAATGAGCACGGGATGCGCGGAAACAAACACCTCTGTGGGCAGCAAATTTTTATTTAATTTTTATTTAATATTTTTATTTATTCGTCTTGTTTTTCGGGGCTTTGCGATTATTGTGGTTTGTGGTGACCGAGAAATGTCAAATGCAATGACAGTTGTGCTTTCTCACCACAGCGATGTTCTAAAAAAGCTCGCGGATAGAAAGTTGCCACTTGTCATTTCTTTGGCGTGGTGGGTGCGTATGGAAGGGAAAAGGACGGATACTAGGGGTGATGTCGTTGTTGGCTGGAATCTGAAACAACACCAAAAACGGCAAAGGAAAACGGTGTTTCGGTACGAACTCGGCTATATAGGGAGGTATCTTGCAGTTCAAATACAAGAACTGTATAAGCGGTGAAGATAGCCACAACGACCGTGTGCTACGCGTGCGAATACAAGCGCAAAAACTGGTGAGAAGGAGAGTTTTTTTTAAATCGAAATTTCCCTGCCAAGTAATGGCCATGACAAACAAATAAACCGCGGCAAATAAGTAATATAAAATAAGTGCGGATAAAGTGGGAAAAAGGAGCGCAACGACCTGGGAGAGTGCCATCGCCATCAATATTCACCATAAGGATAATATGTTCTCCAGATAATGTTATAAACCGAGCCGCATAGTTAACCGGGTAAGTCGTCTGATGAAAAATTTTTTTTTATTAGTTGCCCCTGCTTCGCGCCTTTTGGCTCTCCCACCAGCTTAACTTCCGACTCCAGTTACAAATCTTCGACGAGTGAAAATCCCCACTCAAATTCCCATCTAAAAAAAAAAAAAATGTATAAAGAGTCCGCAAAATAAGACGCGTTTTTGCTTTTACAATATCAGTCAATTAATCTTTGTTTCTCGAGATTTCGAAAATTTTAATATTCCATTTTTCTTTTTTTTTCAAAATTGTAATAATTTTCCTAAACACTGTCGAATTATCATAATTCGGATTTTTTTTGTGTAGATATAAAATTTTCTTGGTATAAAATTTGATTTCTCAATTTATATGTTCATGGGGTGCGGGCGCCAAAATGGCGCGCAAGTACCAGAAATTGGCGCAAAATTTTCCTAATAGAAGTTTTTATATAGAGGGAGACCCATCCTAACACAGCTTTTGGTGGAGCGGCAGGGAAATTATTCAACGTTACTGCAAAATTCAACAGTTACTTACCATCACCCGTCTATAAAATTTCACCAAGTTTATCTTGCAACTTAATAATATCAAGTTGCATCATCGCACGCAAATATTCACCACCATATAAAGATTTAGATAATTGCTATACATGAGTTTTTCACCAATGTGGCGTAACCGAGATCAACAGCAATCTATAAAATGCGCAGCTTTCACCACTCGGAATAATATTCACCGGAGTCAGTGGTAGAGAGTTGCTATAAAAGCTTTTGGTTATTATAACCCAACAAACCTACCGAAGCAGTTCTTAAATACTTAGCATTAAGAACATTGTATTTATGTAAAAGTTATGTTAATTATTGTAATTTTGAAAGTTTTCGAATGTTATAGATATTGTTGCGTTATCGTGAGATCCATATATCGGTCGCGAAAACCAAACAGTAATTCTGATAGATTTTTTTTGTAATACCCACAACTGAAGATTTCAGTCCCCCCCTAAATCCCCTTCACCACCGAAGAGAGCTCTTTTAGGTAGGCTGTAGGATTGTAGGGCAAAGTAGTCGTTTTGAAATCCTCTAAAGAAGGAAAAAAGGAAAGTTTGGTTTTCCCAACAGATGACCGCGAGTCACCGATGACCAGTTATTGATTTTGTTAAAACCTGTACCGATAATTTTCACCTATGTTTAAAGATACATGTTTATTTTAACTTGCGTATGTATACATATTAATAACGTTTACTTTTTATATTTATTTTGCCACGTATATATCCTAGCGAGTAAGTTGAGATATCGTTAAGTGTTTTGCGATTTTTTTTTGAAATTGTTTTATTTGTTTTTTTTTTATAATACTTTTGTACATTTACCCTTTTTGAAATTTTATCTTTACTGCATTAAAATGTTACCCTGAAATTGTAAAAACTTTAAATATGGCTTGCTAAATTAATTTGTTGGGGAGGGGGAAGATGACTCAAGGGTAGGTAGTGTGGAAGATGTGGAGCAACACGGTGCAAAGGGGACCTGCCGAACCCGAAATAAAGCGAGCGGTCCAAGGTAGGGTGGGCTTCTAGAGGGGATGTGTGATGTGCGTATCGATCGATGAAGAACAATTGTGACATCCGCCTGCTATCAATGTGGACAAGGGTTAAGGACCACGCCCACATGAACTGAGCTAGCTGGGGCCATTCCACATTGGTAGCGCTAAAGGATCCGCCCCCTTTAGCGCTACCAATGTGGACGCGTAGACGTGTACGTGACAATTAATATGGCGCCCAAACTAAAAGCAACTCGGGTTCTATATATAATATATGGGTGTTTCCACGGTCGCGAACAGTACGTTCGTACGCTTTTGTGGGCCAAAAAACAAAGTAAACATAGGTTTTTGTTGTTTTTTGTTTGCTACTTCGATAGCATTGTGGAAGGTCAATTTTAGGTGCAAGAGGCAGGTTTGTTCGATTTTTAGTTTAGACTGTGGGGGCAATAAACATGTGGTCGCGAACGTACGCAAAATGGAAGTGACTTTTTTGTGCAACTGAAAAAGTTCAAAATTCAGCGAAATGGAAAGGATTTTTTCAAAACGGTTGATAACATATTGAAGTGGCATAAAGTGACTTTCTTTACATTTATTTCACGTTAAAATATCGTCCGTACATTTTTATATATACGCTTAAATACCGGTCGCGAACGTACGGGTCGCGAACGTACGATTTTTCCATACACTTTTTCTTCCTATTTTCGGCATAATGTTTTACAAATTATATGAATAGGAACACTTAATTCACAAGTTTAAATCTTATATGTTGTATTTATAAAGAAAGAAGATAGCATAAATTGTTAGACTCTACTGAAATCCCTCGGCTCACACCGAAAGGCTCGAAAATGGCTTGCATAACATAAAGTATACTCACCATAATGTATGGTTGTAAAATTTATAAATAACTTCATTAAAATTATTTAAAACCCTATGATCCATTATTAACCATGCAAAAAAATTATATTAACAACCTCTTTTTTCTTGCTTCAGTTTTTGGTAGGAAAAAATATATCAAAATGCAAAACGGTCGCGAACGTACGCAACTTTGAGAATTAAAAAAAAAGGTTTGGTAAACCCTTTACGAGAAGTAGTTTTGGTTTTCAATTAAGTGCACTGAACTGGCTTTAGCAATGTAGTTCTAGACATTTCCTTACACTCCTTGAGAAGTGGTAACAAAAAATGTATTTTTTTGGTCGCGAACGTACGATCCAGGAAGAGGTAAAAGTTTCAATAAAAATTTACCTTTAATACATGGTGGTTCACTCTTCTTTCATTTTAATAGTCTTAATTGATATTCATGTAGGTATTTCGTTGCAAAAAGGGATCTCTAGTATAACTCGTACATGTGAAAAAAATTAAAAGAAACAAGCCTTTAAAACTGGCTGGAAATGAAAAAAAAAATTTTCGGGTTTCCAACCAAATTTTTCATAAAAATATTGAAACTAACTTCCAAACCTTTATTTTTTATAAAAATTTGGGTAATTTTGTATAACAGGGTTAAAAAAGAATTTATTTTTATCAACATTTAAAATTTTTGCTCGGGTTGACCATTCTACGGAAATGCCCATATGTAGTTCCCAAATAAATTTGAAATCGTTTTTTTTCGTGAACACCAAACTTAGGGTATAACATCTGCGCCGCGGGTTGAAGTTGGCGCCCACCAATGAGCTAAACATTTTTTTTTAATTCTGAAAACCGTCAGGCAAACAACAGCTTAAGCTCGTTGGCTTTTATAAATATATATTTCAACTCGCAGTAAACGTAGCGAGTCACAATTATCTTTGCCAAACGGATCTGCCTGAATGTGCTCACCTTCCTAACTCGGTGACTTGGTTATGGTGTTTGACCCAAAGATTCAAATGCACCGACATGGAATGTGGTCACAGGAGGATAGATCCTAGCAATAGCCCTTAGATGGCATGGCTGACTTACCGTAGAGCCATAAGCATCTGTTAAATTTTTTTTTGTATACATCTTGATATCAAGTACCTTTTTTTTTTGCAATACAATACATATTTTTCTTTAGTAAATTCCGAGTATTTGGAAGTCCTTATGGATAGAATCGGATAAGTTGCTTCCAATTTTCAAATGAACACGTTATGGCCGCGAGTTCGAATCATTAAAGGCTTGTGCTGCATAGCGTGCCAACCACCCAATTGATTTTTTTTTGTTTTTTTTTTTAAATACTGAATTTTTACACATCTCCAAAGGAACGTAGCGTTTGCTCCAAGGACTCCACACAAGAGCAAACATTTTTTTTTGAGTACACCCAAAAAGTCAACTGAACCTCCCCACACGTATAATTTGAAATACATAATTTGAAATCGATCAAATCTATTCTCGCGTTATAAAACAAAAAAAAAGCATAATTATCCAGTCTGAGTCACAGATGTTTGAAAGTGGTATCGGTAAAAGAGTCCGAAATTTTATGAATAAAAGATCAGTCCCATATCAGACGCGTTACAGAGCCAGGTTCGCCGCGATGGATGAACCCAACACACCAGATACCCGCCAGCAGATCGCAAAAGACTTCTCGTTCATAGATCTATCAGATCGTATAGGAGGGGGTAATAGGGATTTAGCCACCGGCGTCGATAAAAATCAAGTATCTTCAAACAAAACACAGATGGACCCAAGCAAAAATACGGGCACCGTTCCTAAGCCAACGAAACCGCCTCAACGAATCCAGCCCGGACAGGCCCCATCATCCAACCTGGCCTTTCCCAAGCCCACCACACAAAACAATGATGATTCCAACCGTCCACCACCAACTGTGCCGCGTGATCTGCTTGCAGACATAGCACCCATGCTACGGGAGATGATGGTCGAAGCAAAAAACGCTATCTTGAACGAAGTCCGCGGCGCCATACCCGAGCTCGTCAGACCAACCAGGGACGCAGGGGATAGAGTAGAGGCGGAGGGGGGCAATCGTGGGTCGCGAAATCGGCCGAAGCGTAGGAGGCACAATACCAGCTTTGATTCCAACGAATCAAGGCAGTATCGTAATGATCACAGCACACAGGAGCCAGCAAATCGAACTGGAAATAGGTATACCAACCCGCCTTGGTCCAATGCTGTGCACACATATGCGCGCAACGAGCCACTACCACTTCTACAACCATCAATGTTCGACGCACGAGCACCTCCGGCGATGCCCACCGGCCAAAGAGTAGACTTACAACGCGAAGATAACGAGGTTCGCCGTTCAGACTTTAAGATTGAAAAGTGGGGTATTAGTTTTCAGGGGCACCGCGATGCCATGTCAGTCGAAGATTTCATGTTTCGATTAGAGTACATGAAAGAGCAGTACGGGTGTTCATGGGGTAATATTCTTCGGGATTTTCACAGGCTGCTTAGTGGTGAAGCTCGCGAGTGGTACTGGCTGTACATCCGGTCTCACGGCAGGGTGGATTGGCCTACATTACAGTTTGCGCTTAGGCGTCAGTACGCATCACAGCAAACCGATTTTGAAGTCTTGAAAGATTTGACGGAGAGGAAGCAAAGGTCCGGGGAAACCATCGACGACTACTTCCACGCTGTTAGCACGTTGCGTTCCCGACTCCGGAACCCAATACCGGAACATGAAATTGTACGCCTAGTGAAAGGCAACTTGCGCGAATCACTGGCTAAGGTGGTTTATCCCATTTACACATATTCGTTAGACCAGCTGAGAATGGAGTGTAAGGAGATCGAACGTTGTTTTCCTCGTACCGAGCGCCCACCGTCAAACGTATTTAGGCCACGCGCGCAACCAGTCAATGAGATTAGCCAATTAGAAGACGAAGAGTATTTTCCTCCCGGTGATGAGGGTCAAGTCGCCGTGGAGGAAATACTCCATCAATCTTCGAACAAGCAGGCAGCAGGGCGTAGAAAAGTGTCATGCTGGAACTGTGGTGCAGATGGCCACTTCTTCACAGACTGCATGTCCCTACAACGCAGAATCTTTTGTTATAAGTGCGGGAAACAGGATGTCATTACTCCTAAGTGTCCCCTATGTAACCCCTCGGGAAACGGTTCACGGAACGCGATTGTGACGGGGGAATCGCGGGCGACACAAACCCTGTCAAAATAGATGCTTCGACAAATACGGAATTTGAAGATGAGTTAGAAGTTAGAAGTTAGGAATAAAGTTAGCATCGTGAAAAATAATAATATAGTAAGGCAACTAAAGGGTGCGAGTAAGAGTGCACCATCATACGAAGAAAGGTATAGAAGATATCTCGAAACCAGGGAAAGGATCTTTGCTGAGAGCATTGTGATGGGCAGTCGAATAGTCTCGAGGAGGGTGCAGAAGGCAAGGCAACGATTTTGTCAACGAAGGTCTCTACGACAAAAAGTAGTAGCTTCGATTAAGAAGGCCAGTGGCACTGACCCGCGCGTATACGCCGATATTGAAATATTGGGGGTGCAAGTACGTGGCTTGTTAGATACAGGGGCGTGCGTAAGTATATTAGGCAAAGGTTGTAGAGAGTTCGTTGATGAAATCGGGGCTCCGGTTGAGCGATATGTATCCTCCGTGCGAACTGCAGGCGGTCGCAGGCACAATGTTTTAGGTAAGATCACGGTACCTGTAAAATTCAACAATTTAGTAAATAAAATAACATTTTACTTATGCCCATATCTTGAGCAGAATATTTACCTTGGCATCGATTTTTGGCGTACTTTCCAACTAGCACCTGAGGTTGTTGACATAGCTGAAATCGATTTAACCAAATTAGAGGAGGAAATGGGATCGGAGGAAGACAGGAACGAGCGGCGCGTGTTGCATAATCTAACATCGGAGCAAAAAGAACGTCTAGAGGAGGTAGTAAGCGGGTTTATAACGTTTGAGAAACATGGTCTAGGGCGTACGAAGTTAGAGAAGCATACAATAACACTAGTGGACGAAGCGGTTCCTATCAAGGAGCGACACTATCCTTTATCACCGGCAATGCAGAAGATTGTGTATGAAGAGGTGGATAAAATGCTGGAGCTAGGTGTGATAGAGGAAAGTGAAAGCCCTTGGAGTAACCGCACCACAATCGTACGCAAACCAGGAAAGAATAGGTTTTGTTTAGACGCGCGTAAACTTAACGCTGTTACAATAAAAGATGCATATCCATTGCAAAACATCGAGGGCATACTAAGCCGGCTAGACGATACGCATTTTATTAGTAGCGTCGATTTAAAATACGCTTTTTGGCAAATTGAGCTCGACGACAATAGTAAGCCCTATACCGCCTTCACCGTTCCTGGGCGTCCCCTGTACCACTTTGTAACTATGCCATTTGGTCTGTGTAACGCGGCCCAAAGACTATGTCGCCTCATGGACCGCGTCATCCCCCAAAGATTAAAATCCAACGTTTTTATTTATTTAGATGATCTGCTGATCATCGCGCCCGATTTTGACTCACACCTAAAAATCTTGATGGAAGTTGCAACCTGTTTGAAAGAGGCAAACTTAACTATTGGGTTAAGCAAATCGAAGTTTTGCTTTAAAGAGTTGCCATATTTAGGTTATATAGTAGGGAGTGGGATCTTGAAGACGGACCCCGAGAAGATTAAGGCCATTCAGAATATCCCAGTCCCGAAAACGGTCAAGCAAGTCCGGAGCTTTCTGGGTACCGCCGGTTGGTATAGGCGGTTCATCAAAGATTTCGCCACATTAGCAGCGCCGTTAACCGACGCATTAAAAAAGGGAAAGAAGTTTGAAATGTCCGAAGAAGCTTTGGATGCATTCAAGAATTTGAAAAGAGCCCTCACATCTGCTCCGGTTCTCAGACATCCAGATTTTTCGAAAAGGTTTTGGGTGCAGTGTGATGCTTCCGACTATGGTCTAGGTGCGGTGCTATACCAAAAAGAGGAAGATGGCGCAGAGAAGCCTATAGCATATTACTCCCAGAAATTCAATGATTGCCAACGGAGGTATAGCACGACGGAAAAGGAATGCCTCGCGGCAGTGATGGCTGTTAAAAGATTTCGGCCCTATGTTGATCTGATGCCATTTACGGTTGTGACAGACCATGCTAGTTTGAAGTGGCTGATGACACTAAAAGATCTTAATGGTAGACTAGCCAGGTGGTCACTACAACTACAAGCCTTTAATTTCGAAATCGAGCACCGTAAAGGCTCAGAAAACATAGTCGCTGATACACTGTCGCGATGCATTGAGGAGGTCATCACCTCACCCATCGCCAATTTGGATACGACGGAGTTTGAATCCGAAGCATATGTGGGACTAAGAAGAACTGTAGAATCCAACAAAGAGAGACTTCCTGATTTAAAGGTAGAAGACGGGATGGTGTTTAAGAGACTTTTATCTAGGGACATGGAACTAGAAGAAAATGAATGGAAGCTATGGGTCCCTGAAGCTCTGACATCAACCCTCATAGAAAACGCACACTGTCCGGAGATAGCCGCGCATGGAGGCATGGCTAAGACGCTTCACCGCCTACGTAGACTATATTATTGGCCAAATATGGTGGTGCAGGTGCGTAATTATGTGAGGGAGTGTCAGACTTGTAAGGAAACCAAGCCATGCAATGCGGTGATGAGACCGGGTATTGGGAAGGAAGTGGTCACCGTGCGACCATTCCAAAAATTATATATTGATTTTTTAGGTAAATATCCGAGGTCGAAAAGGGGAAACTGTTTTATCTTTATTGTAGTGGATCATTTCTCGAAAGTTTTTTTTTTAAAGGCGATGCGTGAAGCTACCGCAGGTAATGTGGTAAAATTCATCGCAGATGAAATTTTCCATAAATTTGGCGTTCCGGAAGTGATCCACTCAGATAATGGAAAACAGTTTATTTCAAAAAAATTCTCAGAACTATTAGAGACCTACGGCGTCAGGCACCTAAAGACGGCATTTTATACACCGCAGTCTAACGCCGCCGAGCGAGCAAATCAATCGGTCCTAGCAGCGATAAGAGCCTACCTCGAAAATGATCATCGGGACTGGGATCTGTACTTAACCGAAATAGAGTGTGCGATTCGTAGCGCGGTACACTCAGCCACGGGAGTTTCCCCATATTTTGCCCTATTCGGGTTCAATATGTTCACGAATGGTGCTGACTACGCACTAGCTAGGAAGCTAGAATGTTTGAACGACAACGAGTTTTGTGCATTAGAGAGCAGCGATAAACTTAGATTGATGCGCGAAAAATTGAAGGAAAACTTGCACGGAGCTTATGAAACGAACGCTGCACGTTACAATACCAGGGTCCGCGAAACACGATTTACTCCTGGGCAAGAGGTATATAAACGGAATTTCGTACTAAGCGATTTCAAGCAAAATATAAATTCCAAATTTTGTCGTAAATTTATAAAGTGCCGAGTGAAGAGAGTATTAGGGAACAACATGTACCTTTTGGAATCGCTAGCAGGAAAAGACTTAGGAGCGTGGCACGCTAAAGACATCAAGCAATAACGTGACTCCCGTCGATGAGGGTCAAGTCGGCGGGAGGGAGGTGGTCAGGCATGTCACATACATAGCCCAATTGTAAATAGTTTGCGAGATACCCGGCTGAGCTCTCGTGGCAGGAGACGTTGTCAGGGTCTGGGGAGTTCCCCACGTTGGGCTGAAAGAAGCTGATGTATGCTTGGACCGCTCGAAGGGAGTGGCGATGCACAGGACTTAGTTTTTTTGCAGGAAACGACACCTTTTTTTTTTATTGTATCGGCCAGTAATCCTTCCGTCGATGAGGGTCAAGTCGGCGGAGGAGGAGCTGCAACCCGGGGTACCTGAAAAGGGCACACAAAGTAATTGTTTTTTTTTTAGAGAACGCCATTATACTTATCGTAAGTCATGTCCCAAGTAGACGCATGGGAGTGAAGCTAGCCAGCGACACCGCGACTTCACCACTTGGTCAGCACTCTTGAATTTGGTATAAAATGAGCACGGGATGCGCGGAAACAAACACCTCTGTGGGCAGCAAATTTTTATTTAATTTTTATTTAATATTTTTATTTATTCGTCTTGTTTTTCGGGGCTTTGCGATTATTGTGGTTTGTGGTGACCGAGAAATGTCAAATGCAATGACAGTTGTGCTTTCTCACCACAGCGATGTTCTAAAAAAGCTCGCGGATAGAAAGTTGCCACTTGTCATTTCTTTGGCGTGGTGGGTGCGTATGGAAGGGAAAAGGACGGATACTAGGGGTGATGTCGTTGTTGGCTGGAATCTGAAACAACACCAAAAACGGCAAAGGAAAACGGTGTTTCGGTACGAACTCGGCTATATAGGGAGGTATCTTGCAGTTCAAATACAAGAACTGTATAAGCGGTGAAGATAGCCACAACGACCGTGTGCTACGCGTGCGAATACAAGCGCAAAAACTGGTGAGAAGGAGAGTTTTTTTTAAATCGAAATTTCCCTGCCAAGTAATGGCCATGACAAACAAATAAACCGCGGCAAATAAGTAATATAAAATAAGTGCGGATAAAGTGGGAAAAAGGAGCGCAACGACCTGGGAGAGTGCCATCGCCATCAATATTCACCATAAGGATAATATGTTCTCCAGATAATGTTATAAACCGAGCCGCATAGTTAACCGGGTAAGTCGTCTGATGAAAAATTTTTTTTTATTAGTTGCCCCTGCTTCGCGCCTTTTGGCTCTCCCACCAGCTTAACTTCCGACTCCAGTTACAAATCTTCGACGAGTGAAAATCCCCACTCAAATTCCCATCTAAAAAAAAAAAAATGTATAAAGAGTCCGCAAAATAAGACGCGTTTTTGCTTTTACAATATCAGTCAATTAATCTTTGTTTCTCGAGATTTCGAAAATTTTAATATTCCATTTTTCTTTTTTTTTCAAAATTGTAATAATTTTCCTAAACACTGTCGAATTATCATAATTCGGATTTTTTTTGTGTAGATATAAAATTTTCTTGGTATAAAATTTGATTTCTCAATTTATATGTTCATGGGGTGCGGGCGCCAAAATGGCGCGCAAGTACCAGAAATTGGCGCAAAATTTTCCTAATAGAAGTTTTTATATAGAGGGAGACCCATCCTAACACAGCTTTTGGTGGAGCGGCAGGGAAATTATTCAACGTTACTGCAAAATTCAACAGTTACTTACCATCACCCGTCTATAAAATTTCACCAAGTTTATCTTGCAACTTAATAATATCAAGTTGCATCATCGCACGCAAATATTCACCACCATATAAAGATTTAGATAATTGCTATACATGAGTTTTTCACCAATGTGGCGTAACCGAGATCAACAGCAATCTATAAAATGCGCAGCTTTCACCACTCGGAATAATATTCACCGGAGTCAGTGGTAGAGAGTTGCTATAAAAGCTTTTGGTTATTATAACCCAACAAACCTACCGAAGCAGTTCTTAAATACTTAGCATTAAGAACATTGTATTTATGTAAAAGTTATGTTAATTATTGTAATTTTGAAAGTTTTCGAATGTTATAGATATTGTTGCGTTATCGTGAGATCCATATATCGGTCGCGAAAACCAAACAGTAATTCTGATAGATTTTTTTTGTAATACCCACAACTGAAGATTTCAGTCCCCCCCTAAATCCCCTTCACCACCGAAGAGAGCTCTTTTAGGTAGGCTGTAGGATTGTAGGGCAAAGTAGTCGTTTTGAAATCCTCTAAAGAAGGAAAAAAGGAAAGTTTGGTTTTCCCAACAGATGACCGCGAGTCACCGATGACCAGTTATTGATTTCGTTAAAACCTGTACCGATAATTTTCACCTATGTTTAAAGATACATGTTTATTTTAACTTGCGTATGTATACATATTAATAACGTTTACTTTTTATATTTATTTTGCCACGTATATATCCTAGCGAGTAAGTTAAGATATCGTTAAGTGTTTTGCGATTTTTTTTTGAAATTGTTTTATTTGTTTTTTTTTATAATACTTTTGTACATTTACCCTTTTTGAAATTTTATCTTTGCTGCATTAAAATGTTACCCTGAAATTGTAAAAACTTTAAATATGGCTTGCTAAATTAATTTGTTGGGGAGGGGGAAGATGACTCAAGGGTAGGTAGTGTGGAAGATGTGGAGCAACACGGTGCAAAGGGGACCTGCCGAACCCGAAATAAAGCGAGCGGTCCAAGGTAGGGTGGGCTTCTAGAGGGGATGTGTGATGTGCGTATCGATCGATGAAGAACAATTGTGACATCCGCCTGCTATCAATGTGGACAAGGGTTAAGGACCACGCCCACATGAACTGAGCTAGCTGGGGCCATTCCACATTGGTAGCGCTAAAGGGGGCGGATACACGCGTAGACGTGTACGTGACAGTACTTACATTTACTTTTGTAAGCATGGGTGCAGGACCGAGCAAAGAAAACGTGTTAGCAGTTTGATGGCTTAAAATGTAGTGATGGTTTTTATTAAAATATCGAACTTCGAGATCATACAACTAAAAGTATCGTGAACATATTAAGGGCTTTGTTATGTAAAGTGTCTTATTATAACTATAATTGCCATGCTATGTAACATTGTAATATGCTATATTACAGTTATTGCTGTGTTGGTTGGCCATGTTGTTGGCGTAATCCGCTGCCATCTGCATTCCTATTTCCATGCTCGATGCTTGACCCTGTATTTCTTCGACGATCGTTCGTTCGTTTTAGGGTGCGGATTTTACCTACGGGCTATTGTTCGTTAAACCTTCTAAGGGTAATGCTCCCCATTTCGCTGCTGTGTTACAGTCCCTCTGCTGTCGTGCTCTTAGCATTTGCATTGCTACTTTGGATGTCGATAGTTGATCTGCTCTCTGGACTCTTCGGCGTTCGTTGTTTCTCCAAACCGTACTCTTCCTGCCTCGCACCCTGCTCCTCGATTGCCTCTCTCTGTACCTCGGCCTCGTAATAAGCCTTCAGTTCACTTATGTGTGCTGTCCTTCTCTTTCCCTTGTGTACCTTGTCCAGCTCTACTATTACTGGTGATACAAAATTCATCACTCGGTGTGAGCCACTGTATTTGGGTGCTAGTTTTGAAGCAAAATTGTCTACTGCTTTGGACAATTTATGCTCTTTCACCAATACTGGGTCGCCTATAGCCGGTTTCCCTTGCCTCCTGCGCAGGTTATAGTACCTTGCCTGCTCCGTCGATGCGCTCTGTTGTTTACGCCGTACCATGCTGTACACCTCCTTCATCCTTGAGGCCTTTTCGCTTAGAACGATCTTTTCCTCGCCCGTGCCAAATGTCTGTTCGTGGTAGAGGGAGCCCGGAATCCTCGGTTCTCTACCCTGTACTACATACGCAGGGCTGTACCCTGTTGATTCGCACACACTTGTGTTTAATGCCAACGAAATCTCTGTTAAAAACTCATCCCAATTTCTCTGGTCCTTGCCGGTAAACTGTGATATCATTCTCCTCACGTTTCTGTTTAAATTATCTGTTGTCGCTTCACGCATAACCATAACTTCTACCAATTTCGAAAGTCTGTCTGCGAAGACTAAAGCCATTGTGTTGCCATGCTTCGAGCGCGGGAGTGGTCATACAAAATCCGAGCATACTGTTGCCCATGGTTCCTCCGGGATTCTTGTCAGCATCTTGCCAGCCGCTTTTTTTTGGCTTGGTTTGTAAATTTGGCATTCGTGACACTGCTGAACATACTTTCTAACGTCTCTGAATATGCCTGGCCAATAATACCATGTCATAGCCCGTGCGATCGTCTTACGGATTCCCATGTGTCCTGCGCCTGGTGTGTCGTGGATTTCGCCTAGTACTCTTTTCCTCTGTGGTGTGGGTACGCACAACTTCCATGGAACGTGATCTTCTCCATCCATTTGACCAACTATTCGTCTATATAACTTTCCCTCTTGCATTACGTAAACTGGGAATTTCTCGGGTGTCTTCGTTATATCTGCTACCTTTGCGGAATACCAATTGCAGCTGCTGTTTTCTGGTTGCGCGGTCATGCTTCCGAGTTGTTCTTCAACGTTCAACTTCCCCTTTCTATATTGCACGTCAAACGAATATTGCTGCAATTCTAACGCCCAACTAGCAATTCGTCCTGATGGACTTTCAATTGTGTTCAGCCACTTCAGCGCTAAATGGTCTGTGATTACGGTAAAGTTATATCCTTCTAGGTATGTCCTCATTTTCCGTATTGCCAATACTATTGCCAAGCATTCCTTTTCGGTTGGTGAATAATTGATTTCCGCCTTATTTAGCCTTCGACTCGCATAAGCTATCACCCGCTCTTCGTGGTCTTACCCTTGTGTTAAGACAGCACCGAGGCCAAAATCGCTTGCATCTGTTTGAAATCTAAATCTCTGGGGGAAATCTGGACAGGCTAATATGGGTGCTTGTATAAGCGCATTCCTCAATGCATCAAACGCTACCTGCTGCTCTTCGGCCCATTTTCATTTACACCCCTTCCCCAACATGGAACCAGGACACTATTCCTAGTAAGCGCCGTAATTCTTTTACATTATTGGGGGTTTCTTATATAGCGGCTACTTTGTCTGGGTCTGTGTGGATTCGCTAACTACATGGCCTAAGTCCTTCACACTTTTCTTGAAGAATTCGCACTTCTCAGGATTAATCTTAGACGCCGAAAAACTTCCGTGAGGTGCCCTACGTGGTCTTCTAAAGTTACTCGTTATAATAATGTCGTCCAGATAGGCTAACCCATGTGGCTCCAACTCTGGATCTATAAAGCGATCGAGCGCCCTTTGAAAAGTTGCTGGGGCAGAGGGCCGCCCGAATGGCATCATTTTCCACTGATATAGCCCTCGCCCAGGTATCGTAAATGCGGTGTACTGTTTGCTATCTTCCTCCATGGGGATCTGCCAATAGCCGTTCTTCAAATCTAGGCTGCTTATAAATCTTGCGCTTCTAAGTCTATCTAGAATATGTTGTATACGTGGTAGTGGGTATGCGTCTGGGACTGATCGGGAGTTAAGCTGCCTGTAATCGACACAAAGTCGCCATTTGGAATTCTTCTTCTTTGCTAGGACTATCGGGGCACTATGGGGGCTGCGCGATGGCTCAATACAACCCTTATCTATTAATTCATCGATCTCTTTATCAATAATTTCTTGCATCTTAGGGTTTTTGGGGAAGTATCGCTGTTTTATAGGTCGGCCATCCCTCATGACAATTTTATGTTTGGCAAGGTTAGACACCCCCGACATATTTCCAAAAATTTGTAGTTCTTGTTTAAGGAATGTACTCACCGCGTCATCTGTGGAGTTTTGTGTTAATACATTTGGTTCGAGCATTGCTTGTTCTTTAATATCTAGGCCCATTTCGAAGAGGCTGGTACACCTTGCTTTCTCCTGCCCTCGATTCTCCGCTTTGAATACCATTGCGCTTTCGCCACACCTCAGCTCCATATTTGCCTTTGCCCTGTAGTCCATCCCGATCACCACTTTCTCTGCTAACCCTGGTAAAACGAGTAACTCGCTCTGATGTACTTGGTCACCCAACGTTACCTCGCCTCTACTGTCTTTACCACGTCTTTCACTGTACCATCACCCATGGCGACTCGCGTATGTACCTCTTTCAGTTTCCGCGCATCTAGACCTGTCACCATTTCTTCGCTCACGAAGTTTCGCGTCGCTCCCGTGTCTATCGCCGCTGTGACCTCTCTACCATCTACTTGTACTGCCGCCAAGATCCGCCCTAGTGTCTGTGTGAATATCTTCTTTGGAGGCGAGGTTGAATTGCGTGAGACCCCACTCCTCGCAGCTAATGGGGTCTCCTGTCGTTTCCTTGTTGCCTACGACAGCAATCTCTTTCCCGCACACCCAGCAAAAGTTGCGTCGAGAGTTACGTCACCCATAAGCGAAGTGTCCGCACTCTCCACACCGTATGGTGGGGTTCAGTCTGGACAAATAGGAGTTAAGCCTATTGCAATATCCAGACCGAAGTTGAGCCAGCATGGCTCTAGTCTCCCTCGGAAGGACACGTTCTTCCTCAGCAAGAACGGGTGGTTGGGCACCAATAACGGGGTTCACAGGCCGGGATCTGAGGGATCTGTCCACCGACTCAGTGTGGGGGTCCTTCAGGGCCCGCCTATGGTCCCGCAGATCAAACGGCAACGAGATGTGATGCCGGATCTCATCATAATGCTTTCGGAGATCTTTCCTTATGTCTCTGGGGGCGGAGTTTCATCCAATAGCTGTCGATTTGGATGACTGGGTCTATGACAGTTCAGAAGGAACTGCCTACTTAAAAGTTCCGCATGCTCGCGAACGTTGAGCAGCTTAGCCTCCTGGTGAAGGTGAGACTCAGGAGCCATAAGCAAAGAGCCCGTCGCGGTTCTGATGGCGGTGTTTTGGCAGACCTGCAATTTCCTCCACTTGGTGTCGTGAAGGTTAGGCGGCCATATGGGCGCAGCATAATCAATAACCGGTCGGCCAATAGCCTTATAGGTGACCAACAAGGTTTCTTTGTCTTTGCCCCAAGTATTGCCGGCCAGTGACTTGAGGATCTTGTTGCGGCTTTCTACCTTTGAAGCTATTGCGGTGGCATGATTAGCGAAGGTGAGGCTATTGTCGAATGTAACCCCTAGAATTTTGGGGTGGTTGACTGTAGGTAGTGGACACCATCTACGTGGACATTCAACTCCTGCCCCATCTGCGCATTCCAAGTGGTAAATAGTGTCGCCGTAGATTTAGTCGGGGACAGTGTCAGGTTCCGCTCTGTGAAGAAGCTGGAAAGATCGCGCAGGTAGTAATTGAGTCTGGTGCATAGATCGTCCGTGGAAGGTCCTTTGCCCGTAGCCATCACAGTGCAGTCATCAGCGTACGAGACCCCCTCTGGTGGAGATGGAAGGCTCGAGATGTCGAAGTTACCCAGAAGGGGTGATAGGACACCACCCTGCGGAGCCCCTTGCCTAATTCTTTTAGGTCTACATCTCTCCTTTCGAGACTGCACAGACGCCAGCCGACCGTTTAAGTAGTTGGCGGTCCAACGTTTTAGGCCGGCAGGAAGCGGTGTCTCCTCCAGGTCTTTAAGGAGTATGGAGGGGTTGACTGTGTCGAAGGCTTTCGACAGGTCAAGTGCCACGAGAACCGTCCTGTGGTTTGGTTGGTGTTGGTTCAAACCGAAGTTAATCTGCGTCGTGATGGCATTCAATGCCGATGTTGTGCTGTGATTTTTACGGAAGCCATGTTAATGATTGGCCAGCTGCAGGTTTGCAGTATATTTAGTATGGGAGCAAGATAGCCTCTAACAACTTCACTACCGACGAGAGGAGAGATATCGGACGATAAGAACCTCCTTGATTCGCCGGCTTCCCAGGTTTCAGGAGGGGGACCACAGTCGCGTGTTTCCAGATATCTGGTATTACGAAGGTGGTCAGTGAGAGGTTGAATAGAGCCGCCAAGTACTTGTGCCCCTCGTAGCCGAGGTGTTTCAGCATCGTCATGGCAATTCCGTCGAATGACTTTTCTCTTAGCCCTATCCGCAGGAGAATGCAGTATAAATTGCCGGCAGAATGCGGTCGCGCATTTCCTGGGGTCCGATTTGACGCTATCGCCGAAAGCAATGGCGACCTTGCCATTGTATTTGGTCGGGTTGGATAGGGCCTTGACTGTCGACCAATTTTTCAATTTGTGATCATTGACAGTCCGATGGATTTCTGCGTTGAGATCCTTTATTCTTGGATCTGCGGGGTTCAAGAGTCTCACTTGGTCGCCGCTGCTTCCGCAGGGAAATTCGGCCGAATTTCCTGGATTCCGCCAGCAGGGATGAAGCGGCCGGAGGCTGAATCGATGACTTTGCGAAACTCTTTCTCACCTTTGCATACGTCCGTCGGTGTAGGTAGGTCAGCGAAGGAGTGCTCTGTATAGTCCGTGAAGCGGTCCCAGTCCGCTTTGCTAAAGTTGATGTACGTTCGTTTTTCTGTCGTTATGAAGTCGGACGGTCGTTCGGTGTTTAGTAGGATGGGTAGGTGGTCTGATGCCAGTGTAAGCATTGGTTGCCAGTTGGCGTGGTTGATAAGGCACTTGAAATGGAGATGTCTGGCGAGCTGTGGCAGTTACCTGCCACCCTAGTGGGGGCATCTCCATTCAATGTACAGAATGCCGAGTTGTCTATTTGCTCTGCGAGTGCGTGCCCTCTGCTATCTGCTGGCAAGTTGGAGTGCCAGAAATCGTGATGTGAGTTGAAATCACCTAGGATGAGGCAGTTATCGCCCCTTAGCAACGCACTTATATCAGGGCGATAATCACGGGGACAGCACGTAACAGGGGGGAATGTATATATTTATCACTCGCAGGTCGACGTCGCCTGTCCGGACTGCTATGCCCTGGCATTCAAGGGTAGAGTCCCTGGGGTCAACGTCCGGGGCAAATAGGTTATACTGTACAGTATGGTGTGTGATGAATGCAAGGCCGCCCCCATGACCGCTGGGACGGTCTTTCCTATGCACATTGTACCCATTTCGAGTACGTAAGTCCGAGTTAGTGTTCAGTTTGGTCTCCTGAATGGCGGCCAGTTTAATGTTGTTCAACTTTATAATGTCCGTTATCTCCGCGATCTTTCCAGCTACTCCGTTGCAGTTCAGCAGTAGGATTTTGAAGTGTGTCGGGAGGGAGGGCGAAGGCATGCTGGGGGTAAGGGACGGATGTGGTTGCCTAGATGGAGGTAGGCTTAGTCCCAAGCTGTGACGCAATCTAGGGTTCAGCGTGCCTTGGCCGATGTTGTGTGGCGTGGAGGGCGGCTGAGTACTGCAGCAAGGGGCTATAAATGCATCCGTCCAAAGGTTCCTGTTTGCAAGCCCAGAGCCCATATGGATGTGGCACAGGCCAAGGCAGTAATTGCACTTAACCGATGCCGCAGGCGTATATAATCTTTGCCGACAAACAGTGCACGTGTTGAAAGGTACGAGGAGGTTATGTTCCTGACCCACATGCATGTTGGAAGTAGGGGAGGACGAGAGTGGGGACTGAGGTGAGGCGGGAGCAGCAAGGCTGCTGGTCGTGGAGACCGGGCCACTGTTATGGCCATTTGATGATGGTGGGTGCGGTGTGTGTGCGCCGGAGCGACGAGAATCGCGGGACGCGCGAACAACATGGTGCCTCAAAAGTACTGAAAAAGGTACGGGTTCTGGGGATGGCAGGGTTAAGCCCTGAGCATCCAGATTTGTGCAACCATCTCTTTCATTTACTGCATTGGACGGAACAGCCCGTAACAAGAGACACCGGAGGAACCCTGCTGCAAGGAATTGCTCCGAGGATGACAATTTAGGAGTGGGACTGGACAAATTGGACAGGGTTACACTGAAATAACAGCCCTTGGCCGGGTAAAACCCGGGTCATTCCGGTACGTAGAACCGGCTGTTGTGGGAATGTCTGTTGTGGGAATGTCGAACCTCTCTTCTTGTCGCCTGGGTACGAACGGTCTCGCTGCTGGTCTAAGTGGTTCCCTCTCTGGTGTGATGTTTTTATAATCTTCCACAAGGCTTACCAAATCCTCTAGGCAGTTCAATTCGCTCCGTTTTACATACAGCTGGTATTCTCTCATCGAGTTGCGGTATATACAATTCAGCTTTTGTTCGCTGGTGTAGTCGGAGTGCACGTAGTCCTTAAATTTTTCGCCTGGTCTCTGCATTCTTTGCCGTATTTCATCATCTAGACGCTCGAAATACCTTGAACTCAGGAAGAACTTCAAGAAGTCTCGCTGATCTCGTAACTGGCGGCCAATTCCTCGACTCGCTCTATGAAACCAAGCGGGTCCTTGACGCCATCGTATCGCAAACCCCACTTGCGCACTCCATCCATCACGCTGCCACATGATTCCGCCTGCCTGCGTCGTGCCTAACTTCAATAATACCGTGTATTGGTGCTGGCGCCTTGCTTGTGCTCGCTTCACTGGGATAAGTGAAGCCTTGTTCGCTGCCATCCCTTGGTGTCGGAGGATTTAGGTTTATAGTTGGCCCGACATCTTTTGGTGTAGGTGGCCGTGCTTGACGCTGTTCCAACGCGACACAACGTATCCTTAGTTCCTCATTATCGCGGTTTGTCTGGATGTAGGTCGATAGTAGTTTTCGCATCTCATCCACCGTTCCCAAGTATTCCACTCCGAATTCCGCTCAGTATGCCACCAGCTCCTCGCGGTTGATATGGTATATCTATGATACCCTAACCATAGTGATGTTTTACTTATCCGGCGACCCTCGTAATCTTTTTATGTGTTGACTTTAGTTTACAAAGCAGATTCTTAATCCTCGTGTGCTCCTAGATCCTTGATTATCTCTATTGATTGTAATTTTAATTGTTTTGGTTTGTTTCAGCATATTTTTAATCCTCTTGTTTTCCACCAATCCTCTCATGATTATGCTCGCTGTGACTTAAAGTCCCTGCTAGGGCGCCATTTGTCACGGACTTTTCCTTGAATGCCGGAGTACGCTCAGTCTGTCCAGGGTTCTGAAATTAGAAGTTCCCTAAAGGTCCTCTCAAGTAATAAAACCCTGAGATTATGTTTTGAATTCAACTGTATTACTTTATTTATGGGATTTTATCCTCTTTTCGCAAATCTACAATCTTAATTTTAATTGGGTACTAATCCTTCTTTTCTTATTGATGTTGGCTAGCTATAATAAAGGCGGCTGAGGTAAAAACCCCTGCTTGGCCCGACCGTCAGCGGAGGTGAAAACCACCACTCAATATATAAAACTTGCAATCGTGAGGTGAGAACCCCAGGTTTACATTCGCTGAGGTGAGAACCCCAACTACTATTCCTAGCTGCTGTCGCAAAACGACTTCCTTATTTCCTAAAAATCATCGCCCTTTTATACAGATTTTACTGGCGGCGGACCGCAAAATTACAAAAATAATTCTTAAGACTAAATCTTAATCTAACGGCGCATCTTCCACTGAGTTTATATGTTCATATATGGTATTTACACCTTTTCCCTACATTTCATGCACTTTAGCCCCATTGCCTGTGGTCAGCTGCTTTCTCGCACTCCATCGATCAGCTGGACATTCCCTCAACATTAATATTATTTACATATGTACACATGCTAGTTATTTTCCTGCAATCCCATTTTTACCTGCTGTCAATGCTAGCAATGCACTTTTCTTCTCCTCTTTATGCTATGTCCGCTAACATTGGGTTGCCAAAATATGTATGCGTGAGCGCGGGTGTACCAAATCACCGCTGCTTGAGTTTGTTGGCCGACCCTTCTGCTTATTGGAATGCTGGTTGCTTTGTTTGTGCAATATTTTTCTAGCGCCGCTGTTGATTTTCGGTAAAACGTACATTAGGGTGCACCTAATATTATGAAAAATAAAAGGTATGAACTAGTTCTGAAACGTGTATGTATGTATGTGCATATGAATATTCGTAATATATTTTGGGCAAACGCACGTGTGCTTGTCGTGTAAAAAGGTGTATGTGCGAAATTGTCAAATTTCGGTATACTTCATATAGCTGAGTATATACATATATAAAGTATAGATATTTAGTTTATGTGTAAAACCGGCTATGTCGGCGGTTTAGTAGTAAAGCGTATGTGCAAAATGTGAAATCCTGATATTGCTTCGGAAACATGTACGTTGTTATTGCGCACAACGGCACATGTGCAAAAGTGTAAAAATCGAATTTGGTTCGAAATATATATGTATATAAATACATATATGGTATATATATGTATGTGTTGTGAGGTCTCCAGAGCCTTCGAATCGCTTTACATATTATGTTTTTGTCCTCTAATGAGGTTTTCTGATATGTTTGCAGGGCAATTGTTTGCGACCGGTGCCGAGTGCTAATTGTTGAAGACATGGAAGAAAACCTAATCCAATTTGATTAGCATATCTACCTATTAACATACATATTATATTCGAGAACTCTATTTGTTTATATAAGCGCTTACCAGCTATTGAATTTAAGTTCAAGTTGAAGTTAATACTTACCCTTTTTGAATTACATACATATATACCTACATAAATACTTACCCTTTTTGAATTACATACATATATACCTAAATACTTACCCTTTTTGCATTGCATACATATCGACACATATATATGTATATTTACAAATTGAATTCAATAGGTTCTTACCTTATCTGAACTATACTTACCATTTATAAAAATACTTATCATAAATTTCATTCATCTTACCACCCTAATGTAAAACTGGAAACCCAAATTGGAAAACTACCTCTTCTCTATGTACTTACCTTTATGTATACACACATATATGCATGCTCACCGGACAGCTTAGCGAGCGATCATCGACGGCCGCTAAGTTAGTTGTCATTGAGCGCGCGGTTATTAAATACTTATTTATCCAAAAAATTAAAGTTTTAATATAAAATAAAGATGTGAACAAAATATTGTGTAAATATTGTATAAAGAACCGAGAATTTATTAAAAAGATTAAATTAAAGTGCGAATTATTAACATTCAAGTGCAACCAAAAGTGTTTTTATTTCCAAAGCAAATATTCGTGCAGACGGTGAGCGCCCCTACCCCCTAAGTCAGTGAAATCTGAACATGGTCCTTCGTCGCCATACGAAGAGAATCAGCGCCTAGAAAATCTTTTATGATAAAATAAATAATTTGAAACTTACGAAAAAAGCGAAATAAAGTATTATAGACAAAAAAGGTATTAGGGTGCTCCCAAAAAAGAAAAAAAACTGCTGCAAATTGAAGGTGACAAAATTACCTGCAAATAAAAAGAAGGAAAGAATATATTGATTAAAAAGTGGTGCTTTGAACAAAAATCTGAAAAACGGAAAAGGTGAAAAAAGTTAAAGAAAACTTACCTGAAAAAGAAAAAAACTATAGAGATAATAATTAAAAACCTAAAAAAGAAGAAATATTAAATATATAAAAAAAGTGGTGAAAACAAAAGTAGAAATAACTTATTATTGACAAACAGCGTGCTTCAAATAAAACCTGCGAATAAAAATAAAAATTATATACATAGAAGAAAATATTAAATAGAAGTGCTGGTGAAGAAATAAACCTGAAAAAGAAATAATAAGAAACAAAAGTCTGCAAATTATAAATATATTGGTTTTATTATTGCTGAAAATTTAATTCGTATAATCAAATAAACTTTTTTGTGAAACGAAACCAAAAATTTGAAATTAAAAAATTAAAAGTACAGTCACGCAAGACTGCGACACAGCCATTACCCCAGCAAAAACAACAACCGTTGCAGAATTGAAAGGTATTCGCCCAACCAAAGTAATGCCGTTACATCATTTACTCTCTTAGGTACTGCATGAGAAACCCCTTATGTTCTCATTAGCCCCCAAATAAACTCGAATCCGCTTAAGTATATAAAAGGTACAGTTTTAAAATACCCCAACCATGTTATATTCTCGCCTGTTTTATCCCATATACAGCACTATTCGCTGATAACCATTACTGTTTATTGGTATATTTCTACATACATATGTACAGGTGGCGCGAACTAACGTCAGTGGAATTAACGTCAGTGACGTTAATTCGCACCCAAAAAGCGAATTAAGGTCAGTGACATTAAGACGCATGACCAAAACCGAATTAAAGTCAGTGCCGTTAATTCGTATAGTATTTTGACTTTAGTTCGCTTTGGACATGCGAATTAATGTCACTGAGGCATTTGGGTTTGAGATTCGACGAAGTAGCGCCGCAGGCGAAAATTTGACTTAGGTCAGATCCCCAATTCGGGGCGTGATCCATGGTATTTATGTGCAGAACTCCTTTCCCCATTAGCGGCCTTCGGCCGCGCTTCAAAAAATAACCCTGGGCTACGCCATTCCAACTCCGGGTGTGTGCCATAGCCGTGGCTACCGCCACGGTGATGTCCTTCCGCGTGCCACGTTTCCCACTTTTTCACTTTTTTGGCTCAGCCTAATGTGCCATTACAACAACCACATGAAAATGACAGAACATTTTTAACTTTAACTGCAAATAACTTTTGAACGGTTGAAAGAAATCTCATTTCAGATTCTAAATCTAGACGTGGGTAATCGTTTACGTGGGGTACCGAGCGCTAATACACAACCAAAAATGTTGAGATATGTATCAGGAGACGCGCTTTGGTCCCAGGAGCATGAATATAACTCCGCTGAACCAATATTTTTAGTAGTTTCCGAGATATTAGCAGTTAAAGTTCAGAACTTTCTGTCATTTTCATGTGGTTGTTGTAATCACATTACCCTGTGAGAAAAGAGTGGCACGCGGAAGGACATCACCGTGGCGGTAGCCACGGCTATGGCAACCACCCGGAGTTGGAATGGCGTAGCCCAGGGTTATGTTTTGAAGCGCGGCCGAAGGCCGCCAATGCGGAAAGGAGTTCTGCACATAAATACCATGGATCACACCCCGAATTGGGGATCTGACCTAAGTCAATCCCAGATTGATGATATAATGATCATAAGTCGAAGGTGATAATGAAAAATGAAAATTTGGAATATAAAAAAAATGTAATGACTTTAGTTCGCTTTCTTAATGCGAATTAATGTCAATGACGTTAGTTCGCTAAAAATATTGACCTTAGTTCGCTTTTGGCATGCGTCTTAATGTCACTGACATTAATTCGCTTTTGAGGTGCGAATTAACGTCACTGACGTTAATTCCGTTGACTTTAGTTCGCGCCACCTATGTACACGCTGACTTCGCAACGGTTATCTTAAAAAACCAGGCCCAATAATTCGCACTACATTCCATCAGCAACTCTGTGTTAATCTATCTACATATTCGAACTTCGTCACAAAAACTCTCCTTACATCCTTATTTACCCACTTAGCACTTACACAAACAAACAAACTTGGACTCATATGCGCTGAGACAAGTTCATAACTCCGCCCACAACAAATTCGAAAATTCGAAGTCACACATACTTATATACTTATACTTGTACTCAGTGGCGCTGAGACAAGTACATAAGTCTAACCCCGCTCAAATACAACAAGTAAATTTCTACATATGTACAAACTTCAAAAAGTGCTGCTACTTAAACTGCACAGTGGGCCACAACTACTAAAAACGATCATAAAAATACAGTGGTACAAACCCATTAGAAATATTCTCGTGTACTCCTTATACACATTTTCGAAAAATATATTTCTGTGTACTCCTAATACACAGCATATTACTAAACCTCCTCTAGTGTACTTTAACTACACATATACTCAATTATATTTACGACTATCGTACTCCTATTACACATTCACGTAAATTAACCATATAAAAATTACTGACGATAAAGTCGAGAAACCTATGGCCCTCCAGGCCCAAGAAGGACCAAGAACTAGGTCAAAATCACAGGCAGAAGAAGAATACGCCCACCTCCATGTTCGAGATAAATAAACTCGAAAAGTTTTGCGAGAAATGGTGGAACACATGCGAAACAGATCACACAAGACCCAGAATGGCAGAACTAAACAAAAACGTGGCATTGATGGACAGATCATATGAAGAAGCCCACATGAACATTTCGGAAGAACGTTCCCTCTCGGCACTGGACGAAAGGTATGGCAATGCTATGGATGCAATCCTGACTACCAGAACACGAATAAATGAGCTTCTTGCTCCTCTGGAACCCGTTACCAGCAATCAATGCCCAATCCCAGCAACAGGATCAGCACGGATCTCCGAACCCTATCTCAAGGTACCAGCATGCGACACAGAAGTATTCCACGGGGGCTACGAAGCTTGGCCCTCATTCAGAGATATGTTTACGGCAGTGTACATAAATCACCCGAAACTTTCTCAAGCACAAACACTTTACCACTTGAGACAAAAATCCCGTGGAAAAGCGGCGCTCATCATTAAAAAATACGCCCTCAATGACCAAAATTTTTAACTTGCCTGGGGCGCACTCAAATCCATATACGAGAATCATAGAATTCTCGTTGATAACCAGCTAAAAACTCTTTTTAATTTGCAACCCGTATTCTATGAAAGTGGGGAAAGATTTCAAGAAATTCAAACCACTATCAATAATTTCCTCTCCACCCTAAACTCAAACAATGTACTAACCGACAACTGGGACCCCATACTCATATATTTATGCTCCTCAAAGCTTCCCGAAGTGACTTTAGCGCTTTGGCAACAATCCCTTGAATCTAGAAAGGAACTACCACTTTGGTCAGAAATGGATAAATTTCTTACCACAAGATACGAAGTTGTAGAACGCCTCGTTACTTACAGAGAGAGTAAACCTCGGAACTCAAGCTCGAGCTTCACCCAACGAGCGTCTACACCCAATAACACTGTCTTACAATGATTTTGCACCAAAGCTGATATATTTTTTTCGTGCTCAAAGCATCGAAAAACATAGAAAAATGTGAAAAAAGGGGGGGTAAACCGGACAAATTCTGAGTTATTTCAATTTGACTGTTTTTTGAAAATTTTTCAAAATTTATCCCTGTTTTCTCACATTCAAACCTAATTATCTTCTTTGGTACATCTGCTATATCAACAATCTTTACTTTTCTTCAAAAGGGAAGATTTTGCGCAAATTTATGCTATCGCTCACTTTTTTTGACTTCCCCATTTAAAAGATATCGTCGAAAATGTCAACAATCAAATTTAACGAAAACCTCATTTTTGTTATATATACCGAACTTTAACGTCAGAAATCTATAGATCGGTATATATAGATCTTGAAAAATATGCAAACTAATTGTCAATTTCGGCCTTTACAAAAAAAGGGCAAGTTCAGAAAAAATGAGAGTTTTTTCTAAAATACAGTTTTATTGTCTTTTCACGTAGTATAACTTCGTTTCTTTCAAAATTCATAATATTTTCATATTTTAATCAAAAACCCCCACTCACTGAATGAATTTTGCAATGTAAGTCTAGGACTGGACACAACCATTTATTTGTTTACTAAAATCAGCTGTATATGCCTATTAACATCTCTCATTTTTGAGGTGCCAAAATCGAGTATTGGCGAAACCCAAGAAAGTTAAATACAAAGTTAAATAAAAACAAGTAAGGAAAGGGCTGTCTTCGGCTGTGCCGAAGGCTTTATATGTACCTTTCATGAATGCCAAAGCACACTTATCGGAACAATCGATTGTATGGGAGCTATACCTTATGTTCGTCCGATCTGGCTGATTTTGCCTACATATGTTACATATATAATATGTAGCAAACGTGCAAAATTTTACGTTCCTAGCTTCTTAACTGCAAAATTGATAGCCCAAAACCCATTTAAATCAACTCGCCTTATCGCCCTGATCATTTCGGTATACTTAATAGTGGGCCTATCTCTTCTTCTTCTCATACTTACAAACATCGGACCAAAGTTATAATACCATTTCATGTTCATGAAAGGTATAATAAAAATTAAGGGTAATACCTAAGACAGACATATGGTGTCTGTACCACAATGTATACTACAATGAAAGCTCAGGAAACCATGTAATAGCATAGTGACACACATTTGGTTTTCTATGACGTTGGCACTTACCACCTGATTAAACAAAATAAAAAAACAAAGTTAAAAATAAAATAAAAGAAAAATGAACTCAATGAAAACTCGAAACTGCGTGCTCCTTTGCCAGCTGCGTGCACATCTTTGCATATATATGGCGATTTTTATGTGATCCATGCAGCTCATGGCTAAATGCAATTTTTTTTTTAATTATGTCGCTTCCAACGTACTTTTTTAAATTTTTTTTCTATTTCTGATATAAATTTGTTGATTTTTTTAATTAATATTTGTTGTCAAAATGACATAAAACACCTGATTGTGACAGACGAATTGGCTGTGTTCATTGCACTGCAACGTAGTACAATTAGCAACTCCACTCAATTTCAATGGTTTCTTGCCTGCTTTCATGGTACGGAACTCAATATGCTTTCGAACTTAACTATTGAAACTACATTTTCTCAACTCCCATCTTAATTTTTTTCCGAAAAACCTTGGTGATCAAAGTGATCGAAACCAGACACAAAAGGAAAGGCACGAGTCGTATGATGGGGGAGTATGTCTGGTTCTTGGCACTGTCAGAAAATGACAAGGAGGAAAAGCGCAAATGGAAATCTAAGATACACTTTCAGGAAATGTCAGAGTAATATAAAGCATGTATGATTTGATCAAATAACTTGTGATAAAAAAAATACGAAGTTATACTACGTGAAAAGACAATAAAACTGTATTTTAGAAAAAATTCTCATTTTTTCTGAACTTGCCCTTTTTTTGTAAAGGCCGAAATTGCCAATTAGTTTGCCTATTTTTCAAGATCTATATATACCGAAATTTTTGCTATAAAATTTAATACAAGATAGGAGGGAAAAAATTGGTCGTGTCTTAAGCGGTTCTATAGATTTCTGACGTCAAAGTTCGGTATACATAACGAAAATGAGGTTTTCGTTAAATTTGATTGTTGACATTTTCGACGATATCTTTTAAATGGGGAAGTCAAAAAAAGTGAGCGATAGCATAAAATTTGCCCTTTTGAAGAAAAGTAAAGATTGTTGATATAGCAGATGTACCAAAGAAGATAATTAGGTTTGAATGTGAGAAAACAGGGATAAATTTTGCAAATTTTTCAAAAAACAGTCAAATTGAAATAACTCAGAATTTCTCCGGTTTACCCCCCACTTTTTTCACATTTTTCTATGTTTTTCGATGCTTTGAGGAGGAAGAAAAATGCCACAGTTATTTTTTTTTTGTTGTTGTTGTAGCAACAAAATCACTCCCCGAAGGTTTTGGGGAGGGTTGTCGAATTAACAGTCCTTGGCCGGATATGAATCCGGTACGCTCCGGTACTCCCTTGCAACCTTCTAGGTCATGTCATCCCTCCTTCCGAAAGGAAAGAGAAGATGGGTAATGAGAGGTGAGAGGCATCATATCCGTAGATCAACCATCAAGTTGCCCGTCATCGACAATTTCGGGCGAACGAATGTTCACTTCGAATCAGCTGATGCTCTACTTCGAATTAATAGTGAACAAATAAATTTGAGTGCTATTTTGTGAATTTTGTAAAGAATCGTACAATTTACTAAAATTAAGTTTAAAAATTATTCAAAAATATATATAGTGTTGGCCTTAGGTTGTTACTGATTGAACGCGAGGAGAATGGAAGTGTGAGAACAATCCGGAGGCAATTAGGAGACAACTTGGAGCTAAGTGAGTTGAAAGAAGTTGTTTTTTTGCAGTTTTCAATAGCAAATTAATTGTTACTTTGCTAGTTTTCCGGTAAAAACCGGTAACCGCTAACCGGAGTTTAATTGACTTTTTTTGTACGGCTTAACCAGCTTTTATGAAAGTTGCCCTAAATAAGCCAGCATTTAAATATTTTCTAGATATTCTTGGTAGCTCCTTGGAGTCATTGAAACAAAAAAGTGGAGTACTTCGCTTTGTAAAGTGGACAGCTTGCATTCCCTGAGAAGCGCCAATTTGCGTAGGACTTTTATATGAAGCTGCCAAATCTGGAAGTCTTAGGATGCGCTTATGACGAAAACGTTAACAAAACATCCATTACAGCACACATAAATTAATTCTGCAATAGAAATGGCGAATGTTAAACTGCACTTTTGTAATCATTTCGTGCTCTTTTTGGACTTTACTTATTGATTTACTCTTAAAAATTAAAGTATATTACTTTAAAAGAATATCTAATATTCAAAACATACAAATGCGCACAAATTGTTTCTTGTTCGCCTCTAAAATAAAAGTAAATAAATTTGGCATTTTCCGTTGTTCATTTCGCCCGAATAAAGAGTTGGCAATAAGGCGGAATGTTTTTCGAACATGAAAAATTTGTTCGCCACCGTCTGCGATAAGGCGAACAAAAAATGTGAATCTTTTCGGGTGAAAATATAACTCGCAAAGAAGCACATCGAGGGTCAATCCCCAAATCACCAGTGAACAGAAAAAGCCGACGACATCAAAACAGGCGATGCAGTCGCAAGAATTGCGCAATCACACCCCTCCACCCAAGCAAAACAACGACAGTACAGTACTGTCACGCTTCTCCTCGAACCAAGAAAGAACGCTATTGCCTACCGCTGTCGTTCTGGTCCTCCATAGAGGAGAAACCTTCAAGGTTCGTGCGTTAGTAGACCAAGGCTCTCAAAAGTCATTAGTCTCTTCCCGAATTCAGAAGCTACTAGGTCTACCAACGGAGAAAATAAGCTCCCAATTTTTAGTTAGGGCGGACGTAGAGTTCAAAATTCGAGCAAAACGTGCTCCATTTCAATCTGCTCTCGGGACTTAAAGACCCAAATTAATAGCCAAGCTATAATTTTGCAACAATTAACACACTTTCTCCCTACCAACAAGGTAGACATCAAGGACCTTCAAAAGTTCACCTCCCTCTCACTAGCTGATCCTACCTATTTCTCTCCTGGTCGCATAGATATGGTAATCGGTAGTGATATACTTCCACAAATACTACTACAAGGCCTTGAAACCAACGTTGCTGGAACCCTCATTGCGCAAAATACCATCTTTGGATGGATATTAAGTGGACCGGTGACTGAACAAATTTCATCGTTCTCCACTCACATAGTTGAAAAACCTGATGACTCCCTAAATTAACTCCTAAAAAGTTTTTGGGAGCAGGAAGAAGTTCATTTCACCTCACCCGTTACAGATGAAGAAACGTTCTGTGAAGAACTCTTCAAAGAAACCACCATCAGAAGAGAATATAATCGGTACATGGTAAAGCTCCCCTTTAAACAAAGCTTTCCAATAAATATTGCCCTGGGTCACTCACGCCCCGCTGCTCCACAGCAGTATATAAGCATTGAAAGAGTGCTGGAGAAAAAGCCCGAATTAAAGGAAAAGTATACTGAAGTTTTAGAAGAATACTTAACCATGAATCACATGGAACCCACCTCAACCCTCGAAATAATAAAAGAAGGTAGATATTACTCCTTTTATTTACCCCATCACGCTGTTATAAAACCAGACAGCAAAACAACCAAGGTAAGAGTAGTCTTCAATGCCTCCAAACTCTCTCACTCAGGTAGTTCATTGAATGACGTACTTCACACTGGCCCAACTCTACAAAATGACTTAATACTTATTTTACTAAAATGGCGCATCTATAAGTTAGTTTTTAACGGCGATATCGAAAAGATGTACCGCCAAATACTCATCCACCCAGATGATCAAGACTATCAAAGGATTGTCTTTCGCAGATCGCCAACCTCACCTCTCGAGGATTTCAAACTGAAGACAGTTACCTTTGGTGTTAATTGTGCACCATACCTAGCTATTCGCACGCTCCATCAGCTAGCAGCAGACACCAAAGACGAATTTCCGACCGCCAACAATGTTCTTCTGCATGAGACTTATGTAGACGACATCCTCTCTGGCGGACACGATATACAGTCCACACTCAGTATCAGAAATGAAGTAATCGAAGCATTAAAATCTGCCGGCTTTCCTCTGAAGAAAATAACCCAGACATACTGAAGTCCATCCCAAAATCTGACCTCCTTGATGCAGATTTTCTTAAATTCCATGATGCAAGCTCGACAAAGACACTTGGAATAAAATGGAATGCTCTCAAGGACTCGTTCTCATATTCATATGATGCTCTCCCCGCCGTCAAATCAAACACCAAGTGGCAAATACTGTCGGCTATTGCGAAGCTGTTCGACCCGGCAGGATGGCTTGCGCCAATAATGATCAAAGCGAAAATTCTTCTCCAACAACTCTGGATGGAAGGAACGGATTGGGACGAACACGTCAAGCCCCTCGCCTTCCACAAATGGAATACATTTTGAGAAGGTCTTGCCGCGATAACCTCCATACACATCCCCCGAAAAATCAAATTCACGGATTCTCCGACACCTCAGAAAAGGCATTCTGTGCTTGTGTATATTTACGTATGCAGAATGTTGAAAACGAGGTTACCACCCACTTACTAGTAGCAAAAAGCAAGGTAGCTTCCTTAAAGACAGTAAGTCTCCCTTTGTGGAGCAGTACTACTACTCTCCAAACTAGCCCACCAGATTTGTTCTCATCTCCATTTCTCCTGCAATGAACTAATTCTTTGCTCAGACTCCTCCATAGTGTTAGCATGGCTAGAAAAACCACCTCATACTTGGAAGACCTATGTAGCGAACCGCACAACCGAAATTCTCCAAAGGGTCAGTAATGCTACCTGGCGTCACGTAGCAAGTGGCGATAATCCTGCAGATCTTGGAACTCGTGAATGCAAACCCCAAGAATTAGCCGAATCCTCCCTGTGGTGGAAAGGGCCCGAGTGGCTCTCCAAAACTCCCACTTCATGGCCCAAGACGATGCCTCAAAACCACAGTCCGCCAGAGCAGAGGCGCATTGAAGTATTGCACACTGTGGACACCCCGGATCCATTGACGCGCTTCTCCTCATATTCCAGGGCTCTTCGAGTCACCGCGTATATGTATCGCTTCATCCACAAAGCGAAAAAACAAGCGATTTCCGCATCTCGTTCTCTATCTCAAAACGAGATTACATATGCGAAAGAACGCCTCAAAATCGGAACCCAACAAATATACTATAGCGAAACAATCTCATTACTAAAAGCCTCAAAGCCAATTAGCAAAAAAAGCTCACTATTACCACTCAACCCGATGTTAGACAAGAAAGGAATATTACGGGTCAACGGTCGCCTCAGTTACGCCGCCCTCAGCTACAACGAACGTCACCCAATTATAATTCCCGAAGCTTCAAGATTCTGCTCGCTTTTTCTAGAGTTCACCCACACTCTCTTACTACACGCCGAAAAGCAGCTAATGATCAGAATGGTGCAACAAGAGTATTATATTCCGCGCTTAAAACAAAGGATTAAGTCTTGTATTTTCCACTGCAAAACCTGTACAATACACAGGCAAAAGATGAACTCCCAGATCATGGCCGCGCTGCCACCCGAAAGATTGACGTACACTCTCCCATTTCATACCACCAGAATTGATTTTGCTGGTCCCTTCCTCGTCAAAACCTCCACCTTACGACGAGCCTCATACTCCAAAGCCTATGTCTCCGTTTTTGTCTGCTTCTTCACTAAAGCCATCCACCTTGAAGTATGTTCTAACTTGACCACTGAATCATTTAGAGCCGCCTTTTCCCGGTTTGTCGGCCGCCGTGGAATCCCACATAAAATCATGTCCGACAATGGAAAAACCTTTATTGGCGCTCAAAGAGCCATGCAGAGAGAAATTTCCGTTTTCCTCACCGAAGTGGGCCAAGACGTCGCAGAAAAGTACGCTCCCCAGGGACTCTCTTGGCAATTCATCCCGCCATATGCCCCCCACATGGGCGGTTTATCGGAAGCAGCAGTGAAGAGTTTTAAAATCCATCTCACAAAAGTCGCCGGCAACCATAAGTTCACATTTGAAGAGTTCACCACCCTCATCATTCGCATCAAAGCAGTTCTTAATTCGAGACCTATAGCTCCCATGTCCGAGGACCCGACAGACCTGCTTGTCTTAACCCCGGGACACTTCCTACGCGGCGCCCCCCTGCTCTCCCTTCCTGAGCCAAACGCCGATAACCTTAACCCTACTCATAAATGGCAGCTACTTAAAGTCCTACACCATCAATTCAGCAACCGATGGAAGACCGAATACCTGCAACACCTCCATAAACGACAAAAATGGAAAATTCCTGAAACAAATCTGAAAGAAGGTGATCTAGTCGTCGTCAAAGATGACCTCATGCCACCCAATGAATGGCGTCTTGGACGCATCTCAAAACTCCACACAGCGGCAGATGAAAATGTTCGCGTCGTGGGCATCCGTACTCAAAACGGAATAATCACGCGGAACATCACAAAAACCTGTTTGTTAACCTCCCCCTAACTCTTAATAAAATTGATTATCTGACACAACTCCTTCAACTCCCATTATCATCTCCAATATAATGTACTGTTTATTTCGTATTTTAACTCTTTTCTCTGCAGATCTTACCATGGAGTTGGGAAAATGCCGTCTATGCTGCCGTCAACACTCGTTACGCCATTGCCATGCGTTTCTGGCCACCTCCCACTCTACCGGTGCGTGCAACTCCACAGGCAGCTGCCGTCACTGCGGTCGAGCTCACCACACCTTGTTGCACCGTCCGACAATAACTCCGTCGTCACGTAACCGACGCCCAACACCACCGCCACAGGAGCGCCGTCGGCGCGATGGTCAACAAAGTCGCGTCACCCGTACTATCGAGAGAGCAACCACTCGAGGGCGGCGCCAAAATTTAAACAGCGCAACATAAGAAATTTGGTCAACCAAGCGAAGAGCACGCTCCAACGGTTGCAAGAACTCCTACGGACGTCATCCCCGCAGGCCGGCCGCCATGTTGAAGACACGGAAGAAAACCTAATCCAATTTGATTAGCATATCTACCTATTAACATACATATTATATTCGAGAACTCTATTTGTTTATATAAGCGCTTACCAGCTATTGAATTTAAGTTCAAGTTGAAGTTAATACTTACCCTTTTTAAATTACATACATATATACCTAAATACTTACCCTTTTTGAATTACATACATATATACCTAAATACTTACCCTTTTTGAATTGCATACATATCGACACATATATATGTATATTTACAAATTGAATTCAATACTTACCTTATCTGAACTATACTTACCATTTATAAAAATACTTATCATAAATTTCATTCATCTTACCACCCTAATGTAAAACTGAAAACCCAAATTGGAAAACTACCGCTTCTCTATGTACTTACCTTTATGTATACACACATATGTATATGCATGCTCACCGGACAGCTTAGCGAGCGGTCATCGACGGCCGCTAAGTTAGTTGTCATAGAGCGCGCGGTTATTAAATACTTATTTATCGAAAAAATTAAAGTTGTAATATAAAATAAAGGTGTGAACAAAAGTAAAATAAGAAATTAAATATTGTATAAAGAACCGAGAATTTATTAAAAAGATTAAATTAAAGTGCGAATTATTAACATTTAAGTGTAACCAAAAGTGTTTTTATTTCCAAAGGAAATATTCGTGCAGACGGTGAGCGCCCCTACACCCTAAGTCAGTGAAATCTGAACACTAATATTTGTCCAAAAAAGTAGGAAGGGGTATCAAAAGACAAGTTTCAGTGCCAGGAATGTGAATCCACCTCCGGAGATGTAATATTTTCAATATTTTTGGACGCGTGTTAGCACTCGGCACCCATTGCAAACAAATACCGAAAACTAGACTAGCATTAAAACTAAGGTAATGGCTTTGACTTCTACATTTCTTTCCCATTATATCCAAACTTACACCGGTAGCGACTCCACAGCATCCACACATACTCGGTGAACTCCTTTGTCAGTTCCGGGACGGCCAATGTCTTCATCCAACCAAAAGTACCACCTGCTGTCAGACTTAAACCTGGCAGGTCTAATGTTTGGCGTATGGTGCGGCCCCACGACGCGACGCCCTCCATCTGTGTACCTGGTCGATGAAGCAGATTCTTCTGGCACCAACTCTATTGACAATGCCAGCTACCTACTGACGATGTGATAGCATCCACCAACAGTGCCCTCTTGCTTTTTGTTGGTCCACTGTTGTCTGTTATATTCAATCAATTCATCTATTAAATTTCACTCATTTTATTTAATAATGCTCAATAAGTTTGAAATTAAGTTTATAAATCATTTTACGGAACTAATTTGTGTAATTTGCTTGTTATAGGGGTGCTTTATCCTTATCACTAGAAGGCTCATATGATATTGGAAGCGTCCACGATTTCTTGCAAGTATATCATGGAGGGATGGAAGAACAGCTTATAGAACGTGACCTTTATTCATCGAGAGAGAGCTTAACTTGTAATTTTCCGCTTATTTCCGATAAGGCAGACTCTTCAATATATGATTTATCTGCGTCCTTGCGCTGACGGTCCGGAAGAAATCCGAAGACAGGAAGTCGTATGACAAAAGATATAAAGCAAATCAGTGCTGAGCTCGCCATGATATTTTAATACCTTTTGCTTGACGCCAAAGCAATGGTCGGCTGCAACAAAGCTCTAGGGCCATAGTTAAGAAAGAGCTTCTCTACCAATTTTTGTTGTGCTGCTTCTAATTTATTTCTACAAATTTGGGGAACATACAGTCTCTTGTCCACTCCGAAAGGCACCTGCAACATAGATGAATTTTTGCTGACAAGCCTTCCATGCCAGTAGCGCGATTCTGTTTATTTTCTCTAACGCCAAGGGTTAGCGTTAACTTCGCTTAACACCATTTTAAAAACTTTTTGCGATTCTGTAACTTTTTTAACGCCAGGTATTAGCGTTAACTTTGCTTAACACCATTCTTAACACTTTTCCCTATTCGCTATCTTCTAAACACAAGAAAAAGGAAAAAGCAAAAAAAATTAGTTTTGAATTTTTTGCCTGCAATTTAGTGCAAAATTCAGGAAGAAGAGAAGTGCCTTTGGTGAATAACCGTTTGCTAAGGCAAGTGGACGACCCATTTGAGCTGTCGCCTTCCCAAATCAACCATTGCCCTCAACTGCTCCACTCTTTGCTGCTGAACTCGTAGTCGCCATTCTGAAAATAGAAAAATTTAATGCACAATATCTGAAAATGAATTAAATTGTAAAACACTGTCTCGCCCTCGATATCAAACTGGTAGTACCATCACAATATTTTACAACACAAGAAAAAAAAAAATTTGTGCCGATAGGCAACCCATATCCAGACTGCCATCCCTACTTAATTACGTTTTGTTGTGTGGATCTAATCGCACGTGTTTCAGATTTTGACTGAAAATGGATTCATCAAAATCAGAGGTTATGCACGCACTTCCGAAAATTATTCGCCTTCTTCTTATAGTACGGGTCAACAATTCCAAGAGAATGCATTACAGGGCGGAAAATCGGCATTCAGAGCGAAGTGATGGTAACCTTATCGCGAGACGAACGGCACCAAAAATTCACAATTGCTCAATTAATATATCACCAGCAAGCGTACAACGCACGGAGAAGGTAAATTCAGCGCTGTCACCGGAATCGCCCGATCATAAAGAAATATTGTCAGAATCCATGCTAGCATTTATTGGCCCAAATACTAACGCTAATGCCATAGAGCTAAATATTTTTCAACCAATAGCGGAACACTGGATGGGTTTGGCTAGATCGGGTCTATCGAATGCAGACGAGCGTCTCGAGAAGTCGCAATACCTAAAAACTGTCCCGGGCCGGGAGGCCCAACCTTAAATGGGAATATTTTAGAGGATGCACCGAGCCTTGGAATTTTTTTTTGGAGGGGTAGAGGGGGTCGCACAGAACACAAAGCAAAAGACCGAACTTGGAGGCAAGCTATATATTTTGAGAAAAAATCGTGTTTAAATTTGCAAAATTGTATGTAAGGCTGTGTGCCAATCGGTTGAAAATAAAAAAATTTTGACAATATATTTGTACACCATAGAAAATTTGTTCACCTCATTTTTCCTCTGAGTAAAAAGTTACAGATTGGCACACAGCCTAAGGAAGCTTCAAAATGTACCCGATTTCCTTATAATTATTCACTTTAAAGAATTAAAAACACTTCGCACTGAACGATATGTCTCACCACACTACATATTTTTAATATTTTAGCCTTCTAAAATATATAACACGAAAAAAAAAAACATTCAAAGGAACTGCTTTCTATTTTGGCCGAATCACTTATGAACAACAATGACAATGACAGGTATTTTCAGTGTAATAGCGCCTCAAGTGAACATTTGGGATGAATAATTTTGGGTAATACTGTACATCCATACCTTATATCTATGTCTGCCATAATCACATGCAAATTACAGAAAGTTTTTAACGTTAATTGCAAATATATCTTGACCGAAATAAAATTTCAGATTTCTTCTTTTGGATTATTACCCATCCCGAAATCTTTGGACGTGTTTTAGCATTTGACGTTGAATGTATAGTTTTATCTAATTTTGATGATAATTCGACATCTGAGTATGAGTTTTGTAACCTGTTGGACATTTATTGTAAAAAGCGCCGCGCCAAGTGTTAATACACGTCCAAAAATCTCGTGAGAGGTATCAAAAGACGTATGTTGACCTCCGTAACCATAATCCGAAGGGAAAAAAGCAATATTTTGTTTCAATGAAAAGCTACACTGGTCGACGGCCAAAATTTACCAAAGACGCCATTATGAAATTCGTATGTAAAACCACCTCCTGATTTCGAAAATCGAGTTCATTTTTGATTCTATGGTACCATTTTCGAGATATTTTCTATTTACCGTTATTCGAAAAAACCAAAAATACGGCTCCCTTTAATTAAGTATATCTCACGAACGGATCAAGCAATTCCAAAAAGGTTTACAGAATCAAAATCAGAATAAAATTTCGTGTAAATGCATCAACGTTGTTTTTTCTCTCAACCAGATAGTATTCGAGATATTAGCTCATCATTTCAGATTTTTTTTTTTTTTATGAAAAAATATGAAAAACATTACCCTTTGCGAGGGCAGCATTCCAAAACCGCAACTTTTTCCCACATATTTTTTCTTTAAGTAATGCTCTGTTTAATTAGAAAACAGATAAGCTATCATCGAAGAAAATCGATGCAAAACTACGTAAGTTATAAACGATCAAATAAAAATACCCAGGTTGCGCAATTTCAACGTATACCTCAAAACGTATGTATGGTATGAAGGAGAGTGGAATATCTAGCTATGCTCTGTTTCTATTGAGTTAAAAGTTCAATTTATGAATGAAATTACCCATATTTTTAACTTTTTTTAAATTTATTTATGTTTATACTATATTCTAACAATCTTTATCTTAATTTGATTTTACTATGTGAAATAATTATTTGTTCTACTTTGGCGCTTGTTCTTTTTAGGATCGGTTTCTCTTATGAGAAAGCAGCAGTAATCGCCCATCATTGCGACGTCCCAGAACCCTTGATATCGATTCTCAATTAATTTCATTTGCTGGTGACACCTTTCGCCATGCTCGTCACTTTCGTCGCCAAGATTTGCCGGAAAAAGGCTCAAGTGTGAGTGCAGAAAGTGAACTTTTAAAGACATATTTACGTCTGGAAAGAAAATATTAGTTAGGTAAACAAGTTATAAAATTTGGGGAAACTAATTTTAATAAGCCTTTAATATTTACCCATTTTTGCAGAATTATTGATTCCCACGCTGCTGCCTCAACTGATGAGAGGTCTGTAATGACAGGGGTATGCCACCTGTTGTGTGATCACGTAGTGCACCCTGTACTGGCAAAAGGGATTGTAGACTTTGCCAGAGGGGTATCACACGTCAGATGGCATGCACGTGTAGAATGCCTAGAAAAGAGGCAAATGATTACTGACAGGAATGACATGGTCACGAAACATCGGGTTCGTACAATATCGCGTTCCTGCCAGCCATTATTAATTATTCAACCCGAGTTGCAGCGAGTCGCGTTTAAAAAGCTAGTCGTACAAATTGTAAAATAAAGTGGTAAATAATTTCCCGACCTACAACCAAATTTTATTCGGAGTTTCGTTTAATATAATTCGGAGTAAGTCCCACTAGTTCTGAAATTAACAAAAGCAGCTCCCAACTTACAGCGGACCACATTTATTACCCTCACGCGGTAATTGTCAAAATTCCGCGGTAAGTAACCCAACATGGCGACCGTGAGGCAGGAGCCTCAAAATGGATGACATCGGGAGGAGTGGTGGTGAGTAGAGCTAAGCGGCGTGAAATTATAATAAAATTAAAACTAAAATCTGTAAATTAATCTAAACGGAGATAATAAAGAGTAAAAATATAACAAAGGAAAAACTAATTGCTACGGAAATAATAAGACTAAATGTTAAAATATAATAACTAGAAATTAATAGATTCGGAGAAAATCCAAAGAAACTTAAACATGTAATAAAGAGAAAATTAATTTATACAGAAGTAATACAGCTAACAAAAATGCAAATTTAAACAAGTCCTTTTAATACTGTACGGAAATTATAAAAATTAACTAAGATGAAAATTTTAACAAAGACACGTTTAATTTAATCGGAGATAACCGAAAATACATCAAATATAATAAAGAAAAGCTAATTTAAACAGAGATAAACGGAAAATCCGACGAAAGGCCAAAAGCAACTTAAAATCTGCTACTGAAATTAGAAACAATACATAAAATTAAACAAAAACGGAGATAAACTTAAAATTCGGCAATAATAATAAAAACTAAACGTCAAAACTAACAAAAGCAGAGATAATATAATTGAACATTTTTGAAGCTGTATCATTATAACGGTCCAACGAAATCATGCCATTTAGCTAACGGGAACAAAAACTCACACCACTCACACTGCAAAGCAACCATCGGCAATGAGCGAGACAGCAGCAGCAATCGGAAAAAGCGGCAGCGGTACTAGCAGCGGAAGCGGTGGTAGCAGCAATAGCGGTTTAGCAGTTATATATATATGTATATGTAATTTTTTTCCCCTTTATGGTTTTTTATACACATATACGTACATTTAGACATTTTTTTGAACAAACGGTGGTTCCGTGAACAACCATATTGTATACATTTTTTCCTACAGCGGTGCGTCCGTTTGTAAATAACAACTGTGGTCACGTACAAAAACCACAATACACGTTTTGAATAAAAACGGTGCGTCCGTTTAGCCCATTAGCCCACTAAACATAAAATTAGCCATTTCAATAACTTTAAACAATACAATAGCTGTAATTGAAATAGATTTTCTGCCATGTTTTTAACTAAATTTTAATAACACAATTGTAATAAGACATTTGTAACTTGAATACCGTGTTAATTCAGTTTAAAACTTCACTTTCATTGGAAATTTTGGAAAAATTCCCTTGAATACACAAATTCACAAAATACTGCTTGTTTGTAATTGCATGATCCCCTAGTTCCAACAGCATGCCATATCCCAATTTTCTTTTGCATAATTTTTAGCGGATTACAGTGGATACACTATCTACATACATACAGTGGTACAATTTCATCAATCAAGTAAAAATTTTTTTTTTGGTATTTAATTGAATTTTAAATGTGCTTGAAATACGTACAGACCTAATATGCATTGACATAATATGAATATTAGTTCTGCAATGAATTTCATAAATTTTCAATCAACTTCTATTATTGTTGCCTTATCAGTTTTGCTACATTGCGCCAAGTAAGCTTCGAAATAATTTCCTCATAAATTCTCATATTTTTTTTTGCTCTTTTCAATATACATATATGTATGTCAGAATCCGATTCTGAAAGCTCAGCAGATACCGAAATATTAGTTTCCGATTCTGAGTCAGACTCTGGAAGTTGATCTTCGGTTAAAACAGTGAAAAACAGAAAGCTAAATTATCACTTTCTGCTGACTTAACAGGATTTGGAGATTCAACTCTCGCAAATCAAGCTTCAACTCCTTCTAATTTAAAGTCAAAACTCAACGATTTAAACAGTATAATCGCCTCAATTTCTTCTAATAATAGCTCGGATCTAAACGATCAATATATTTCTTCAATTTCTTTTAATAATTCAGATCTAAACGATCAAAACATGGCGACACCTGAGCAAAAGAAGTCTTTTATCATTACTTGTGCCACTATTATTCGAGAAAACTATAGCAGTGATCCTCTAGCACTTGAATCATTTCTGGATAAAATTACATTAATCGAAGAATTAATCGATGAAAATTTAACTACCCCTTTTATAGCATTTTTAAAATCTAAACTTGAGGGTAAAGCGCGTGAAGCAATTCCAACCGAGGTGAATTCCGTTAGTCAATTTAAAGCCGCGTAACGAAGTAGAATTAAACCCGACAACTCGAAAGTTGTCGCGGGCAAGATCGCGTCTTTACATGTGGTAAACGATAACTATGCGGAATTTTCCAAGCGTGTTGAGGAATTATCCGACACATTGGAACGTTCTTTGATCATTGAAGGTATGACACAAACAAAAGCTCACGAAATTGCCGTAGAACAAACAGTAAACGTTTGTAGGCTGAACACTCGTTCAGAATTAGTCAAATCGATTTTAGCGTCAACTACCTTCAGTGATTCAAAGGACGTAGTTGCAAAAATGATCGTCGAACGTAATAATGAAGTTAAAGAGCGTCAAGTGCTAGCGTTTCACTCGCGGTCAAATAGATCAAGTACTAGTTTTCGTGGAGGATTTAGAGGTAACAATTTCAATAATCTGTACAATAACAATTTCAATCGTTTTAATGGCAATACCAGTAGATACAAAAATAACAGGGGTAACAATATTTCTAACAACAGCAATAGTAATTTCGGTAACAACCATAGTAACAATAGAAGTAACAATCCTAGAACATCAAATGGTAGAGGAAGAATTGCTAATGTTCGCGCTTTAAACGCGAATGCCCCTCAGGAGCGAACACTGGGGGAGGACGAATACAGCGATTAACCAATTTTACTTCACCAAAATCCATTTATTGTTTAAATTTAAATTACTCAGATTTCATTGAATTGCAACTTAACGAGTCACAAAAATTTTGTTCTTTCTTAGTAGACACACAAGCAGACATTTCTTTGGTCATAATTTCAAGCATAGACAGAAATATTCCTTTAAATACAAGAGATATTATTAACATTACCGGTTTAACTTCTAATACTGTTTCAACTTTAGGTAAAATTACCACAAATTTAAATTTTTCCAACTTTTCTATTAAACATACTTTGCACATTGTAAATGAAGACTTTAATATACCATCCGATGGTATACTGGGTAAAGATTTTCTGAAAATTAACAAATGCCCTGCGGGTTGGGGCTTAGAATATGCCCGCGGTAGGCATACCGGTCGTAAGAGGCGACCAATATGCACAAAGGTAATGATGTGCAACTCGATGGTTGATCTACGGATATGATGCCTCCCACCTCTCATTACCCATCTTCTCTTTCCTTTCGGAAGGAGGGATGACATGACCTAGAAGGTTGCACTGGTCATACCAAATCGCTCCCACGACAGTCGGGCAGTACCGTAAGGGAGTACCGGAGCGTACCGGATTCATATCCGGCAAAGGACTGTTATTTCGACAACACTCCCCAAAACCTTCGGGCAGTGATTTTGTTGTTAAAACAACAACAACAACAGAACAATAATATTTCCTTTTGGGTAGGTGATGAAAAAGTCGCGGTAACAATCCTACACGGAACAGAAAGCGACAGTTGTGTAATACCGATGTGAGGTATTTAGACTTTTTGATTTAGGAAAAACACCCGATTCACTATTCGTGGATTCGCAGGAAATTGAAAAAGGTGTTTTCACAGCGAGATGCATTGTTAATTCCAATAACCCAATAATAAAGGTTATAAACACAACGGATGATGTAAAGTATGTTAAAAGAAATAGTATTCGGACAGAAAAACTTTCAAATTACAACGTTTATTCAATTAACAAAACAGAAACTGAAGACAAACGTACTCAAAAACTAATTTCAATTTTAAAAAACCAAATACCACAGCATGCTCACAGTAAATTAATCGACCTTTGCATAAATTATGCTGACATTTTCGCTCTCGACACGGACAAAATGACTTTAAACAATTTTTATGAGCAAACATTAAGAGTGACAGACAACGACCCGGTATATGTCAAAAACTATCGATTGCCATATTCCCAACGTGAGGAAATAAATCGCCAAGTAAATAAGTTGTTAGATAATGATTTGATTGAGCCTAGCTATTCCAATTACAATAGTCCTTTGATTGTAGTCCCCAAAAAAGATACTAATGGTCAAAAAGCTTACAGCATGTGCGTAGATTTTCGCGGTGTTAACAAAAAACTCATTGCTGACAAATTCCCTCTTGCTAGAGTTGACGATATTTTAGATAATCTCGGTAGAGCTAAGTATTTTTCGACATTGGACCTTTTTTCCACCAAATTCCCTTGCATCCTGACTCACGCGACAGTACGTCTTTCAGCACTGACCGAGGTGCATTTAGGTGGAAAGTTCTTCCATTCGGGTTAAATGTAGCACCAAATTCATTCTCGCGAATGATAACAATAGCTTTTTCGGGTATACCACCCAATGTTGCATTTTTATATGTCGACGATATTATCGTCATTGGTTGTAGTGAAGCACACCATATTAAAAGTCTTTGAAAAGTTTTCGAAACTTGTTGATCTTTCCATCTCAAACTTAACCCCAAAAAATGAAATTTCTTACGCGCAGAAGTAACTTTTCTAGGGCACAAATGCACATCAAAGGGTCTGTTGCCAGATGACTCAAAAATTAACGCTATAAAAAAATACACAAAACCGACCGATAAGGATGCTGTTCGACGTTTCGTCGCATTTGCTAACTATTACGGGCGTTTTATACCTAATTTTGCGTCACTGGCAGCGCCTTTAAATCGGTTAATTAGAAAAAGAGTTGAATTTGTTTGGGATGTTGAGTGCGAAAGATCATTTTTATCAATGAAAGCAGCTTTGCTTTCACCAAAATTGCTACAATACCCCGATTTTACTAAACAATTTATTATCACAGTAGACGCTTCAGTAACTGGATGCGGTGCTATTTTAAGTCAGGATCATGAAGGCAGTGATTTACCAATTGTTTTTGCTTCTAAAGCAATTAATAATGCCGAACAGAAAAAACCAATCACAGAATTGGAACTTTTAGCCATTTATTTCGCAATCAAGCAATTTCGACCATACGTTTATGGTACTAACGTCATTGTAAAATCTGATCATAGACCACTAGTATACCTGCTCAATATGAAAGACCCCTCTTCAAAACTTTCGAGAATTAGGCTCGAACTAGCGGAATACTATTCACCCCTGTCATGGAATCCAATAGTTGTCGGAATTGGATTTAAAACCGACAGAAAAATTGCTTTGGTGTCATGAAATCCAATGCTATCGGTTTCATGTTCGAATCGGAATTATGTCGGATTTAGGTGTCACAGAAACCGATAATATCGGTTTGGATGTCGGAAATAAACCAAGCAGCTAGCAGCTATTGGATTTGTTTTTTTTTTTCAATTGCAGATAGAAAATTTAATAAAAATGTTAGTAAGTGATGGTTTTAAATAAAAATAAATATTAATGAGGCTCATATTTTTATTCGTACTTGGGGAAAATATAAAAATCGCAACTTAGCTGCTAGCTGAAGTATTGGTGGAAATTGAGATCGTGCCAAGTGTTAGCCAATAGTGTCAAGTACCATTTGGAAAGCTTCTTTATGTAGCCTATAACACACTATGAACCTGCAAATATCATATAAGTATTTACAAGCGCACCTTGCAATAAATCTACTCACGCTGTGTCCGGCAGCTCAAGCGGGTTGCTGCAATCCCTCAAAATTTTCATTTTGACTTTCCCGCAACTTCCTTCTTCCATCAACATGAACGCTACAGCTCAGCTAACTCATATACTTTTATTTCTATTCAATTTTTAGGATTTATTGAAGAAAACAATGGAATTTCACAAATTTTTGTCAAAAAAGCGAAAATAAAATTTGCGATCCACACAAAACAGCTGATTCGAAAATCGGTTTTGTTTACATTCGAAAATAACAAAACCGACACGGTTTTATGACACCAAATGAAATCAATATTGATTTGCAATTCCGATAAAATGCAAAACCGACTTGGATTCCATGACAGCCCTGATTGTTTATATTAAAGGTAAATCAAATGTATGCGCTGATGCACTTTCACGCATCACAATCGACGAAATTAGAGAATCTAACAAACAAATACTAGCTGTACAAACAAGGGCGATGGCAAATCGATCAAACGACAAAAACGTACTGAAACAACAAACTTTACAAGTTTACGATAAATTTTCATTTAACTTTTCCAATAAAATACCGCGTGTAAGATCTGAAATTATTTACGATAAAAATAGAAAAACTACAAATTTACATATTTTTGCGCATATTAAGGTGGCGCGAACTAACGTCAGTGGAATTAACGTCAGTGACGTTAATTCGCACCCAAAAAGCGAATTAATGTCAGTGACATTAAGACGCATGACCAAAAACGAATTAAAGTCAGTGCCGTTAATTCGTATAGTATTTTGACTTTAGTTCGCTTTGGACATGCGAATTAATGTCATTGAGGCATTTGAGTTTGAGATTCGACGAAGTAACGCCGCAGGCGAAAATTAGGTCAGATCCCCAACTTAGGTCGGATCCCCAATTCGGGGCGTGATCCATGGTATTTATGTGCAGAACACCTTTCCGAGTAGGCGGCCTTCGGCCGCGCTTCAAAAAATAACCCTGGGCTACGCCATTCCAACTCCGGGTGTGTGCCATAGCCGTGGCTACCGCCACGGTGATGTCCTTCCGCGTGCCACGTTTCCCACTTTTTCACTTTTTTGGCTCAGCCTAATGTGCCATTACAACAACCACATGAAAATGACAGAACATTTTTAACTTTAACTGCAAATAACTTTTGAACGGTTGAAAGAAATCTCATTTCAGATTCTAAATCTAGACGTGGGTAATCGCTTACGTGGGGTACCGAGCGCTAATACACAACCAAAAATGTTGAGATATGTATCAGGAGACGCGCTTTGGTCCCAGGAGCATGAATATAACTCCGCTGAACCAATATTTTTAGTAGTTTCCGAGATATTTGCAGTTAAAGTTCAGAATTTTCTGTCATTTTCATGTGGTTGTTGTAATCACATTACCCTGTGAGAAAAGAGTGGCACGCGGAAGGACATCACCGTGGCGGTAGCCACGGCTATGGCACACACCCGGAGTTGGAATGGCGTAGCCCAGGGTTATTTTTTGAAGAGCGGCCGAAGGCCGCCAATGCGGAAAGGAATTCTGCACATAAATACCATGGATCACACCCCGAATTGGTGATCTGACCTAAGTCAATCCCAGATTCATGATATAATGATCATAAGTCGAAGGTGATAATGATAAATGAAAATTTGGCATATAAAAAAAATGTACTGACTTTAGTTCGCTTTCTTAATGCGAATTAATGTCAATGACGTTAGTTCGCTAAAAATATTGACCTTAGTTCGCTTTTGCCATGCGTCTTAATGTCACTGACGGGGGGTGCGAATTAACGTCACTGACGTTAATTCCGTTGACTTTAGTTCGCGCCACCCATATTAAACATAAAAAACTCGAGTTACTTAGTTTTGAGGTTGCTAACGAAATAATGTCTTTAGAGAAATTACTTTCGAGGCTTGATTCAGAAGCCAGCAAACGCAAAATTAAGCAAATAGAATGGCCTAAAACGATATATTTTTCAATCATTATACTATTATACATTTAAAGGATGGCGGAAATAAAATACTAAAATCTTTAGAGATAATTTTAACAGATCCAGTTGAAACTGTGACGGACGATGATAAAAAACCTAAGTTGATGACAATTTACCACGACGACCCTATTTCTGGAGGACATTGTGGTACCAAAAACTTTACACAAAACTAAGAACAAGATTTTATTGGAAGAACATGACTCGCGATATAGCAAAATACGTAAAAAATTGTAATAAATGTCTTTTAAACAAGGTGAAACCAAAAACAAAAGAAAATCTCGTAATAACTCCAACACCTTGCAAACCATTCGATGTATTAGTTATTGATACTATAGGACCCCTACCTGAGTCCAAGTATGGTTATAAGTTCGCACTAACCATGATTTGTGACATGACCAAATATTTAGTAACAATACCTGTACCAGACAAATCTGCAAAAACAATTGCATCTGCAATTTTTGAAGGTTTAATTTTAACTTACTGTGTAATGAATTCAATAAAATCAGATTTGGGCACAGAATTCAAAAACGAATTGTTATGGTCTACTTCCAACTTATGGTTATTTTTTTTTTTCTTTTATTGAGTTTGATTGGTATGACTCACTGCGGTTGGATAGGTGACAGTTTAGGTTCACCCTGCGGTTTGACTTAAATCGATAGATTCTGGGAAGTGTCGTGATTTTTGCCGAGGTGGCAGCACCAAATGTTCCATAAAATGGAAAAAGGCACCAATAACGGAACTTTTAAGTTCCAGACATGACTTAATAATTTATATGGTTAATGTACATGACATATGGTCTTCTTCTTGTTCATCGTAGCTATGTCAAACTATCACTTCTTTGTTTTTTGTTTACATTCTTTGTTGCACTTCTTGGAAAATCTACTAAGTTCGCTTGCGTAGTTTGTTGGTTTTTAATAAAAATTCACTTTAAATTGATATTTAATGTGTTCTTCGTGATAAAATTTTAGGAAAATGTGTGATTTGTAAGTGCAATGTATGTGAAAAGTTTATTTAAAAGTCTGAACGTTTTTGCGTGTTTGTCTCACACGCCTTTTGACATAAGTACGAAACAACGTCAAACGGTACTTTCGTGTTGTTGCCCTATTAGTTCAACCTATATAGTTAAGTCATGGTTCCAGACAAACAAGTGGTTGGTGTGTTCTCGGTGTGGCCAGAAATAAATTTTAGGGTGAACCATGTTGCCCGAAAATGTCAACTTGAAATAAATGGGCAATTGGCGCCAAGCGAATGGTGTTTACTTTTACGACGGCAATTAAAGGACATATGTTATTAATCAATTGATCAGGGTGGGGGACACGTGGAATCCTGTCCTGATTCCTGACTTTGACACAGCTGACATTACGGTTTCGACAGAATTATCCGAACGCGAGGAAAACATTTTATATTGCCAGGCAACATTTCAGCAGTAAATGTCAATGAATTATTAGTCAAAAGGCAAAAGTATTGTAAAGATGGCAGTTTATTTCATGTGCCAACTTAACAAAGCATGTAGCATGAAACATTGTCAATGGCGAGGTCGGGTAAGGAGTTTCATGTGTCTCCTATCCTAAAACCCAGTAACGTCTGGTTCCGCGGACCACCAAGGGAACACACCAAACACAAGTTCTAGAACCTTCCTTTTTTCGCGCGCCAACGAAAGCGTGCCTTTAGGGTTCGGACTTAGTTAAAATTGTAGTAATTTCAATACTAAATGCTCTTTACACAAATCTACTACACTTTATGTTCCCATTTAATATTACCCTAATATGACTTTTTTGTTGCTAAGTTAAATTTTTCTCTGACTTCAAACTTTCCCGTAAGATAATCATTCATTTTTAACCTTCTGTAATTTCAACTCTTGTTCCATACGTGAAAATTCACCTCTACTAAAACTAACTAAAGAGTAAAATTCCTAAATTCCTTTTTCTTTAATCATTAAAATAAAAGCGAAATTAAAGTTCTTCCAGTTTCAAGTAATGTCTACAGATTAACTATCATAAAATCTACTAAACAGTTGTAAAATCATATCTTCTACCTTAATTTCAATAGCCTATTATTTTGTTTCGGAACGAGTACTGTACTCTTACCAAATTTGGTAGTATAATAGGGTCCCTAAATAGTAACAAAAGTCCGAAACCTGATGGCAACCACCAATCGGAGTGGCAAAGATCACGCCAACTCGAGCTGGATAGCGGAACTTTTCCACTGCGCAGTCGCCATCTCTAAAAATTTTCCCAACACCATAGCCAACATTCGCTTGACAATTCCCTTTTACATGTGCGGTGGTCTTAAATTGGAACGGACGTGTGCGCAGAAGCGAGAGTGAACGAAAGAAAAATTTTTTACAAGCGATAAAAGGCGCTGTCCGCGACTTCCTTAAAAAAAAAAAAAAAAAGTTCATTAAAATAGATGAAAAAGTGAAACGAGTTGCCTAAATCATTTTACTTCATATATTTCGTGGATTCTAGTTAATTTTCGTAACAAAAACGCGAGTGGAAGCAGATGGAAAATTGGGCTAACCGAGAAGAAAAATGCGAACAAACTTTAACGGGAAGAAAAAGGAAATTAAAAAGAAAACTTGCAATTTTTAATTGTTTACAACAGTGCGTTTCTATTGAGCAAACAAAAATCTGTGATAAACTACGTATATTGTGGTTATGGTTTCTATTGCACTCTTTTGCTGAACTCGTTTGCTAGCCCAATAATTAGATGTTAAATATCGACCATGAAGTTTTGGTAATCTTGCGAGAAGTAATTTTCAACAATATAAGGGCACACGGACAGTTAACAACTAATATAATCAAGTGAGCGTGTGTCCGAGCAGGATTTATATTAGCAGTTTTATAATTTCATTCGAAACTACGAGCCAACATTACTTGGAAAGGAACATAAAGAGAAAGCTTAAAATATTAAAATAATAACTAATGCAATAAATTGATTTATTTATTTATTTATTGATTCAGTCTACAGGTTAACCTTACAGACTATTACATGTACATAATTACTAATTTATAACGGTGAAAATATTTAATTTAAATCTGGATATAGCGGCATTGAAGTCTATCACATGCGCATAAATATTACATAAGCGTATGCTTCGTGCAATTGGTTCATTAAAGCCATAATTAGTTCTATGGGACGTTTCGACAAGCAATCGATGGTGTCTTAACTCGCGCGACGAGCTGTTAAAATTAATCAAACTACGTAGTTCATCGCAATCAACCCTATGGTTAACTAAGTTGTAGACAAATATTAGTGCAAAGTAAATTCTACGGTCTTCTAAGGATTGTAAGCCGAGGAGTTTCCTCCTACTGTCATAGTCTGGCACACCACATGGCCAGTTCAATCTGAATATAGTAAATCTTGCAAAGGTTCTTTGAACCCTTTCAATTATTCTACGGTGGGACAAATAGTATGGATTCCACACAAGACAACAATAGTCCAGGTGGCTCCTTACTAAAGAAATGTAAAGCGACCTCAGAGTGTAGGGGTCTTTGAACTCTTTTGAATTTCTTCTTATGAATCCCATCATGGAAAGTGCTTTAGCAAGTACAACATCAACATGCTTGTTAAAAGTTAGCTTCTTATCGAAAATGACCCCAAGATCTTTGATTTCCTCCAAACGACTCAAATTGGCATTGTCAATTGAATAGTCAAACTCAATAGGACTAAGAGCTCTGGAGTAAGAAACCACATGACATTTTCCTGTGTTAAGAAACAAATTATTAGCGGTACACCACTGCTGGAATATGACAAGGTCGGATTGTAAATTACGGCAGTCACTTAGATTACATATAGGCATAAAAACTTTGACATCATCAGCAAACATGATACATTTCGCAAACTTAAAATGCTGGGGTAAGTCATTTATAAACAATATAAACAAAAGCGGTCCGCAGTGAGTGCCCTGCGGTATCCCTGACCATGCATTCACGACGCAGTCCGATTTTGTCGGCCCAATCTTCACTAAGAGCTTGCGGTTCACCAAATAACTCTCCAGAAACTTCAAAAGTGTTCCTGCGATTCCATATTGGGAGAGCTTGCGTAGTAAGACGGAGTGGTGAACTTTGTCGAAAGCTTTAGAAAAGTCAGTATAAATGATGTCCATTTGATATTTCTGCTCAAAAGCCTTAATAATGTGATTTGTCATAGTTAAAAGATTGGTACATGTGGATCTCCCTGGTAGAAACCCATGCTGTACATAGCTGAATCGATCTCTAAAGTGATTAAAAAGTTTAATATTTAGGATATTATCAAATATTTTGGCAAATGTACATTGCTTGACTATAGGTCTATAGTTTGTAATTTTGCTACGATCACCTGACTTGAATATTGGAGAGATTGCACAAAGTTTCCAGCAGTTCAAGAAAACACTCTTCTTAAGGCAATAATTGAATAGCAAGGACAATGGAAAAGAGATAGACTCTGAAAACATTTTCAAAAATACTGGAGCAAATCCTTCTAGGTCGCTACTGGAGCTAGACGTTATATTTGATAATGCTAGTGAGACCTCATCAGGGGTTATATCAATGTTTGTAATTGTATTAGAAATAAAAATTTGGTTAAAAAATGTGGAGCTACTATCAGGGATCCAACTACTGTTATCATACACCCCTTGAAAAAACTTTGCAAATAGATTGCAGGTTTGCAAGGTATTTTCCGACAACTCTCCGTCAAACTCTAGGCATGTTGGAAAACCATTAGTTTTACGTTTATTATTGATGAAAACCCAAAAGTTCCTTGGGTTGCATTGTAGATCATGTTCAACATTAGAGATGTATCTATTATATAAAAAATTATGAAGACAGTCGTAGTCTTTTTTTAGCTTGGTTAGACGTAAATTATCTTCCATAGTATTCGACACCTTGAATTTCTTATATGCTTTGCGTTTCAAATTTTTTAAGTGTCTTAACCTTTTGTTAAACCAAGGAGGCTTATTGCGCAGAACAGGCTTTTTTGATGGAACGTAATTTGAAACACAATATAACAATTTACTGCGAAATAGTTCATATGAATCATGTGGATCATCGAATGTGTACAAAATTGACCAATCAACTGACTGGGATTTGCCTATTAATCCCAAAATATTGACGTAATCTCCGGAGACTTAGCGTTTATCTCATCTTTGACTTACACTCAATTTCTCACTATATACGATGCCGCGAAAAGTTAAATCTTATAAATAAAAATGAATGTGTGTCTGTGTGTCCTTTATGGGCGTCCAAAGTACTCAACCGATTTTTATGAGATTTTCACAGTATATTCTTGAGATCATGGGTTAAAGCATAGGCTATATTAATTTTTGGAAAAGTGGGCGGTGCCACGCCCCCAGGCTATATAAAACTACAATTCTTCATAACTCTGAACATATTTGGTCTAAATTAATGATTTTTGGATATGTGTGTCCTTTGGTCAAGATTTATGTAATTTTGGAAAAGTGGGCGGTGCCACGCCCACATTTTTTGTGTTTTGTTTGTACTTCAATAATGTCCAAAGTTTATGGTCGATCTCTTTTAAACTTTCAAGATTGGTTCAGAAGATTGTTGTGTACGATTTAGGCTATATCAATTTTTGGAAAAGTAGGCGGTGCCACGCCCCAAGGCTATATAAAATTTAAATTCTTCATAGCTCTGAACATATTTGGTCTAAATTAATGATTTCTGGATATGTGTGTCCTTTAGTCAAGATTTATGTAATTTTGGAAAAGTGGGCGGTGCCACGCCCACATTTTTTGTGTTTTGTTTGTACTTCAATAATGTCCAAAGTTTATGGTCGATCTCTTTTAAACTTTCAAGATTGGTTAAGAAAATTGTTGTGTACGATTTAGGCTATATCAATTTTTGGAAAAGTAGGCGGTGCCACGCCCCAAGGCTATATAAAATTTAAATTCTTCATAGCTCTGAACATATTTGGTCTAAATTAATGATTTCTGGATATGTGTGTCCTTTGGTCAAGATTTATGTAATTTTGGAAAAGTCGGCGGTGCCACGCCCACATTTTTTGTGTTTAGTTTGTACTTCAATAATGTCCAAAGTTTATGGTCGATCTCTTTTAAACTTTCAAGATTGGTTAAGAAAATTTTTGTGTACGATTCAGGCTATATCAATTTTTGGAAAAGTAGCCAGTGTCACGCCCCCAGGCTATATAAAATTTAAATTCTTCATAACTCTGAACATATTGGGTCTAAATTAAAGATTTTTGGATATGTGCGTCCTTTAGTCAAGATGTATATAATTTTGGAAAAGTGGGCGGTGCCACGCCCACATTTTTTGTGTTTTGTTTGTACTTCAATAATGTCCAAAGTTTATGGTCGATCTCTTTTAAACTTTCAAGATTGGTTAAGAAAATTGTTGTGTACGATTTAGGCTATATCAATTTTTGGAAAAGTAGGCGGTGCCACGCCCCAAGGCTATATAAAATTTAAATTATTCATAGCTCTGAACATATTTGGTCTAAATTAATGATTTCTGGATATGTGTGTCCTTTGGTCAAGATTTATGTAATTTTGGAAAAGTGGGCGGTGCCACGCCCACATTTTTTGTGTTTTGTTTGTACTTCAATAATATCCAAAGTTTATGGTCGATCTCTTTTAAACATTCAAGATTGGTTCAGAAGATTGTTGTGTACGATTTAGGCCATATCAATTTTTGGAAAAGTAGGCGGTGCCACGCCCCCAGGCTATATAAAATTTAAATTCTTCATAGCTCTGAACATATTTGGTCTAAATTAATGATTTCTGGATATATGTGTCCTTTAGTCAAGATTTATGTAATTTTGGAAAAGTGGGCGGTGCCACGCCCACATTTTTTGTGTTTTGTTTGTACTTCAATAATGTCCAAAGTTTATGGTCGATCTCTTTTAAACTTTCAAGATTGGTTAAGAAAATTGTTGTGTACGATTTAGGCTATATAAATTTTTGGAAAAGTAGGCGGTGCCACGCCCCAAGGCTATATAAAATTTAAATTCTTCATAGCTCTGAACATATTTGGTCTAAATTAATGATTTCTGGATATGTGTGTCCTTTGGTCAAGATTTATGTAATTTTGGAAAAGTGGGCGGTGCCACGCCCACATTTTTTGTGTTTTGTTTGTACTTCAATAATATCCAAAGTTTATGGTCGATCTCTTTTAAACATTCAAGATTGGTTCAGAAGATTGTTGTGTACGATTTAGGCCATATCAATTTTTGGAAAAGTAGGCGGTGCCACGCCCCCAGGCTATATAAAATTTAAATTCTTCATAGCTCTGAACATATTTGGTCTAAATTAATGATTTCTGGATATATGTGTCCTTTAGTCAAGATTTATGTAATTTTGGAAAAGTGGGCGGTGCCACGCCCACATTTTTTGTGTTTAGTTTGTACTTCAATAATGTCCAAAGTTTATGGTCGATCTCTTTTAAACTTTCAAGATTGGTTAAGAAAATTTTTGTGTACGATTCAGGCTATATCAATTTTTGGAAAAGTAGCCAGTGTCACGCCCCCAGGCTATATAAAATTTAAATTCTTCATAACTCTGAACATATTGGGTCTAAATTAAAGATTTTTGGATATGTGCGTCCTTTAGTCAAGATGTATATAATTTTGGAAAAGTGGGCTGTGCCACGCCCACATTTTTTGTGTTTTGTTTGTACTTCAATAATGTCCAAAGTTTATGGTCGATCTCTTTTAAACTGTCAAGATTGGTTCAGAAGATTGTTGTGTACGATTTAGGCTATATCAATTTTTGGAAAAGTAGGCGGTGCCGCGCCCCCAGGCTATATAAAATTTAAATTCTTCATAACTCTGAACATATTTGGTCTAAATTAATGATTTCTGGATATGTGTGTCCTTTGGTCAAGATTTATGTAATTTTGGAAATGTGGGCCGTGCCACGCCCACATTTTTTGTGTTTTGTTTGTACTTCAATAAGTTCAAAGTTTATGGTCGATCTTCTCTAAATTTCCAGATTGGTTCAGAAGATTGTTGTGCCACGCCCCCAGGCTATATAAAATTTAAATCATCATAACTTTGAATATTTTTGGTCGAAGCTAATGATTTTTGGATATGTGTGTCCCTTGGTCAAGAATTATATAATTTGGGAAATGTGGGCCGTGCCACGCCCACATTTTTTGTATTCAGTGCTTTGTTTGTACTTCAATAATGTCCAAAGTTTATGGTTGATCTGTTTTAAACTTTTCCAATACGTTAAAATCTTCGTTGGGTACGACATATATAGGCTACATTTGTAAATTCTTTGGAGAAGTGGGCAGTTCCAGGACCACAAGCTGAGTAATATTTCAATTCGTTATATCCCTGAATGTATTTGCTTTAGTGACATTTTAACGTTATTAAATCTTAATCAAAGCACTTAATTTTTTTTGTTTGTTATTGCCGTTCATACATATCCAGAGTATTATAGGTAGATATAGGATATAATTAAATAAGTACTAACTATACATCTGCCCAGCAGCGCATTATGGTTTTTGTCATACCCATTGAGTTCAAAAGATCCGTTTTTTGAGTTGGACATCCAAAAAATTTATTTGTTTATACCAAAGACTTTAAAGCCAGAAACATTGTATATCCAAAGCACTGCAATAAATGGAATGTTAAAAGTTAAAGAAAAATATTTGAAAATGTATTTCTAGGGAAGTCACTGGTCAGGCAGAACAACGTCTGCCGGGTCTGCTAGTAGGATATAATTAAATAAGTACTAACTATGCATCTGCTCAGCAGCGCATTATGGTTTTTGTCATACCCATTGAGTTCAAAAGATCCGTTTTTTGAGTTGGACATCCAAAAAATTTATTTGTTTATACCAAAGACTTTAAAGCCAGAAACATTGTATATCCTAAAGCACTGCAATAAATGGAATGTTAAAAGTGAAAGAAAAATATTTGAAAATGTATTTCTAGGGAAGTCACTGGTCAGGCAGAACAACGTCTGCCGGGTCTGCTAGTTGTTTATAAAAATATAGGCATTTCTGAACAGTGTGACGCATGTATAATTTAAATTTATAACGTTTTAGTATTATCAAATTAAAAATAAAAAATAAAAATAACTTTGAAAATTTTTAACGAGCTCTAATCCAGATATTTGTATATTATAAATAAAACACAAACCGTGAATATTAATATACATTTATATTTATGTATTATGTCGATATTTCGACTTCACTCTGAAGTCATCATCAGGACTGCGTATGAAAAGACAAACATGGTAATTAAAATATAAAAACATACAAATTAGCACAAGTACAGAACTTACATGGTAGACTGAAACTTGTCGACTAATGTAACATTAAAATTATAAGTTTAAGAACAGTGAAAAGCAAAGACAAGAAAATGTAAATAATACAATTCCGTTATTGTAAACAAAAACTAATTTAACTAATCAGCAGTGAGCGCCGCTCACAAGATCTCAGCTGCAGCCTGCAGGTGTACTCTTTAATATATAAAGAGTGAAGCTCTTATCTATTGTTGTTGTTGTTGTTGATCAATTGCCTATAAGCACCAGCACACCCATCCGTGTCAGATTTAAAGTTTATACGTTTGTCGCTAGGTGTGTTTATAATATGCAGCATTTCTAGTATGTAGCGTTTGTTGTAATTTCTCTCTTGCTGTAAAATTTCAACATTTTCTAAATCGGGAGAGTGTCCAGTTTCTTTGCAATGCTGTGTTAGCGCCGTTTTGCCATCATTAGGGTTGTTGCGATTTTTAATGTTGGTTTTATGCCCGGAAATCCTCGTCTTTAATTTCGATTTCGTAGTACCCACATATACTTTGTCGCATATGTGGGACCCGTGAAGTGGCTTAGAAGTCTGGAACGGCTGCGCCGCAGCAGGGAAGACTGAAGAAAAAGCAAACAAACACGGAAAAAACAAGAGGCGGGTTGGAAACACGGCCTTCCAACCGCCTAGTTTAACAAACCTATATCAGAGGTGCAGATTGCAGATTGGAGATTCAGCCTCTCCACTGTATTGACCTGCAAACAAAATTCTAAGAGTATGTAAGTATCTCAAACGTAGGTGGAAACACGGCCTTTCAACCACCTAGTTTAACAAACCTATATCAGAGGTGCAGATTGCAGATTGGAGATTCAGCCTCTCCACTGTATTGACCTGCAAACAAAATTTTAAGAGTACGTAAGTATCTCAAACGTAGGTGGAAACACGGCCTTTCAACCACCTAGTTTAACAAACCTATATCAGAGGTGCAGATTGCAGATTGGAGATTCAGCCTCTCCACTGTATTGACCTGCAAACAAAATTTTAAGAGTATGTAAGAATCTCAGATGCGGGTGGAAACACGGCCTTTCAACCGCCTGGTCCACGTGACACAAACCAGAAGGAGCAGATTGGGGACGCGGCCTCCCCACTGCATTACCTTGTAACTGAATATGTTGTGAGTATAAGTGATTACTTATAAACGTACTGAATCATTATAGATGCGGGCCGGAAACACGGCCACTCCAACCGGCTAGATGCAGAAGAGCTAGTGAGATAGAATAAGTAAGTAGATGTAGTGTAAGTACATGCCTATATAGCTATATCTATATACATATCTTTGGTAGTTGGACAAGAACGACTTTCTTTGATCAATATGATCAATACTTCAGACAAGATGAATGAAAAATCTAACAAAAGATCCCCAGCTAAGAACTGAATTAGTACAGTAACGCTGACCAACTGACGTTGAGACTTGTGCTCAAACCACCTCCCGACGGAATACTTGACGGTAGTACCGGGGGGATCGGTACATGACGGTAGGAGGTTTAGTGTGTTAAAGTCATACACTGACTGTGAGGCTTTCGATGCTTCCTCCTCTGAAACAAAAAAAAAAAAAAAAAAAAAAAAAAAAAAAAATATGTGGGACCCGTCGCCATTGCATAGAATTCTATATATTAAGTCCGATTTCTCATATTTATCTATTCTGCTTTTAGTATTACTAAAAATATGTCGCAAGGTATTATTGTAGGTGAAGGCTAAATTAAATTTTTCTTTGTCATAAATGTTTGAATATTTAATTCTACTAGACAGGCCTGGCACATATGTAGTCGATTTGAATATTTTATTGGTATCGGCAGTTTTTTTCCTCGTGGGTTTAGAATAATAATCTCTTATATAGCCTGTATTTTCTAAGATCTTCCTTATTGTTACGATAGTTTCTTTGTGGTAAATTTCATCGCTGATCGAAAGAACTCTGTTGATAAAATTTTTGGCGGTGTTGACTATTGTAGATTTTTCATGTTTAGAGTTAAAGTTAATTAACCTACCTGACGCGGTAGGCTTTTTGTACCAATCGAAAGATAGTTGGTTGTGACTCTTTATAACCAGCGTATCTAGAAACGGTAGTTTTCCATCCGTTTCCACCTCCAATGTAAATTTAATACTCCTATTGTATTTATTCAAGGTATTTAACATTACTTCCACAGAATCGGTTTTCACGATTGCAAAAAGATCATCAACATATTTAGTCAGCAGCCGTGGTTTGTGAGGGGATTCTTCTTCGAATTTTTGCAATAACTCTTCCATCACAATGTCTGCTATGACTGGGGATGCTGGTGAACCCATTGGCATACCGCAACGTTGCTCATAAATTTTATTATTTAGTTTAAAATATCTGTTGTCTTTTATACAGAAACGAACCACTTCTAGAAAAAGTTCCTTCGTGAGTGTAGTGTGGTTCTTAATCTGGTTCCATTTGGATGCAATAATTCCTATCGCATGATCTACGGGAATGCTGGGAAATAATGAAATGACATCGAATGACACGAGACTCTCGTCATCATCTATGTAGGTATCCTTTATTTTGTTTTTAAATTCGATCGAGTCTTTTACGTTATATTTGGAAGATTTGGTTATGTTGGTGAGTATGTTAACAACATATTTACATAAATTGTAAGAGGGGGAGTTGACGGACGAACATATAGGTCTAAGTGGGGTGCCTGCTTTATGGATTTTGGGAAGGCCATACAATCTAGGTGCATTGGACGTTCTACATAGTAGTTTGTTTTTCTCCCTTAAATCAATCATTTTGTGTTTAAACAGTTTCTCAACAATTTCGTTATTTTTATCTTGCAGTTTGTTAGTAGGATCTCGTTTTAATACTCTGTATGCGGAAATGTCGTTGACCAAAAGTTGTATTTTCATTTCATAGTCTGCCTTATTCATTAAGACGGTGACGTTACCTTTGTCTGCATTAAGGACTAACAAGTCTTTGTTTTTACTTAAAAACGTTTTGGCAGATTGTAGCGTATCTAGTATAAATTTATCGCGCGCGCTGTTTTTGGTTTTCTTCAGGTGATCCCTCACTAATGTTGTTAGATTGTTCCTCTCAATCTCTTGCTGCTCTTTATCTTTAATAGTTTGGATGCAGTCTTCTCCGTCT